>CM055432.1:7289510-7345397 GCA_029228465.1 Salix viminalis
GGAACACATGGCATTGGTGGAATTCACGTATAATAATAGTCACCAAGCCACAATAGGAATGGCCCCATATGAAGCCTTATACGGTAAGAGGTGTAGAACGCCTTTGTGTTGGGAGGAAATTGGGGATCGGAAGTTGTATGGCGCGGAGTTGGTCCAAATCACCACGAAGAAAGTGAGAACTATCAGTGATCGCATCAAAGTTGCACAAGATAGACAAAAGAAGTATGATGATGTGAGGAGAAGACCCCTTGAGTTCAGTACGGGGGACCAAGTGTTCCTGAAGGTAGCCCCATGGAAGAATATGTTATGTTTTGGATTGAAAGGGAAATTAACTCCCCGCTTCATTAGACCCTTCAAAATCTTACAGCGAGTAGGACCAATAGCCTCACAAAGTGGACTTGCCCCACAGTTAGCTAAGGTCCATGATGTGTTCCATGTCTCCCTATTAAGGAAGGCTGACGTGGATCCCGCCCGAGTTCTACCCCAGATTCCAGTAGAAGTCAAGGAAGACTTAACACTGGAAATGAAGCCCATAAGGATAGTAGATCAGGGTGAGAAGGAGTTGCGGAACAAAAAGATCCCCATCGTTAGAATCTTATGGTGAAATGCTCAAATAGAAGAGGAAACTTGGAAGAGGGAGTCTGAGATGAGGAAAAAGTACCCTAATTTATTCGAACTACCAGGTATGGAGTGTGCAACTCTTAAATTTCAAGGGCGAAATTCATATTAAAGGGGGGGGGAGAATGTAAACACCCAAGAATATATATATATAAGGCTGACTTAGTTTGTCGCTGCCGATTTCATAACGGGGTAGAAAATCATAAAGGGATACGACCAACGTCAATATTCCGTAATTAATTTGCAACGAGATGAACTTACAAAAAACTCAATGAATGAATTAAAAGATGAATAAAACAAGTTGGGAGAGGGGTGAAATTGAATAAATGAAATGATTATGATTTAAATTATAAGAAGAAAAGAGGTGGGGTAAAAAGAAAACATTTAAAGGAAATGGGGGGGGCATAGTGCAATAAGACAAATTGAGGAGTATAAATACCCCTCTTTTCTCTCATTTCCAGCAATATGTGAGGGAGAAAGGGAAGTAGACTGTGACATTTTCTTGCTCAATTAAAGAAGAATTTCAAAGTAAAAGTGAGATTAAGGATTACTAAAACCTTCAAACATAAAAAACCCAAGGATTGGGAGCATTATTGGAAGAAGAAAGTGGAAGAAAAGAAGGAGTGTTTGACCGACACTTGTAGGAAGAAAGAGAGGAGAGGAGGATATTTTGATTTCACAAGCTATTAGGATCTTGAATCCCTCTTGGTATGGTGTTTCTTATATGCATTTAAAAGATTCTTTACTTTATTACTTTATGGTTAAATTGCATGACTTTTCTTTATGAGTTTTGGGTTAGGGTTCTTGAATAAAAATTTGGGGGAAATGTGGAATTGTGTATAATTGATGAATGGGACATGAAATAGGATGTGAATGTTGTGTAATGAATGGTTGAGCATGAAAAGAATGAGGGAAGTCTTGTTTTCCCAAGGCCAATTTTCGGCAAAATGCATGTGTTGCAGAAATTAACAACTTGACAGATTCGACTTTGAGAGAGAATTTGAATGGTAAAACAAAGGAATTAGTATCGGGTTCCTACATAGGAGTTGTAGTTATGGATGTCTACTATCCAAAGAAACTTGTTTCACTTAATTTGGAATTTTATAACTCTAGTTAAGGGTCACCTAACGTGACTGTGCAGGGCAGATTCTGCAGAACAACAGGTCTGTCACATTTGAGATGCATTTCGTAGATTTTGGGGACAGAACTGAGTTCTATTTCCTTCATAAGAGTTGTAGCCCTATATGTTATCTTTCTAACAAGATAAATTTTGTACAAAACGAAGTTCTACAACTCTAGTTATGGGGAAAAATCTGGGCAAAGGTCGAAATTCGGCCTCTGGTGACAGTTTTGAGAAAAAAAAGGGAAAAGAGGTGGGAGGTCGCGAAACGATGTAGTGAGATGCATTAAAGGAAAAGAAACAAGTTATGTTTGAAATGGGTGTTTATAATGATATTTTTAATGTCAAAAGTTATAAAAGAATAACAAATGTAAAGGCATATTGAATTATTTCGGTAGGGTTGTTACAACATGTGTGGTGTACGTTTGTTGCCGAATTGTGTGTGTTGAAATGGAAATTCATGGTTGTTGTGTTCTGGAAATTGATGTGTATTTTGCTGAGAATTGCATGTGTGTTTCGGCTAAAATTGTTGAAGGATTTTGTATGCCGAAATTAATGATTTCAGTTGTGAGGTATGATGGAAAAATTGTGTGTGTTGAAATGGAAATTCATGCTTGTTGTTTGCTATAAATTGATGTGTATTTTGCTGAGAATTGCATGTGTGTTTCGGCTGAAATTGTTGAAGGATTTTTGCATGCTGAAATTAATGATTTCAGGATATGAAGGGGTAAAATGTGGAACACTTGTGTATGAACATATAAACTCTTGAAATGAGTGTAGTGATGGACGTAGTTCAAAAATGCAAGTGTACTGAATTATGACCATTGATGTCGCAGGTGGTGCGGTCAGGATTGGATCATTATCAAGACAAGCTCGGCCTACAAGTGGAACAGTTAGGTGACTTTTACATCCCCTTTACATTCGTTGCATAGGGTATTACTCTGATACGAACATTGTCCTATTGCGTTATAGTTTATATTAAATGATCAAATACTGCAATGTCGATAAAGGAATGATTAGCTTCTGCTAATGGCATCCGAAGGGATGGCCGGGACAAAATATTGATTAGCTTCGGCTAATGGCATCCGAATGGATGGCCGGGACAAAATATTGATTAGCTTCGGCTAATGGCATCCGTAGGGATGGCCGGGACAAAATAATGATTAGCTTCGGCTAATGGCATCCGAAGGGATGACCGGGACAAATGGTTGATTAGCTTCAGCTAATGGCACTCGAAGGGATAGTCGTGGCTAAGATTATGGTTGTTAGAAAAGAAAAGGTGGTACAACTATAAGCATTACAAGCTAATTTAATCAAGGCTGTGTGATCATTAATATTATTATTATCACTAGGTAATTTCTTTCTCTTAAATGGTTTATACTGCTGCAGGAACGCCACATCCACGAGATGTCTAGGGAACCGATGCACGAGAACGTATTTTTGCAAGAAATCATGTAGATGAAATTTAACTCAAAATGTATTTTGTATAAATCAATATAATAAATGCCTGACTGTTAATAGATCTTTTTGTTTAAGTTCGTAATGACTATGTGTAGGATAGTGATGTAAACAATGCCTATGTTTGTATATTTTGATATGAAATTTTAAATCATGCAACCAAAAGAATATGCGTTATGTATGATTCACCTTTAAACGAAATGCTCCATGTATGAATGGTATTTAATGATGTGGAGTGAACCGGTCCGTCGATTATCGTCTCCATGTGCATAGAAAAAAAAAATCGGGTTGTTACAACTTGAATATATCATAACTATATGCTTTGCAAATACATAATGTTGCTTCTAGAATTCAAAATCATAACAACCATTCTTTAGCTATTTTCACAAAGTCTCAAACATTATCATCCAAAACAAAAAAAAAAAACAAAAAACAAAAACAACACATATCCTAAAATGATTTCAAATCAATTAAAATCCATGCAATTGAGAAAATAAAAAAATGTACACAAACATATAAAACTATTCATAACCATATAAAAAATGTGCTAAGCTAGCCAGAAAATATAACATGCTTTTTTTAAATACAATATTAATACACTAAATAGTTAATGGTGAGTAAAGAAAGAAAGAAAGACTATATATATATATATATATATATATATATATATATATATATATATATATAAATGATAATAAAAATAAAAATGCGCACATTGTATAATTATAATTAGATTAAAAGTGAAATGTCATTTTTATCCAAAAAAATCATTCAAAAAAAAAAAAGTTGAAGAAATATCTTTTTCTAACTATTTTTTAATAATTGTTTTTTTTTAAAAAAAACATCTTTTATATGTTTTTCAACTTCAACGTTTGTATTGAAAAAAAAATGAAAAACCTTTATTTTTTTCATTTTATAAAAAATATATATATCATTTGAACACAAACTTTCTTTCATCTTTTGTTTTTCTTTTTAAAATGAAGTGATACAAAAACATGGCCCCAATTTTGGGCATGTTTTATTTATTTTAAGAAAGCAAGAAAAAAAATCGGTCTTGATTGAAGCCACGTAGTGATCGAACAGCCCAACAATCATATTGTGAACCACGTGTACGGTAGATAATATAAGCCGCATAAAGTACACATGTAGGCAAACCACACATTAAAAAAATATATCTAGGAACGAGATAAATAAAAAGCTAAGTTCACTCGTTAAAACCCTAAGCAAAAGGGAAGGCGCAGTCTCTCTTTATTTATAGTCCTCTCATCTTGAGCGCAGCCGCACCTGCTTCTACTCCCCATTATGAAGGTTTTGTTTTTTCTTTGGCCAATCTTTTTCCAATCACACAACAAAGTTTTCGTTTAATAGATATGATTTCATGATTCTCTCGTCTCACTGAGTTCTCTGCTGTTCTGTATTTTGCAGTTCAACATCGCAAATCCCACTACGGGATGCCAGAAAAAGCTCGAAATCGACGATGACCAGAAGCTGTAAGCTTCACTAGAATTTATCTTTATCTTTTCTGAATTCTGTGTTGGTATTCATGTGTTTTGGTTTGGAACCTGAACATCTACTGCAGCCGTTGTTTAGCATTAGATTCATCTTCTGTTTACACCTCAGTTAGTTTCGATATTCAAAATGTAATGAAGTGCAATCCAGGTCCCGCATTAGTAGAATTGACAGAATGAGGAATAAAAGATATTCTGATCTGATATCACAAAGCTTTTCACTAGTTCTTTGTCAATCAAAAATTCCACTTTCCAAGAATAGGATGTTGAAAAATATCCGCTTTGCATTAGTTTGCTATTGAACTTTTGAAATTTGCATGAGTTTATAGTTGAACTTCTGAAGTGAGCAAAGTGTCTATATTATTATACCTTTACCTGTTCGAATGACTGTCTTCCCTTAAATAAGAAACATTAGCAACCTGTCTAGTGCGATAATCTGTATCATTCAACTAGTCTAACATGATTACTGTAAATGACTTTAGCAGTAACCATTCTTTGAT
Organism: Salix viminalis; assembly: GCA_029228465.1. Classification (NCBI taxonomy): domain Eukaryota; kingdom Viridiplantae; phylum Streptophyta; class Magnoliopsida; order Malpighiales; family Salicaceae; genus Salix; species Salix viminalis. The sequence continues at coordinate 7,294,715 of CM055432.1, forward strand.
AGTAGTCAACAGCAAGATCAGATTGCTATGTTTGTGTTTTGTGATTACCATTTGCAATTCTAATTCTGGATTGTTATCAATATTTACCTCTTGCCTTTGTAGTCGGGCATTTTTTGACAAGAGGATCTCACAAGAGGTCAGCGGAGATGCTCTTGGAGAGGTATGCACATTCTGGTTTTCCATATAGTGAATGTTTATATTGGTTGCATGTTGCCCACCAATTATCCTCTGGGTTTGATAGGAATTTAAGGGCTATGTTTTCAAAATCATGGGAGGTTGTGACAAGCAAGGATTTCCCATGAAGCAGGGAGTGCTAACCCCAGGTCGTGTTCGTCTCTTGCTTCACCGAGGTTGGTGACTACAATGCTAGACCATGCTATGCTCTCTAAATTGCTAAACATTCTTGGTATATTTTGGTTGCAAATACCTTATTGTGCACTCCTGTTTGCTTGACTAATGTTGAGTTGCATTTCTGTTTTGCCTCCATAGGAACCCCCTGCTTCCGTGGATATGGAAGGCGCAATGGAGAACGCAGGAGGAAGTCTGTGCGTGGGTGCATTGTAAGTCAAGACCTTTCTGTTCTGAACTTGGTAATTGTGAAGAAGGGTGAGAATGATCTTCCTGGACTAACTGACACTGAGAAACCAAGAATGAGAGGTCCAAAGAGAGCATCAAAGATTCGCAAGCTTTTTAATCTCTCAAAGGAAGATGATGTTCGCAAGTATGTCAACACTTACCGGAGATCATTCACAACCAAAGCTGGTATGACTTGCCATTCTTATAATGCATGTTTAATTTTTTTGTATAAGATCAGGAGGGATTCAAGCAGCTTTTTGGGACTTTGTTTGGCTTTATCTTGTTACTGTAATGTTTTGTGGTTCTTTGTTGCAGGAAAGAAGGTCAGTAAAGCTCCCAAAATTCAGAGGTTGGTGACTCCTTTGACTTTGCAAAGGAAGAGAGCAAGGATTTCAGATAAAAAGAAGAGAATTGCCAAGGCCAAGTCCGAGGCTGCTGAGTACCACAAACTTCTTGCCACAAGATTGAAGGAGCAGAGAGAACATCGCAGTGAGAGCTTAGCCAAGAAAAGGTCCAGACTTTCTGCTGCTTCTAAGCCATCCATTGCTGCTTAGATCTACAAATCTCTCTAGTTGAGTTTTTGTTAGAGCTTTTGGTAAGCAAGAGGAATGGTGCCAGTCTTATTTGTCAAAATTTGAGTTGTCATATTTGGAGGTGTTACAGAATGGTTTTGGAAGTGCTTTGACACTTGGTTGATTGAATTTGCCATGGTTTACTGACCACCTATAATCATTTGGAATATTTTTAAGTTTTGGTATGATTAGTCAAGCCATTCCTAATACACTATTTTCATACGAGCCTTTGTTGTTCCATTTCCATGTGTTTTTGTTAGTAAAGTTGAATGTCAGGTGGTACTTCTGGGTGTTCTGTGTCTTGATTTTAATATATTCGAGCGCAGCGTCGTTGAGCCATTATATAGTGGAGATTGTGATGGTGTGATGAGGGGCTCTGCCAGTTGCGAGGTAAGTGTACCAGCACAAGCTACTACTTGCTTGGAGGATTCCTGGAGTTTTGAAGCTGAACTCTAAGGTCTCAGCAAAAAGATGGTCGTTTAAGTAGGTGGTAACTTCTCACATCAGAAGAAAGTCTTGAATTACTAGCTATTTCAGCAAAATGAAATCCTCAACTTCCACGAATTCAGTGTAAGAGAAACTCTGCAGTCATTGAATCGAGGGCACAAAGCTTCATTTTTCCGGTTCACTGAACTTTGAAAACCGTTCAATGTTATGCAGTTTAGTTACTGGAACCAGGAGCCAATCTATAATCGCGGCAATCGTGGAACTGAATTTGTTGACCGTAAATTGCGCAATACATGGATTGTTTTTATGTTTATTATTATAATTAAAACTCGGTTAATTTTTTAGCAATAAGAAAAATTCACTTTTATTAAATAAATAAATAAAGTCCATGGTTTCCGCTACTGTGAAATATGAATTTTACCAGTTGTTATCTAAGCAGCTGTAAAAACTATATGGAGGCTTTATAAGATGGGTATCGTGTCAAATGGTGCCATGGTCCATCTAACCGGTCACCGGCTCATTTGATGAGATCCTCGGTAGTCAAACAAATTAAAGGTACTGACTGATACATGCATGTATAAATTTGTGATTGATTTCATTTTCCATTGGAATATGCATACAAATTTATTTCAACATGCTAAAAATATGATATTTCAGCAAGCTACAACCTGAACTGTTAGTGGTTATAGGAAATCAACAATTTATTTCAACTTCTTGCCATGATTTTGCTATTTTGAGTTCGTTCCAAACACCGGAAATAGCCTCAAGCAAAGTACATAATTCTAATTCTTCACATCAAGGTATACAACCGCATAAATAAGTCACCAGAGGTAATTGTTGGGTTTGGTCCGTCTTCTTTTAAACCATAACTCAAATAAACCAGGGAATGAGGGACAAAGATTTATATCTTTTTAGATCATATAGGTGACTAGGTATAAAAACAAAACCAATTTTAATTTATTTTCAGGTTGTGGTTGACATGTACAAAAGAAGAAGAAAAACAGACAAACTTGAGTAGTCTTTGTTCAAACTTTGATTCGCATCTGATTCATAGTTAGATCCAACTGAAGTTTTGATCAAAGATTTTGGACATATAACTCTTTCTAATGTATGGTTAAATTCAAGATTAGAGGTGTCTTATTGGTATGTTGTTTATAGTAGGGATGCTATCAGTTGGATTGAATTGAATTGAAGTTTTGAAAAAAACTTCTAGACACATAACTCTTTTTTATGTATGATTAAATTAAAGATAAGAGATGTCTATGTTTATATGTTCTTCACAAAAACATGTTTGTCAACTTTGAGAAATCCTTCTCAACTCTTTTTAACATTGATGTAGTTCAAGAATATGTTATTTTTTATTTTTGTTGTAGACTTTAGTTTTAACTAAGGAAGACCACTTCTGTACCCATGATTATTATTGATAATAGAAGTTTTTTTGTATATACTGTACTTATGGGTTTCCCTATATAATGGATTTTCACATAAAAAAATTAGAGCTGATTTATTGTGATTACACGTTTTAGTTTGATAATTGGTTGACCTTATTTTTAATTGCACAAAACGGAAAAAGATTTAGGATTGTGAATTTGGTTATATTGGTCCTTTTTTAATAAAGTGGTATCAGAGCTTGATTGTGTATATTGATTTTCTTGTGCAATTTAAATGAGAAAAATAAAGATTTAAGCATGATGAAACTCACTTTCTCTAATTGTTTTCCATGGAAGATATTGTAAGGGATCACTTTTGCTGTGATGCTTTGGCTTTGTTGTTAGAGTGCAAAGGCAATAAGCTTGCTATATGAAAGAGGCAAAATGAAATGTATTTAATATACATGGCCACTAATATTAAAAAATAAGTATGCAAAGGCAATTGACTTGCTGATATAAAAGAGGCAAAATAAAATGTACTTAATAGATACATGGCCACTAATGTTAAAAAAAATAAGTATCTTCTAAAACTATTAATTATATTTCTCAGGAACATAATTAGTATAAAATTTGGAAGATACTACAAGAAACCTTTTTTAAACAGGATGTAGAAAACAAGGTTTTTATGATCAAAGATGCTGTGAATTTAAAATACAAAAATGGTGAAGATATTTTAGAACACATAAATGACTTCAAGGGATTGTTAAATCACTTGTCATTGATGAATCTGAAGTTAGCTAATGAGATACAAGCACTAATTCTATTGAGTTAATTAATAAATAATTAGAAGACTTTGGTGGTGTCACTTAGTAAATTGACAAGCATTTTTGAGGCTTATGTAGTTGTTATACACAGCTAGAAGAGAAACGAGAATATATTTTCTCACATAAATTTAGTGATAGAAAAGGAAAATAAAAGCCTTAATAAGATATCAATCAAGGAAAAGAGTAAAGTTTTATTATTATGACAAACCACTGTTATCCAAAAGAATTGCAATAAGTACAAAATAGATAAAAAGAGTAAAGATGAAGTTAATAATACAGAGAATAGTACAAGTTGATTTGCATATTAAAGAAAATAATAGGTAAAAATTTCAAACTCAAATAAAAATATAATGTTATTGCATGATACATGTATTATCGCTGTGACTTTCTATTGTTGTGCAGAACTCATTGTCTCTCAAGAACCAATAGGATTTAGAATCATCACTATGTCTTCACAAGAAAATCATCACAACATTTCATGTTTGTAATCCTTTATCTTGATGATTTCATAAACAAGACATTACATATAAACTTATATTTTTCTTTCGAATAATTTAACTTTAGCTAAGAGAAGTGATGTAGTTAGATAATACATTTTCCTTTTCTCTTATCATCAACTCAATTTAATTTTATGTTCAATTTAAAATATATAAACTATCATTACTTTTAACAAATGTTCTTTAAACTTTAGATAGATCTTTCCCCTTTTTATTCTCATAACTTCTACTATTAAAACTCTATGTCAAAATATTTCTATATAACCACTAGCAATCGACTAATTCTACCCAATTCAACCTAATCACCCCAAAACACTATTTGATGATTTATTAAAAACTAAGCTTATAAGACTCAATTTTAGGTATGCTTTCAACCTTAATAAAAATAAGATACAAAACTATAATTTTAGTAACTATAAGAAAACCCAATTTTATCATTAGCATACCAAAAACTATCCATTTTAGTAACAGGTATAATCTTTCAAACAAGATTCAATGTAACATTTTTTTTGTTTTTAACCCATAAATGGAGTTTTATAGCTTTAAATTCTGTCATTTACTAGTTCAAACTTCAACAATAAGTCAATTGCTAAAATTGTCCAACAAAATCTAATAGGACATTTCCTTAGTTTATAATCCATTTTTGGAGTTTTATAAATCATTAAGTGAGACTAGTCTTGTTTGAAACTTAATATCTCTAAATACAACTTAAAAAAAAAAACATTCCAAATTCTATCATTTACTAGTTCAAACTTTAGCTGAAAGTCAATGGATAAAAATATCTAGATCTTGAATTTTCCTATATACCCTTATTGTTTTCACATTTATACTAGTAACTATTTTTCTTTAACATGTCCATTTTCCAAACATTTATCAAGAAATCTAAAAATCATAATTTAGGGTTTCTTTCATACATTCATCAATCATTATTAAAACCATAAATTAATTGGGGAGAAATGCTTTACTACACAAATTTAAGTTAAGTTTATAGGTTTCTTGCAACTTTTCCCTTCTGTTAAAAAAGAACACCTTTTCTCTCAAGAATCTCTTATTTTCAAAGGTTTTTATCTGTATATTTTCAATCTCAATGTGTTTTTCTCAATTATAATCTTCTTGCATGCACCTAACTCAAACTTTTAGGGAGTGTTTTAAAGAAAGTTTAAAGAAAACTTAAAATGGAACTGACCCTCTCTCTCTCTCTCTTTTCTACTATTATGAGTGAACAATAACATGTATTGTATCTAAAGGGTTATTATCTTGGTTTATTATCATTTTACCCCTACTTATTCCCCCTAAAAGAAATATTTTTTACAATTACCCCCTTAACTTCCATTTTATTTAATGACTTTACTAAAGCTCAAATTAGGATGAAATTCTAACCCAAGATAAAACAATATGTTAGATGATGCCTCATAAAAATTCAACCCAATCTAAAGGTCAAATTTAGAGATATGTCTGATATCTTTAAACTAGAGAATCGATAATTTATGCCAAAGATACAAGCTTTTTTGCATACTATTTTACTTATTTGAATCATTATCAAATATTCCTCTTAATTATCATTTTTCAATTAAATGCCACCTTATTTATCATCGATTCTCCAAAAATTTTTTTTGAAGGTTTACATAATGCGTTATATATGATGACCAAGTCTTTATTGAAAGAGAAGTTTTAGTTTTGTATAAAACAAGCAAATTTAAAGGAGCCCTCTAAATTAGTCAAAAAGGGGAGATATGTTCTGTTTGGTACTCTTTTTTTTGGGTCATAAACGATAAAACTAAAAAAAAGACTTAAAATCCCTTTAGGTCACATAGGTGACTAGGTGTAACTAATTCTATTTTATTTTCAACTTTGTTGTCAATATATATAAAGAGCAAAAGGCAACTTGAACAATCTATGTTTAAACTTTGATAAGCGGTGATTCATTGTTATATCAAGCTGAGTGTTTGTCACATGATTTTGGACACCTAACCCTTCATTTTACATGGTTAGATTCAAGTGTAAAGGTGTCTAAATTGGTTTGTTCTTCACATGAGCATGACTTCTAGTTTTGTAAGATTATTCTTATTCTCTTTAATGTTGACATATTCCAAGAATATATTTTTCTTGAAGATTTATGTGGTAGCCTTTAGTTTTAACTAATAAATAACACTTGTTTACCCATTATTATGATTGATACTAAAAGTTCTTAGAAGTAATATCATCTTATGAGTTTTCCAAGTAAAAATATTGGTTTTGATTTATTATGATTGTGTACTTATTCTGTTAATTAATTTACCTTATTTTTAATTACACAAAAAAAAAGAATTGAAACTTATGGGCTATAAATTTTATTATATTAGTGCCTCTCCCAACAAGAATTAACACAATTACTAAAATATCTATGTGACTTATTATACAAAAGCTAAAAGAGGACGGGGTTTTCAACAGTAATGAACAATGTTTTTCACTATTCATCTAGACTCAGAGGCATTGTGGATTGAAATAGTAAAATTATTATTTTACCACTTTGTTTACTGTGTTTTTTAGACTTGAGTTTGGGGGTGTTTTTGATTTTTTGCATTTCTGTGCATAGTAAAATAACCATAATATTCATATATAAGACAAAACAACACATGAACCACCGGGAGGCATTAAGGTTATTGCATATATTTTTTAAATGAATAAATACAAATACACCCCCATATTAGACAAAACAGAACAGTAAACACCAGGGTCAATAGGGTCATTGCACACTTTTTTAAATGGCCAAATACATAAATACCCTTATATAAGACAAAATCCAAGAGTTGGCTATAGGGTTGTGCCAGTAATTTACCATTTTCTACTATTTTTTTGCATTAGATTTGTTGACGCGTCGCTAGACACGCCATCCGTTTCCACGCTCATGCGGATTTCGAACGACGCGTGCGACATTTTCTAGTTTTTTTAAATGCCCAATTAGCATCTAGAATTAATCTCCGCCATGCTCTTTCCTCCTGGTGTGGCGCATGGGGTTCCAAGGTGGCTGAAGACGTGTCGGTGGCCTGTTGAAGTTTTTTTCCACCTTTTCTCTCTCCTGCGTGTGAAAAGTGCACGTCAGGCCCCGCTGTTTATTGGGTCTTTATTGTAGTCCCTCATCTTTCACTTGTTTTGTATGATCCTTATTTCTATTATATAGGTTTTGATTTATTTCAATTTTGTCCTTCAATTGAAATTGATTATTTATTGTAGTTTCATTTTAGTCCTTAATCTTTTAATTTCCCGATTAGTTTGAAATCCTTAATATTTTTTATATTAAATTTTTGATTTATTTCAATTTTATCCTTCAATTCAAATGATCATATATTTTAATTTCATTTCGATTCTCAATCTTTTAATTTCTAGTTTTAATATAAATTCTTTAATTTTTTTCAGTACCAAAGTTTAGATTTGTTTCAATTTTGTCCTTTAAATGAATTTTATTATATATATGTTTTTCTTTTTGGCCCTTATAATTTTAATCTTGGAATTTATTCTAATTCCTTTGTTTTTTTTATATATATTTCTTAAATGGTTCCTATTTTTGTCAATATTTATATGTACATGTTCTTAGTTTTTGTTTCCAATTTTTATTATTTCCACTATTATTAAGGTTGTTTTTTTTAATGATTAAATTTTATTTTGTATTCATTTAAAAAATTGATATTTATTATTTTTTCTCTTTTTTTTTTACTTTTATTTATTCTTCAAGTCAAATAATTTTTTAAATCTTATAATATTTATTTTTAATTTGTCATTTTTTTAATTGCTTTTTTGTTAATATTGTTAGGTGTTGAAATTTCTAATTATTATAGATAAGACATTCAAAATAATGATAATGATTATTTATAAAAAAAAATTTATTATAAATATGTGAGACTGATTATATATTTTAATATTTATTTAATATTAGCGCTTTAATATATATATATATATATATATATATATATATATATATATAAATGACCTAGGTTTTTTTGAAATAAAAAAATTAATATCATTGTTCTGAATATATATATATATATAAATGACCTAGGTTTTTTTGAAATAAAAAAATTAATATCATTGTTCTGAAATACTTTTAATATAATAATATGAAGAATAAATCTTATAAAATAAAAAAATAATTTAATTTCTTTTTCTAACATTAATTATGGTGTCATTGATAGTATGAACGATAATAATTAGAATATGAATTATTTATAATAGTATTTATAATGACAACTACAATAATTGTAACAATTTAACAATCATGATAATAACAATGACAATAATAATTAAAATCAATGATCAATTGATGTTATTTTTCTTAAAGGTTGATTTTTACGGTTTTTTTATGTATGATATTTCATATTTAACATAAACAAAAAATATACGAAGTCACACGTACACAAAACAAGTGGAAAAATTAGGGGCAAATTATCTGCAATGAAAAAATATACGAGTCAATTGCCCTCTATTTTGCCTGTAGCCATTAACACATTTTTTAAAATGCAAAAAAATATTAATGGTCATGTATTTTTTTTTTATAATGCTATATATCTGAGCAAAATAATCAGTGTACAAAACTTTTGGTTCTTACTATAGCAAAAATATTTAGAAAATAATATTATTATTGTATATTAGGTTTTTATATATATTCATTTTATTATGGAAAATAAGTTTAAAATAATTATTTTTAAGGATTTTTCTCTTAAAAATAATTATATATGTTGATATTTTTTTAATATTAACACCTTATATATATGTGTGTGTGTAAAATCAAGTAAGTTTTTTCTATAAAAATATTCTCAAATTAATTTAATCTTAGTATTCTGAAATACTTTAAATGTGATACTATGAAGAACAAATCTTGGAAAATAAATATAGAAATAAATTTCCTTTTATAACGATAATAATAGTGACACCAATAATATTGTCAGTAATGATTAGAATGTTAATTATTTATAATAATTGTTACAATAACAACTATAATAATTGTGACAATTTATCAATCATGATAATAACAATAAAAATAATAATCAAGATAATTCATTAATTATATATTCTGATATTTGTTTAATATTAACGCCTTAAAAATATAACAAATAGCTAACAATTGAATATTAACTATACATGTATAAGAGAAAGTTTTATTTTCATTTCACGCCATCAAAGGTGAACTTACTTTGTTTTTTAACCAAAGCTACATTTTTATTTTAATTCCTTTATTTTTATATATATTTCTAAATATTTTCCTATTTTTTGTTCATGTTTATATATATACACGCTCTTAATTTTGGTTTTTAATTCTAATTATTTCCTCTTTTGTTTAGGTTGTATTTCCTAAAAAATTTATTCCTTAGATTTTAGGTTGTTTTGTTAAAAAAATTATTTTTATAATATTTTTATGTATAATATTTCATATCTAATATTACATAAAAAAAAAAATACGAGGCAACACATAAACAAAATGGTTAGACAAATTTGTCCAAGTTATCTACAATGAAAACGAATCACTTCCCCTGCGTTTTGATTATAATATTCCTTTTTAGACGAAGAAAAAACTTATTTTTAATAGATTTTATCTATTATAATTTTACTAATTAAATATTAAACTAACCAATTACAACACACAAATATTCAATGAATTTTCTATATAGAAAAAGTCTTATCGCAACGCTGGGCAAATAACCTCGTGTCAACCTAAAAGAGAGAAACAACGCTGGAAAAAAAAAGGTGTTTTAATAATTATGAGAGCCCATAAACTTCGAGACTTCTATTTATGAAACAACTGAAGGAATTGTGTCCTTAAATTCACGTGCAACTTGATGACAATTAACTGAGACACGACCATTTTAGAGTCAGAAAGGCTACAGAAGCCAACCAATGCATTAATAGGTTAAACCTAGCTATTATACTGGGTCCATGAGGTCACACAATTTAGACACGGTGATCAACGAAAAGAAAAATGGTTAATTATTACTACATATTAGATATTAATAATAAAGAATAATAAATATTATGACTCTATTGATACCTTTGACAAAGACTATTTATTACCTAAACCATAATTGAAAAGGAAGACTTTCTATATATATTGATGTTAAGGTAAAGAAAAACGCTCATCAGGAATATATAAATTTTTGGCGTATAAAGAAAAATCTTTCCGTAACGATAAGGAAAGGCTAATGAAAGAAGTTGGCACTGAAGAGGTTTTGATTTTGCTCGCTCAAAAAAAACGCTTTACTCTACGCTTCAAAACGTTGTCAATGCCTAAATAAAGATTTGTTCGCCTCAAAAAAAAAGGCGCTGGCAAGGAGACCAATGATTTTTCAACCAAGGCACGATTGTTCCCTATCCATTCCCTCGCCCCAAGAGATCTATTCTACTGCAGGGACTAAATAGAGCAACACGCGGCTTCATCCTTTAGATACCACCAATCGCTCACGATCAATGTATTTTCCATACAATACTTGATCTAATGCTTCTGAAGATTCTACCATTAGATGTTTAGATATGATCTGAAATTCCGCTTAATGCATCTAATTTTTCAACAACAACAGCATGTTTTCATCAAAAGAATGTTGGCCTAACAACGCCGGGAAATCTTCAATATGTGAGACTATCTCAGCACACAAAGTAGTAAAATACTCATTGACAGTAGTGTGCCTAAGGTCAAGTTACTGCCATGCGGCGGCAGCGGCAGCGGCAGCGGCAGCGGCAGCAATAATAATAATAAAAAGCCAAAAGCAACCATCTGTTTTCCCATAACCAAACAGTAGGAATTCGATAATGGCCGAAGAAATAAAGAAAAACCACAGACTCACAATAATGTCGTAAGATGTTAAATGAAAAATAAATAAATATAGCTTTGCTCTTAGAAAAAGAGAGAAAAACGCTGTTTTCCTATACAACACAGTTTAAGAAATGTTTTGGGAAAAACTAGCCAAGGTAAGAAAATTAATTAATTAAAAATAGCACAATTTAATTAAAGTTGTAGGCAATAGTTCGATACTAAGATGTTTTTTTTCTTCTATCATCTCAGGTTCAAGCCTTATAGTTATAAATATGATAATCACTTAAAATTTATATAGTTATTAATTTTAAAACTTATAAAATTAGTCGAAAGGGACAAACAAACATCCATGTTAATATATATAAGTAAAAAGGAGGGAAGAAAATAAAATAAAGAAAAAAACTAAGATACGGAAAGCACACCGAATCCGCTTTGAAATCCAGTCTTAACCTTTTGTCTTTATTTCCTTGTTCTCCAACGTCTCAAACATCATAGTCTTCCGGTATTCACACACATGATTATACAGCACAGCATAAATTAACTCAAAAGTAGAATCTTACATAATACAGCCACTAATAACTTGGTAAAATAATAAGACACATATATATATATATGGGTATGCCTTGTGCAGTCATTCTACAGCAATGGTGGGGGCGATAGAAGATTGCGATCCGATCCTCCTCCTCCTAAGGCGCTCTGCAATGATGAAAGCAAGCTCCAGAGATTGGGAAGCGTTGAGCCTGGGATCACAGTGCGTATGGTAGCGTGAACTCAAATCGTCAAATGTCACGGTCCGTGATCCACCAATGCACTCCGTCACGTTCTGGCCCGTCATCTCAAGATGAACTCCTCCCGGGTTGCTCCCTTCTTGCTCATGCACATCAAAGAAGGCTCTCACCTCCGCCTGCACAGTTAACAGCATCATGCAAATTACACCTCTGTTTTAAAATGATAAAAACAGGTTTACATGATTCTGATTAAGAAGGACATCATCTGCATCCAATTTCTCTCTCTGAAAAAGATCTCCTAGCAACGACAATCTCAGATGGGGCCGGGAACTCACTCCCACTGGTAGATAGAGCACAGAGGAAAACAACATCTAACGAATATGATATTTTTTTATTTCAAAAGAGAGTCCGAAGTCAACTTGATGATAAAGATCTGCTTACCTACCCCCCAAAGCCACGTAGTTACCTACTACTCTCAAGGGGTCTGATCCAACTGCTCTCCATGAAGACCTCTTAGAAGCAGTCGCTATCTCACCTACCAATTCAGCTCAACTAAGACTCGGTCATAAACTCAACTAGTTATGACTTGGTTACACGAATCCTTTTCCTCTACTCTACTCCACTCAGTTTAGTCCATCCCACCTGCCACACCTAATTTTGATTGACTTCATGTTTATTAGTTCTAGGAAAATAAAGGAGGCTCTTATTCAAAGCCACAGAGCGCCCCCACCATTTTCAGCTCTGGAACTAGTTGCTCAACCTCATGAATGACCAAAATTGATTGCAGTGCTTGAAATATAATTCAATTGCAAGCAATAATTGATAAGCATGACCCATTTCACAGGGATAAGATCCCACATTTTTTCTCCTATGATTTACCACCAAAGCTATAGCAAAATAGCTAATTTACAGGAGTTCATGCCTAGCCCATTTTGTTGGATGCATATTAGGAATATAAAATTTCTTTTTCTGATAAGCTCTAGTAGCAGAGGCCTAAGTTGATATATGTTTTCCTTCTCGTTTTCTTTACTTCTCCACTTGTATTCCTCCCTTCCTCCTAATTTTATTTTTGTATGATTGCTTGTGCTAAGTAATTTCCCTTCAGATACCAAAAAGCCCTTGATATCAGAAATTAAACTCCTAAACATTCTTCTTCCGTCTCGTATGAAATCCACAAGTAATGCTAATCATTCAAATGCAAGCTTAGATATGAGTCATCATACCCTGATGGAATCAAATGGGCGAGTCTTCAGACCGCATGGAGCCTTTATGGTGTTTCCATGCATAGGATCGCTGACCCACGTGACAATTTGCCCTGCCCTGCGAACAGCCCTGATTAGATGCGGAAGCTTCACTCTCATGTTCTCAGCTCCCATTCTAGTAATAATTGTTATTCTGCCCGGTTTATTCTGAGGGTTGAAAATCTCTATGAGCTTAACTAGCTCATTTGGATCCATCTTATCACTGACCTGCATCACAGAAGCTAGATTACATGAGAAAGTGGGAACAGCAAACGCATGTGTCAAATTACAAAAATAAAAACTGAAAAATAAGAACAGTGATCTTAATGATCCATTCAGATTTAGTTTGTTGCCAAGTTAAAATTTGGATAAGAAATGCATAAAAACGAAGAAACAGAATTCCATATGCATTATCACAGGAAACACCAGCTCAGGACAACATCTTGAAAATACATGTTGATTAATTAATTCAAGGAAGCTTGACAGAGTTATAAGGTCAGGATAAAAAAAAGAAGCCAGAAACAAGAACAATCTCAACAAACATGGGCAGACAAAATTTCCTCGGTGGGGTAAATTTAATCCACCAAGATTTGCAAATGAATATGTAGGCTAAGATTGTGGCCATTTTCACTCAATAGACCTTAGTAAATTACCAGCTCAAGTGTAAAAGACCTTTGTTTACTTATATTATTATATTCAAATTTATAAATTCTGAACCATTCTAATAGTTAACCATATTATTAGAATATCTCACTGAAGAACAAAGCTCCAACTCATGTCATTGCTAACTTATCAGTTTGGAATTTGGACAAACATTTTTAAAAAGTTAGGTGTCGTGAACTGCTTCTCCCTGATCTTTCTAGCAGCCAAAAATGGATTAATGAAATATGAACTGGCTGGCTAGATTAAAAAAAAATAGTTACCTTAATTCCTAGGGGATTTGCAACTCCTCTCAAAAACTCGACATGAGCACCATCAAGCTGCCTGGTACGCTCCCCAACCCAGAGAAAATGGGCTGAGCAGTCATAGTAGAGACCCGAAGTTGAATCCAGCCTAGTAAGTGATTGCTCATATGGCAATAGCAAGCACTCATGGGATGTCCAGAAATCAGTAGTTGTCATGATAGGATGATCAACAGTGAGACCAGCTGCAGCCATGAATCCAAGGGCCTCATCAACTCGGTTGGCGAGTTCCCGGTACCTATCATATGAAGAAAATTATATATATATATATATATATATACATATTATAGAAGCAAAATCTGACCGAATTATGATATGAAATTAGCAATGAACTGAAATCATTTTCATCCAAGATAAACATATTATAGAAGGAAGATCTAGCCCAATAACAGTAGGAATATAGAAATGAACTGAATCCATTTCCATCCAAGATTCTTAAAAATATTTCTAAGAGAACCCAACATAGCTAAAACAAAGTGAATTAAAAATTGCAGCACCAAAAACAGAAGGCGACTCTTTTAAACTAGTTTAAAGATATTAATGGCATCGTATAAAGGAGGGCATAAAACCCATCATAACTCCATAAACAGCAAAACCACTAAAATCAGAGGATATTCTTAGAATCTAAATTCTCAAAGGCCAATCATAGGAGAAAAGTTTTTTAAAAAAAAAACTTTGGTTGTCTTGTGCGGATAATTCAGGTTTAGATAATTGTGATCATGAAACTTGCTAAGGATGCCCTGATCAAATGAACACACATGGAGTAAATATCACTATCAAGTGCATGTCCGCCAAAGGTTGTTGAGGACCAACCCGACTGGTTGCAATGTTAAAAAGAAGAAATTTGAAGACGCTATTTCATCAAACTCTAAAATAGCAGCAAACATCAATAACCAAAAATAAATTGATTCAGCTTTTTACTGGTCCCTGTATGAAAACTCTCTCTAAAAAGTATCGATACAAATCCAAGAATCAAATAAAGCAGCTAAACGGAATATCAAATGATTCCATAATTACACTATTTACCTGTCTCCTTGCTCACTGTGCTCTGTGAAATCCAAATTCCACTGAGTAACCCTTTGCATAGCTGCATAACCACCAGTAGCAAAAGCCCTAAGTAAATTCAAAGTAGCTGCTGATTGACAGTAAGCCCTGATCATCCTCTGAGGGTCAGGTATCCTTGACTTCTCATCAAAAGTATCTCCATTCACATTGTCCCCTCTGTAACTTGGCAGTTTCACACCATCCTTTTCCTCAAATGGATCCGATCTCGGCTTCGCAAACTGCCCTGCCATCCTCCCCACCTAGAAAGCAGCATCCACAAATTTATCCCAATTTAGTACAAACCAATTCTCTTCAATATGAGAGCAAAAAAAACCTTCTCATGTGATTCTACTCTGTAATACTAACAATTCAATTAGGAAGGAGGAGAAAAAAACAGACCTTGATAACAGGCATTTGACCACCGAACATCAAAACAGCACCCATTTGAAGCAGAATCCTGAAAGTGTCCCTGATATTATTAGCATGGAACTCTTTAAAACTCTCAGCACAATCACCCCCTTGCAACAGAAACGCATTGCCCATAGCAGCATCAGCAAGCTTCTCCTCTAAACTCCTGGCCTCACCAGCGAAAACAATTGGAGGGAACGCATCGAGAGTTTTGAGAACCGAATCAAGCTCTTCTTTGTTAGGATACTCAGGGAGTTGCAAAGCCTTCTTTGATTTCCAGCTTTCAATTGTCCATTTTTTAGCACCCACATTGACTGCTGGTGCAACGGTTGCCGCTTTAGTGGATGTTGCTGCAGGTGTTTTAATGGATGGTGGTGATTTGGAAGGATCGGCGGAGTGGACAGCGGAGACGTGGAGGGCGGACCTGGAAGGTATAGC
This sequence comes from Salix viminalis, assembly GCA_029228465.1. Classification (NCBI taxonomy): domain Eukaryota; kingdom Viridiplantae; phylum Streptophyta; class Magnoliopsida; order Malpighiales; family Salicaceae; genus Salix; species Salix viminalis. The sequence goes on from CM055432.1 coordinate 7,310,600, forward strand.
GGCGAAGAAACAAGGCTGATGAGGTTTGTTAGAGGGGATTAAGGATTTGGTAGGGATTATGGAACTGCTGGTTAGAGACATTGTTGTTGCTGCTGCTGTGTTTCCCTGATTTTGGAAGACAAAGGGAGGGGTTCGTGTTTTGTGAATTGGAGAGGGAGAGGGTACCTGAAGTGGAGATGGAGAAACAAGGGAGGATTTTATATTTTATAAGGATGTTTGGTTTGGTGGTGGAGTCTGGTACGAGACGACGTAGTGGTTGTTAAGGGTGTTTTGGGGAATATAGGTGTTCTGGGTGTATTTTTGAGAATTTGTGATAAATGCTGGGAGGAAAGTCAATTTGTTTAGTTTGTTTACGTTATTTTTTGTTTATTAAGAATACGAATACGGCTTCTTCACCTACTTTATTAGAGGCAGCCGGCTGGCTTCATCGCTCTTTCCATTAAAAACTGTTTACATCGAGGGGTTCCTTCCAGAAAAAAACAATATGATGGTATTTTTTTCATTATTCTTTAGTAATATTTTAGATATATAAAAACAAATGTCCATATAAGACCTTCATTTATGTTTTTCCTCTTACAAATACAAGATTGTAATTATTCATGCAATTTTGTTTTTTTTAAAATGATAGATGAGCTCTATTTTTTAAAAAATAAAAGTCATCACTCAATAATAAAAGAGATAGTAAATAATTTATTTTATTGCATATGAAAAATCTATGTAATTTTGTTTTTATTTTCAAAATAAATATATAGATTAAATGTTTCATTATTTGGATTTACTATTCTACTAAACAAATAAAAAAAAAAGTTAATGTGATCAATATAATTTTTTACACAAACGAATGCAATAAATCATTAAAATCAAACATTAAAAGCTTCTAAAACAAAATAAAAGAAAAGACAAAAGGCTTGCAACAAAAAAAATACCATACATTCATCAAAAAGAAAAAACTACATTTACAACCATCAAAACTATAATATATAATTAGATTAAAAACAAGAATTTATTGAACGATTTCAAGAAAAAACAATAAATTTTAAGAAATAAAAAATAAATATTATTTTTAAATAAAAAAGAGTCTAACAATAAAGATTAATGGCTGAAATAGCTAGCTGGACAAGCCAAGCCAAGCCTCAGCTGACCCACCTAACCACGTAAATTGGTCGGCGCCCTTGCCAAGATGATCAACGCTAAGCGACAAATTGGTAAAGGGATATCGTTGCAATTACATGCAGACCTAATTGAAAAAAGCTACCCTTCAGATTCTGCGGGCTAAACTTGGAAACCGAAGAGAGATTTCACCTCACCTACCCTCTTTCTAATTCATGCACCATCCCCTCCTCCTACCCCCGAGGCCCCCGCAAGGAAAAACCCTCATTCACCAACCTACACGTGTCCATCTCATGATAAGCTACTTGGCATATTCTTTCTTGGGTGAAGACTGAGAAAGCGGGCAAGACAAAAACTCGTCAATTTTTGAAGTTTAGGCGACAGCCAGTAGTGGTGATTATCAGGTGGATGGAGCTGGATAAGCCTGTGTTACGGGATTGGTTGAGATTTCAGAAGTTCCATCAGATGACACGTAAGAGGTTCGTTGAAGTCACAAGGTTGTAACACGCATCATGTGTAATCTAATTATTATACAATAAGACTAAACGATTATAGTGTTTTACTAGTAAATTTTGCCCGCTTTTTGGACCATAAATTATTTTTTATCAAAATAACAGTGATGACTCAAATGAGAGTTATGTTCATAAATAAAATATTAAAATGATATATTAATGTTAATTTAATAATACACTAAATTATATGGGAAAAGTTTATTAGCAACGAATAATATTTTTTTCACATGTTTTAGTGTGGCTCTAGAAAAAATATTTTCCTTTTTTTTCTTTTTTTTTAATATTAAATTTATTTTTTATTGAGATATCTCACTTATCTGACATGAATCGCAGATTTGGTGGGTTAACGAGATTGACTAAGATTTATTTATTTATTTATTAATTTTATTATTTAATATTTAGTTCATTATGAATTTGACTTCATGATTTGTTTTATTTGTTTTCTATTAAATTATTCTAGTTTCATGACTCGTAATAATGTTTATTGGGTTAATGAAAGTTGAATCGAGTCATTTTTGTTTTTTTATTGAATTATTTTCTAGTTTTATCGTTTAATATTGTGTAATGTGAGAATTGAGCTTTATAATTTGTTTTGGATTGTTTTCTTTGAGGATATCTTGGTCTCATAACCAAGGTCATGAGCTTTGGTATTTTAACCCTTGTTAAATCAAGTTTGTTTATTTATTTATTTTCTATGTAAGAGATTATCTTGATCTCATGTTCTTCAATATTCAATTAATTTTTATTGGGTTTTTTGTTGTGATGTCGTGGTCGCACAAATTAATTATCTTAGTTTGAAACACAACACATAAAGATAGTATAGAGCAAGCAAGGGAGGTCGATCCCATGAGGAAGGTTTAAGTCAGATTTTTATGCTATATGATATTCAAATTGGGGGTTTGGCAATTTGTCTAGGCTAAAACAAAAGAAAACAAAAATGGTCCTGGAAAACAAAACATCAACTTTATAATCTGAATATTTTTCTCTCCTCGACATTGGTTAGTTAACAGATCTGTCATATAACTTACCCTAACCATCAAAATAATCATAGTGTCCACACTAGTATTTTAATTCATTGACAACTTTAAGAACTAGATAAGTTGATTAAACAAGAAAATCATAATTGTCTACAATTTTTGTTTGATTTGATTAAATGGTCTCTCTAAGATTAATAATGTAGATCCACCACAATTATTAAACTCAATTTCTTCACAAATTCATATCCCACAATTCCAGTTTTAATATCAAACTTAGCAATAGATTGTCTACCATAATAACTTTACACTCCGCTTTAGAAATTAAAATAAACAATAATAGAAAAAAATTAGCATAGGAAAACAAACATATTCATAATATAAACTGCAAAAGAAAAGTTACAATAAATCTCTCAATTCTTGAAATCCAAAGATTTTTTGGTCCTTGCAACTAAGAAAAAAAGTTTAACCTTGCATGTTTGTCGAACAACTAATAAAAAAAAACATGATTTTTAGGTTTGTTAAGGAGAAAAGGTGTTTTTCTCTTCTGCTAGCTAACCACTCTCTCTTTTTTTCTTTCTATATCCTAGAAAACCCTAGTTCTTATTTTTTTTTAAAAAAAATTGTCCTCCTTTAAGTTGACAATTATACATTTAAACACTTCAATAACTATTTTCCTAAAAAAAAAAAGAAATAACATTGCATGTAATTTTTAAGATTTGACTTAGAGTAGCTAAATTGCCAAAATAAAGAGTTGGGATGTTCATAACGCAATTTGGACACATTTTCTTTTACAAAACCTGCTTTGCTCGCAGAATTTAGCTGTCATTTTTGAAAAATCTCTCCATCATATGACATTTTTTTGGGCTGAAATTTTAGGGCATTGATAGGAATTGGATTCAGGAATCCAAAAAAATAAAGTTTTCATCAATTGGACTTTTGTATCTGAAAATATTCAAGTCGGGATGACTGAAGGTCAACATTAATAGAATGCCAAATTTTACTTTGAAGACTACGATTTACTTGCTCTTTCATACTTTATTTTCTTGCCTTATATTTATAGAAAGGTATGGATGACAACCTTTAAATTTCACTAGAATCACTTTATTTTGAAATCTAGAGCTCATGCTCTGCACAAAACATTGATTGATGGTCAAAATTGTCAATTACCTCCAATTTACTCATTTTTTGCATCTTTCATCCAAAAGTTCCTTCAAAACATAAAACAAAGAATATCAAGGGATTTTATATATAAAATATAGACATATTACGAGTTAAATATGGGTAAAGATATCGAATAATATGGTTGCATCAAATATCCCCAACATTAACTCTTGCTCGTCCTCGTCCTCGAGAAAGGATAGATAAAATCAAATTAAAAATAACTATGACCAAGCTCTTAATCTCCCATCAATGTATAAAAATATATGCATTATAAACAAGAATACAATCTAGAAAGGATAAATAGTATTTCATGAATTTATTTACATGCAAACTTTCAAAAAATCAATTAATCATTGAGATTTCAAATGAAAGTTTATGTCATGCTAAAGTTATAGGTCCTCTCATTGATACACACTCTAACACTCATGTGTATAGGTCTTATGTGTTTAAATCTCTCAAATTCAATCAATGAATATATCCATAAATTTTCTTTTCAATCTCATCTCCATTACTACCATATTACAAACAATGCATGAATCAAAAAGTCTTACTTTTTGGTTGTAATGGGGACTAAAGTTAAGGTGAGGTAAAAAAAAAATGTTAAAACCAAATGGGGTAGAACATCCTGAAAAGTGTTATTTCAAACAAGACACTCTATTAAAGCACATAGATTTTCCATCTTTAATCACCAATGCGTAACTTCTTTTGATTTCAAGTTTCTTCAACGTAAAATTTTAAAAACATAAAGGAGCACTCTTTTTTTGACCTTTGGCAACATTGCCTATCTTTTCTTTAAGATAACTTCTTCTTTCTTTCATATAATTTTCAACCATAATTCAATAAGATAGCATAAGAATATGCTCTACTAATCCTTGGCCAGAGGAAAAAGGAAAACATATAAAAAGTTAAGGCTTATACATAGATAAAGCAAAGCAAAAATAAATAAACTCAAAAGGAGCTCACTAACGATAATAAGTTTTAGGTTGACTTGTTGGTTTAATTACTTAAAATTCTTAATACCTTTATCATCTTCATGTATATATGTAATGTGAATGTAATTTCAACAAGATATGAATCAACTTCTAGATATACATATCATTGAAAGAATGCACAATCAAAGAATATAACGTTGAAGGCTCAAAAAGCTTATATTCGTATAACACTATAAAGTCAATATGATATATTCTCAAAATCAATTAAACGTTAACATTTGTATGCACATTCTTTCATTGTATTTATATATTCATTCATTTATCTTAATTAATCTCAGATATAAAACTCACATTCTCATAAACTAATCTCAATATTTATCTAACAAGGCACTAGTTTCATTATACAGAAACTAGTTTCAACATCTATCCATTCAAAAGGGTAATAAATTGTTTCTAGAGATATTTTTTAATATTGAATTAAAATTTTAGGTCCAACTAATATTAGGAAGGCCTTGCAAATAATTTCCTAAGGTATTATTTAGTAATGTGCATTGATTATAGGCTTTCAATAAAAGTTCATTTTCTATGATCTTGGTGATTTAGTACAAGTTATTCTTGTGTCAAGTTTAATTCCAAAACTAATCATAGCTTTCTTGATAAGAGTCAATTTGACTGTGAATTTTTGAATATTTATATCCTTGAGTTCATATTGATTGGTATCAAAATAAAGCTCTAAATCAGGTTATATTCTTTATATCTTTAGTTTTTGTGTTATTTCATTGTTGTTTTCATATAAAAGACATAAATATATCTTTAAATTTAGTTTAGTTTGTGTCTTAATTCTTTTTTAATTCTTGTTGGGTTCATGATTTTTTAAATTACCCTAGTTATTATGCATTGAATTTTAGTTTGTTCTCTAGTTTAACTTAGTATTGCATTTACATTGAAATTTATATAAGAAAAAATTGCAAAATCAAGTTAATATTTCTATCAAAATTGAGTTAAAATCCACGCAAGGTGATGATTAGAAGTAGAATTATTTTGAGGATAAAGGGAATGATGTGCTTTAAAACTACACCAAATGATCAATTACATGTTTTAAACCTCTTACAAGGTTAAAAACTAAAAAGATTAAAAAGGTATTTAATAAGATAATTCAAGATATTTAAGCCTTATTTTTTCTAATGAATAGTTTTACCTTAATAAGTATAATTTTTATTATGATCGTCTAATTAGGATGGATTTTACCAGAAGTTTTGTTTTATATTGGATTAAAACTCTAGGTCAATTAGACATTAGAAAGACCTTCCACTAAGGCTAAAGAAGTTATTGTGCGAGGTTTGTATTAGTTTTCTATTTATTCTAGGATTCTTTTTCCTATTTTATTTATAACTATTTTTTTTTTTTTCTAGCTTATTTATGATATTTTACTTAGTATGAATAAGGTTATTTAGGGTTTAAAAATAATAAAAAAGATGTATTGATTATTCAAAAATAAAGCTCATATATGAGAGTTTACTCTTACTTTTGATTTCTAATGGAGCAACTCTAACTTATTAAATAATTAAATCAAACTTTATGATGTCTTCTATACTCTTTGTTTGTGTATGAATTATAGGCATTGGTGGGGGTTGGTTAATTATGTTCTTGGTGCCTTAGTATAGTTGTTATTGTGTCAAGGTCAAAGGCTGAATTTAGCTTTCTTTGAAAAGGGTCAATATCATTATGGATTTGTGGATCTTTATATCCATAAGGTTCATATCAATGTTTTTCTATACACACACACATCAACAAACACATACAAATATAAAAAGCTCAATAACAAGACCAAACCATCACATCTTGGATAAACAAAAATAACCCCCAATTCCTTGATTTCCATTTTTATTTCACCTTGAAAACAAATACTTAGTGGTATATTTTCACACAATAATATGGACCCCTAATATTTTAAATATTTCACAACAATATGCATGAAAATCAATAATGCATTAAAACATATTCAAAAAATTATTTTGGTCTTTATAATTTGGACTTTGAGAGCGAATTATAGTGCTTGGGAATGGATTCATGGACCACCATCGTTGTTGGCATATGGGACAACACATTTCAATTTTTTGGTAGTTTTTTGGCAAATTAGGATTGTGACCATCTTCTCCCTTTATTATACTAGTGTTGAAGCTCATTGTCATTTGTAAAGGGAGATTAGGATAAATTAATTTTTTGTCCTCTCTTTTTTCTTTTTTCTTCCAATCTCTTGGTTTTCTCTTTGTTTGTTAGTTCAATAGTAATGATGGAGAGGGAAAGTTGATAAAGGTTGTTTCGAGTTGTTAGGGTGGCTATAAAGAGTTTAGCAAGAGAGGGAAGAGACAATGATTTGGTCAGTTCAATTAAAATTAAGATTTAAATAATGATTAAAAAAAGGAAGGTTATAATAAAAAATGAGGTAAGAGATGGCTTAATGAGTTATGGTGGTTAGCCACACAATTAGAGGAGAGAAACTTTTTTCTCTCTTTTTTCCCTTTTCTCATATGATATGGTTCATCCTTTCTCTTTTTTATCTATTATTTCTATTTTTTTTATATTTTTTTTCTTGATTCTCCTCCTTTTTTTTTTCTTTTTATGGATTTGGTTTTACTTGCACTTCCCTTATTTGTTTTTACTATGTGATTAGATCTATTTTTACCTCTTTTTTTTTATTTCTTCATATCTTCCCTAACAATTTACTCATCTTTTACTCTCTTATATTATGTCAAGAATATAAGTAATCAACCTCGTTCTCTCTCATTTCCTTTGTCTACAACTTAGTTTCTTTTTTTCTAAAAAGACAAGGGTTTAAATGTAAGAAAAAACAAAGTTTAGAACCTAAAACTAAAAGGATAATGATCATGTAAATATAGACTTTTGTGAAAATGAAACTGTTTTCAAGTGAAAACAAAATTGACCTATTTTTTTTATTTGGTTATTTTTATTTGAATTATCTCTTTATACAATAAATTTTAAACTTTTTAAATTAACCTATAAATAAACTTTGAAATTTCATCAAACCTTGTGATTGTGTAATGAAAAGAAAATCTCATCACATAAAATATCAACAACACTTCATTAAATGTGTCAGATTTCTCACCATTCATCATATAAGATCATGTGGTATCTTTCATGCTGAAGCAATATTCTTAGGTTTTTCAACATGCACCAAAGATTATGGTGGTGGATTCCTCCTTGTCGAAACAACATTCTCTTGGGTAATCTTTATTATTTTCTACAATCAAATTGTTGTAAATTACTTGATTAATAAACAAAAAAAAACATAATAATAATAATAATAATAATAATAATAATAATAATAATAATAATAATAATAATAATAATAATAATAATAATAATAATAATAATAATAAATTACTCAAATAAAATTCAAACAATTAATATAAGAAACATCACAGAATAAAAAATAACCAATAAAATAATTTAATTAATATGAAACCTTCATAGTTAACCAACCTATTTTTTAAAAAATAATTAAACTTAAACAAGTTTTCTTAATTTTACATTTATATTCAAATACCATTTAACTTAATTTTCTATAATGATAAATAAATTTTATTTCATTTAAATAGAAGCTAGTTAATAATTAAACATAAATATTAGATCAAATAATAAGTTATGAACTACAAAGAATACGATAGACATACATATAGAGCTACATAAGAACTTAAACTAACATGCCAACAAAAGGTTATTAATGAATTAAAAAATAAACAAATTAAATCATAGTTGTTAAAGCATAGATTAAAAGATACAATAGAAGATGGTGCTTCTCTTCAAGAGTTATATCTTTTGCTCTAAAAAACCATCTATCTACCATTTGGTGCAATTAATAGATGCAAATTGCTTCCTAGGATTTAAAAGTTATACTATTTGGTGTTGATGGAAGTCAATATCATGCTTAAGCGAACTTCACAAAACTAACTCACATTTTCTTTACACAAAAACTATAACAATCACAAGATATGAAATAAAGGAACATAATTATATAAAAAAAAATGCTTTTTTTTAATAAACCAACAAAAAAATTCTCTAAATATATAGGGTTTTGAAAAAGGAAAAAGAGTTTTTATTTTTATAATATGGAATAAAAGAATATGTATAGGTCTTCAAAAAGGAAAGAAAATAATTTCATATAAATATGGAACAAAACTTTATGGTTGAATTTTAGTTCATTTTTTACCAACTCTACTAAGATTTCTTTGAAATAATTTTTTCATTCACTCACAATTATTTTTTGATATTTTAATATGTCATTTTATATTATTCATGTTAGAGAATATTTTTCAATAAAAAACATAATATTAAAAAAATGGATGAGTCCAACCTTAACTGGACATCAAATATATACAATAACCATGTCTTATAACTAGTTTTTTTTTCTCCTAAAACCATATGGAAAAAAATGTATTTTATTTTTTTTATATAATGATAAAATTTATAAAACCTTTCATGATGGATCATATGTTTTCTTAATGAAAAATAGGAGTATAACTCAAATACCAAATAAATTTTCTATATATTTTTGGGCCTACTATAAAATTCCTTCTTCTTAAATGACAAAATTTGCTAAGTCGACTTAACAAGGTTAGATGAATGGTCAATTACCCCCCCCGGGAAAAAAAAACCCTTGATTTTAGGTTAGAACTTACCTAAATAAAATTATGGTTTCCTAGGTCTGGACTAAAAAACCAAGAACCTTGGGGAAATAGTATTACGTATTTTATGAAACTTACCTCGATTTCTTTTGTCAAAATTAAGTATTAAGTATATTCTTTCGAATAATTTTATGGAATCAAAGAATGTTATATTCTTTAAGGATGTATTTTCATATAAGAAGACATGAGAAAATCATCCAGTTAGAAGAATAATTGAGGTTATCTTAAGTAATCATAATCAATTACAAAATGATGAAGTTAAGCTTAAAAAGAGTAAAAGGGAAATAGTTACTTAAACATTTGGTCTTTATTTTTTAACATATTAAAAAAATGAACCTCGAGCCTACTTTGAGGCAATATCTTGTTCAAAATCTTTTTTTATCAGAATGAGGTAGTCAATAGTAAGATTCAATCCATTATAAATAGTCATACTAGAGAGTGGATCTTTCTCTCGAAAATAAATTATTATGCCACATATAGATCTTATAAGAAAGATGAAAGTTCATGGAACTATCGATATATACAAAGTTATACTTGATGTTAAAGGTTATAAATTATAATGTGTGAATGGTTTTCACATTTATACACTAGTGTCGATAGTAACTTTTATATAAATATTAATTGTCATTGTAGTTATTAATAAGCTTGAAATATATATAAAATGGATGCTAAAACAACTTTCTTAATATAATGACCTTTATGAGGAGGTTTACATGGAAAATATTATGGATTTGTTAATAAATTGTTTTCCAAGAGAGCTTGTGTATAGTTCATCGAGATGTATGGGCTTAAAGGTTTTAAAATATGAAAAGGTGTTATGATGGTAATCATACATAGTTCATTGAAGATCCCTCAAGATTAAGTTCAAATGAAAAACTTATAACATTCCCGATAACACTTAAAAAAAATATTATTTACTGTCTATTCCTATGATAAAATACATGCTAGTTGTAGCATGATAAATGGTGAATTGAGATCTTAATGATTTTCATATCTTGATAAACCAAGTGGAGTATAACATACTACTTTTGATGAAAGATCATTTATATGAGAGAAATATGATCGTTTGTTTAAGAATTTCAATAAAAATTGAATTCTCTTAAGCACTCATGAATCTAAGAGTTGTGTAGAGTTAAAATGAACACAATTGCAGGAAAAAAAAATGATTTAGCTTAAGAACTATATGAGTGCTATTATTTTGATGATAGAACTTCACTATGATAGGTTCAAAGTTAAAAATTAGGTATTTTGATTTTGTAAGATACTGAAATCAGTATCTCTTATCAAAATCCCTTGAGTTGTTTTCAAACTAGTGAGACAATTTCAATCATGTAGGGGATTGTTAAGAAAATATTTTCATTTAAATAAATTACGTGTGAATGAGAAATTACTCTAAAAAACCTTGGTTTTTCTAGATTTAATTATTGATTTATAATGGCTAATTAAGAGTTGATAATGGTTGTAATTATTTTTTATTAATTCTTCAACTTTTTAACTTTCAAAATTCAGTATAAAAAAAAGAGGATGAAAAAAGAATTTAATCCTGGACATTTTATATTATGGTTTTTCTTTCAAATCTATAGTTTAAGTTTATATAGCTGAGAGATATTTGAGTTTTATATTTTTGTTGTTCAAAGATTTTGATTTAGAAATGCATCTAAACTAACGAGATGTTGTTGGAATCTTAGTAAGCATATGGCATATATTCTAATTGCTCCTCTCAAGTGAGAAGCAATAAAAGAGGATCATGTCAGATTAAATTATCTATAAACTTCTTCATGGTAATAGTGTTGCAGGTGATGTGCGGAGAGAGGTGGATGCATTATGAGCATCACAGAATAATATATCATTATGAGCATTGTTTTTTTTTAAGAAGGTATCATGGGCAGGTAAGCTCCATGCTGGGTTTTTTTCTCTTGAAAAGGGGTTTTGAATAACAAGGTATTTCTTATGGTAAATGATTTTCAATATTAATAGATAAATAAATTTGAATTGGAAACCACAGAAAAAGCATGTTTCTTGAGCCCTGGCTCTTCATCAACTCATTCTATACATGCAAGTGAATTCGTTTGAAGGACAAGAGTTTGTGGTCTTCCAATTCTTTAAATATACAACTCCAACCTAGTTTTGAGGGAGAATTCCGTGAGCGTTCTTGAAACTTTAGAGGGCCAAACTCTCACCTTTGGAGCTTTTCAAGATGTAAACAGTGTCAAGTGCAAGATCCAAAAACACGAATACTATGTCGTTACTTGAGGATGACTTCGTTTATTATGGTACTAATAAAGATTCAGAGTTACTATTACAATTAACAAAGAAAAAAAAGATGAAAAATTTTTGATTTCTCATGTTATAGTCGAATAAGTGCATTGTAAGAGTTGTCAACTTTAGAAATTCCAAATAGATTAGGAAAATCAATTATGACTAGGAAATTTCTTTTGCCTCATCCTTATAGGAAAAAAAATCATCACCACATACAAAGTTCACAAGTTAAAAGGTATTAAATAATAAAATTTATACAACTTGTTCTGACTTATATTGCAAAGTCTTCCGAAACTCTGATTGAACTAAACTTTTACTCCCAAAATAGAAAAATACCTCAAGAATATTTTGTGAAGTTTCAACTTGATCTAATAGTTTGATAGGAAGTTATGCTCAGTAGTGTAAAACTAGACCACAGGGAATTCTACACCAAAATTCGAATTTGACCATGTCTGGATCAAATCATAAATGATGTCAACCTTTTGATAATATGGTTAAACAACACACATATAAGATATAAATTCATGAAAAGTCAATTAAATCAGATCTGATAGGATTATGACACAAAAATAACTCATATCTAGACACCAGTACTATTAGAACTAAACCTCCACCCAACAAATATTAATTCACTAATGAGAAGTAGAAGGATAACATCATGAAGTTAATTATTCTTTGATAAATTATTTTTAGTATTTTAGAGAACCAAGAAATGGAGACTATCTCATCAACACACAAAACAAGTTTGCGAACAAAACAAGTTTATTATTTTGAAATCTAATTGGGTTACATCTTATAAGAAAGCTATAAATACTAAAAATTAAGATTATAAACCCTAATAGACCCAAGTTGTGGGATTGTATAAGATCCTCTTACAGTCATAGTCAAGTCCTTAATAACACATGCCCAAAATATAAAAATTAAAATTAAAATAAAGGTTCAGGATTATTGTCATAATTAACAAAGAAAATAAAAGATGATAAGTTTGATTTCTCAGCTAAATAAGTCTTCCTTGCATGCATAGAAAGAGTTGTCAACTTTAGGAATTCCAAATAGATTAGAAAAATTAATTCTAACTTAGAAATTTTTGTTGCTACATTCTTGTAAGAAAAGAGTTCTTACCAAATAGGAAGTCCACGAGTCAAAAAAATTAAAATACAAAATTCATATAACTTGAATTGATCTAAAAGTTTCCCCAATATAGGCTAAATACCTATGAAGTATTTTTGTAAAGTTTTAGCTAGATCCACGGATTATATATAAAATAGTGGTCATTAGTATAAATATGGAAAGTATGAAATTGTATAACAAAAGCCAAATTTGCCATTGTCAAGATCATACATTATACATAATGAGATGATTGAAGAATATTAATAGCAGCATTGAAGTTGGGAGGATGGGCCTAAGTTGGCTTGTTAAGTGACAGGCAGCCTGGACAAGTCATCGGTGAAAGAGGATGGGCCTCTTTCTTTCTCTTGTTCCAAAATCATATCATGCAACCCTTTGCGATAAATAATGATGTGGCGTGGCGATTCAGTGATCTTTAACCTTTGCATCTGATCTTTCCTGGTAACAGGGGTAGAAGCTTCTGTTTTTTTACAGATTCCAGGATCCTTTTCGTTTTGATCCATTTACCGTTATGATTTTTTGTTTATTATGTAATTAAATTATTCCAATTAATAATTTATGGAGATGGATACCAGCCGAACAGTTCAAACATCTCCTGTTTCATAGATCCTCTCAAGTTCCTCCAGCTCTCCCTGATCATCATAGTCGGAATCATCCGAAAATTCTTCCCAGCCATTTGTCACATAGAAGTCCTCCATTACAAGAGGCCTCAATACTGTCAGTTTTGGAAAGCTCTCCTTGAGGAACTTATCATCAAGATTCACATTCCAGCATCCTCTCAAATCCATAAACTCAAGCTCTTGAAAGGATCTGTAATAAACCTTCTGTGCTAACAAGATGGTAAGCCATCTCTAAGCGCTTCAGCATAGGAATCATGGTGGCAATGGCATGAGCCTCATCATCTTGGGTTTCCATGCCTTCTTATCTAATGGGTGCATGTTCCGGCAAAGCCCCGCAAGCAATTTGCAGTGCTTACCAATTGCATCTAAAGCACATCCACTAAATTTTAGTACAGTCGCTCACATCCAAGAAAGTTATAGTAGAAAGCTTTCCAGCAATCTGTTCAACTATAGATAGAATCACTAATATCACTTCTCGGAATCCGCAATGTCTGAAGGGAAAATAAGATTCGTACTGTAAAGTATATCAAGAGAGAGCAGCAGCATTGAAAGCAACTGAAGCATACAGATGAAAGATAAATAACAAGTATACAGATGAGAAATGAAGCATCCGCATAAGACAAGTATTCCTAATATCATCGGTAAACTCTAAATGCAAGATAAAACACAGAGACTAACCATGGCAACTGTGAATATCTAGTATAAACTATTCAATGGCAAACACGTCATTGTACCAAGTTTGATATTGAAATGAGTGCCACCAAAAATGTCTAGTTCAGCTTACTGGTCTGCAAGGAATGAGAACGTTGTCTCATTGTGAAGGCCAGAGACACAGAGTTTGCGGAGGGATCCACAGCTTCTCATATCAACATTTGAAGCATGCGATCAAGGTGATCAGGATGGCACCTGGTAGTCCATTCCTCAATGTTAGTATCTCTTGGAGAGAAAGATTGCTGAAAATTAGTCCAAGAGCATCTGGTATCAACTCATCCCAATGACGATACCCATCTCCATCTTCCATGTAAGACTATATAATTAACCCAACAGTTAGACCATGTCTTTAAGAATGAAAAAGACATTGCAATCTCATTCAGGAATTTTAAATGGAAAACGGTTCATCTTTAGGAATTTTAAGAGAAGTTGCATGACAAGTGTACATAATTTAAGGAATCGATATAAAACTATGAGAAGAAGTTCAGGATCTATATTTAATAACTGCTTTCCCCTAAAAACAATGAAAGATGTAATCTTTATGACAGATGCCAATTAAGATGAACACGAAATTGACAATTACAGAAATAGAAGAATAAAATATACAGTGCATGCAAGTAAAAAGATAAGAGGAGAAGAGAGAGACAAAATAAATTGTCAAAACAGGGAAAAAGAAAAGATTGGAAGCAAAAGCTGCTTTGAAAGACCAAGATTTGGGTTAAACATGACAAATTTCTTTAATGTACTCTTAACAATAACAAATCCAAGGATCCATCAAGATAAACCCACAAAAAGAAACTTCTTGGACAAATCATTGAACAGGAAAATAACGATACACACAAGACAGAAATGCAAGAGACCGCATCCATGTAGTAATGCATGCATCAATTGAGAAATCCAAGTAACTGCTCGCATATTACAGTGTCTGCCGAATCAGCCTCACATACATGATATAACTCTTTTAGGTTGGTGAAAACAGAGGAGAGAGGCTACTAGAAATAATTAACTTCGTTTTTGACATTGCAGATAAGCAACGGACTAAAAAAAAGGAAGTAGAGTTTCATTTTCTTGTAAACGAGGCAGAAAGAACAAAAATAATGGCAAATCAAACCCATGTTTTTTACACACCTGGAAGAAGCCAACTTTCCTTTCCCTTTAAAACTTTGCTTCTCTTTCTTTCTTGTCTTCTTCGGGATAGAGATTCTGCAAAATGAAAGGGTAAAAACCAAAAACCTCACTGGTTTATCCGCCAGAAACGCAGGGAGTGTGAGGGATAAGTTTGCAGTGAAAGAAAGAAATTAAGTTTGTTGTAAACGTAAAAATGAAGTGTTCCGTCTATTAGCCATATGGGCTGGGTTTTATAGCTTGTAAAAACAGAGGCTAGTCATGCGCTATGCATGTGTAACAAGAAATAGAAATAACATAAAGAAAACAAACTATTTACAGCCTGGAGCTATAGCTAACTCTAACAGACTGCGAACAAGTAAAATAAAATCCTTTAGGGAGGATGGGGAAGACGATAAAGAACAAGAGAGATGGAGAGAGAGAGGACTACAAAATTATAGATCCATCTACCCACGTATCTGGAACAGCATCAGTTAAATTTCTGTTTAAGAGTTTGTTTAATTTATTTTTTTAAATGTTAAAACGATGTTTTTTTATTTTTAAAATACTAAAAAAATAATTTAAAGTAAAAATAAAAATTAATATAAAATAAAAATAAAAATAATTATTTTTTTTTCAAAATATAATGTCAAACATCCTAAAAAAAAACATGTGATTAGGAAGAGATCTATGATACGATGATTGAGAACTTATATACTCATATATAAGAGATTAAAACATGACTGGACATGAAGTTACTACATGTATTTGGAGTTTCCTTCAGGATTATTTATCCAGTTTTGATTAGTTGCATTAGTTTTTTTTCTTGAAGGCATTATAATATGAATATTATGTCCAACAACACTATGATGAGTGAGGTATAATGAGTTAAAGCTCTTTGGAAACCTAGATTTCAACATGTTATATATATATATATATATATATATATATATATATATGTTATTTATAATGAATGAATGCAAATATATGTACATGTATTTTGGGTTTGTATTATTATGGAGTTTGTACCCTAAGAGCAAATTTTAGATCATTATAAGCTTTTTATCCCGTCTCAAACGATAAATTTTAGGTCATTATAAGTTTTCTATCTTGTCTCAAATGACTATCTTACATGAAGATAGTAAATGAGTTTACAAGGAATTGTTAAAACACTATAATTGTCATTACTAATTAACACTCAGCATAGGGTCGAATTTTCACCAATTTAAACCTTAATTGAAAGTCATAAGGCATACTCCCTCCTGACTTGGAATTGGATTTATTTGTAAAGACATATAAGGGCATTAATCTAATCTACTTATGTATTAAGTGAAAGTAAAAATACATGTTAAAGCAGTAAAATAGTGAGTTAAAATTAAATTAAACATGCCAACATAAATAGACAATAAAAAAAGTAAAGCTTAGTTCAAACAAACAAGTCCCTAGTGGAGTTGTCATCTGTTGCAACGATGTTTTTGCCCTTTCTAGGATGAGATACGTGTAAAATAGGATTTTGTATAATCATAAATTATGATTATAAATTTTTAAGAGTCGTCACTTATTATCAAGGTCATTAGAAAACTTAATTGTCTTAGAGAGTTTGAGTAAAGAGACTTGTTATGCAAGACAAAGACATATTAACCCTAGTATACCTTATCTAAGACAAGTTGCATTGTTGTTTAAAACTTTTTTCTAAGCTAAGCTTCTATTCATTGATCTCTTCTAGGGTTAAAAACCTAATCATTCTACAACCTGAATTTTAGCACTACATTTCTTTTTGTGTATCATTAAATACCTAAAGGTTTTCTTTACAATATAGTCTTACACCCTTGGATTTTAAAGTCTACCTCTAAATACTACTATTATAAATGAAAAATGATTGGTGAAGGAGTTTTATATTTGCTCAAATTATATAGGGTGATTGTAAATGGATTATGATATTTATTTTTGCATTTTAAAACATGACAAAAAAATGCAATTATATATATATATATATAAAACATGCTCGAAACTTTAAGGATTAAATCATATGCATGAAAATGAGCATCATTATTGAAGGACTAATGCCCGATATTTGAGTGGATAGGTTAGCATCCCTAATATGGGAATAGTACCCGAGTGAAAGGTCTAGGAATGTAATTTATTGGATGAATATGAGTGTAAAATATCAATGATTCATCATAAAATATATAGAAGAAATATTTTTGTATGGGTGTAGTGAGATAATACATTGCATTTCTTGATGATTATGTTGATACAATGCCAAATTTATATTTAAGATCCTCACAGTAATATAGCAGAGCATATTTCAATGTTAAATATTTTTTGTATGTATATGTTAATTAATATATATTATGGGATGAACAAATGATGTAAAACATACTAAATGAATCACTTGGGTTGTAGAACAAAGTTTTTATCTGTAATTAATGTGAATTTCATACTATTTGTTTTTTGTGTATGTGTGCTTAATTAAGTTATTACATTCTATAATGTTTGCTCATATGATTAGCAATGCTAGAATGGATAAAAAATATCTTTACCCAAATTTTTCATATTTAACTGATAAATTATCCTAGAAAAAATAATAAGGATGTTACAATCTTTCTTGGCCTCATATTATATCATAAGATTCAACTTGTTTTTCTATTGTGACTATTAATATTAAAATGTTAAATTCAAAGATACTCATCTCTTTACATCCTAGATGTATAAAAACCATAAAAATAACCTATTACTTATCCTTTATTAATGATATATGTAAGGAATATTTATTTCTCATTAATTATATGGAAAAAATATTTATTCTTATTTAATATTATTAGGGCAAGATGACACTTCAGCCATTTCTCTTATAAAAACCCTATAAATCCTTTAAAAAGAGCAAATTCATAATTTTTTTTCAATATTTTTAATATATATATATATATATATATATTTTTTTTTTTTCTAAA
This sequence comes from Salix viminalis, assembly GCA_029228465.1. Classification (NCBI taxonomy): domain Eukaryota; kingdom Viridiplantae; phylum Streptophyta; class Magnoliopsida; order Malpighiales; family Salicaceae; genus Salix; species Salix viminalis. Next base: position 7,328,774 of record CM055432.1, read on the forward strand.
AGAATAATACGTAAAGAGTTCAAATCTAAAAAAATATATATCTTTAGGTACATATCACTAGTCACGTTGACCTACAGGACACTAAATACAGACTACCAACCATTTTGTCCAGAAATATTAATTAATTATATAGCATATGAATCTTACTATTAAACTAATTGAATTTCTTTGAATATCATCAGAAATCCAACTATCTTTTATCCGCTAAGTCTGAACCCAATTATGAAATATGAAGGCCAATGACATTAATTTGAGGAGGGACAACAACTGTTGAATAAACCGGTCATTGGAGATATACTGTTCACACTTTAAAAAAAAAGGTTTAAGATAAAACTAAGGATGTGAATTCTGTTTTTGGTAGTGATTTGTTTTTTCAATTAAAATACAATGTTTTATTTAATTTAAAAAATCACAATAAAATAATTTTTCTGAACAAAATTATAAACATGTATAATATTATGAGAATATCATCATCAATCTCGCAAAATCATTATTGCTCTGAAATTTTAACATATTATATATAAATATGTCAAGAGTCTCCTTTTAAAATTTCATCTCAATCTAATGGTTGGATTAAGAGATATGATTGATATTGTAAAATTATTCATCATTTAAAAAAAATACTATTTAGCCAAAACAGAACAAGAACAAAACCTTAATGTTTCAACCGAGATAAAAATGATATCGTTTTATTTTATTTTTTTAACTTATACAGAACATTTAAGTCATTTAAACCAAAACAGAACAAAACTAACAACCCGAATAAAACCGGAGGAATGCTGCAGTAAAGAAGCAAAATTGAAGAACGAAGTCTTGTAGTACGTGCTCATCAATGGTGCGAACTTTCATTGGCCTCTACCCCTCCACATGTTCAAGCGGAGATTGAAGTCCCTAATTTGGAGTTGGTACCTTGTAGGGTTGTTCAATGTGCTCTTGTGCATGTCAACGTCATGTCACGACAACAGCTTCAGAATAAATTCGATCCCATCCTTTAAAGTGTTCTGTCCAGTCGTGGTATACATGAATGTCGAACTGCCTATTTTTAAGTCAAGACTTAAGAGGAGTGAATGAAGTGATCGGGTCAGTAATTACCTCCTCCGAACAAAGGTGACGTGAAGTGGCAAGGAGAAAACAAAACAGAAGCAAGAAAAATAGAGAATGCTGAGTTTTTATAAACTAATTTCAAAAAACAAACGGATACATGATTATCCGACACTGCATCTGCGCGGTCAGTTTAAGACAATAATAGGAAGATAAAAGAAATGAGAGATAGCTCAATGAGTTCGAAGTCGGAGCACATTTCCACTCTGTTGAACTGTCTATTGTGGTAATGGTGAAACCCGGTGGAAAAATCACCCTCTCGGTTCCATGGCTTATGTTCTTACAGAGCTGATAAAACGCACTACTCCCTGAAAGAAAAAGGAAAAAGAACTAATCACTAGATTTAAAATGAAAATATTAAAATCAATAGTGAGCTTTCATTTGAAAGAATAAGCTAGCAGATCACAAGCCAGCTTCAGGCATTCAAACTTTCCCAATGAGAGACAATTAAAGACTAGAGAATGCTTTCCATGACACAAATGGCAGTGCAATGACCAAAATAAATAAATAAATAAAACACTAACTCTTTTAATCATAAAGAAAGCAGTCGTTCCAAATAACAAAACTCCAATCGATTCTGATTCCAAGTTTAGAGTAACATTGGTACCATATTGACCAACCTAATTAATACGATTGAATCCAATGTGTTTGTTCTAGCTGCATGTATATGATGCAAGCAATCTCCAAGAATAAAACAATATATCTCTATGAAATCAATTTAAGGTAACCTTAAGAATAAAATGGAGACTCCAAGATGAAGCTGGAAATGGATGGCAAAAGGTTGTACATAGTCTCATCTTACCAGACTCAGCAAGCTTATAGCTTAGAACAACTAAATTATCAAAGAATAAAAGTGGTCATTAGCAAATCAAAATCCCAATCAATGGTGTATTTGATTCTTAAGGTATTAACCTCCTAATGTCAACTGATGGCAGCAAACTTCACACGGATGACACATACTCTGCCTTGTGTTACACTTAAAATCAGGTTTACTTGGTGCAATATTCATTGAGCCAAGTCAGAACTTAGTATTAAAGGGATCCTAGGTTCAGACATAAAGACAATGATTAGACAAATTGTTAGACCCAAATCATGTTAAAAATTGATGACTTCAAATGCATCTTATATTTATAAACATTATTTTCCTTGCATGAAATGGCACTGCATTTTCACGTCATCTAATTTCAATAAAAAGTCAGAATTCAAAATATAACATGAATTTTCAATGTAAGTCCTAAACCTAGACACGTTATGCAAGTGGTTGTTTCCTAATAGCTTGCCTCAGAATAGTTGAACAAAAGATGGAAGTAAAAATCTGACAATAACAAAGAAGACCTTCTGAGCTTGAAAAACAAATCAGAAGTTCTTGAAGAAGCAAACATGAGGCAAGACAATATACTTCTGCCTGGAAATCTGTGTACTTGAAAATTGGAACACGCCAGAGGCAAGTGCCACTTGCTCTTTAAGAGAGTTGAGCTAGATGGTTTTATTGGATATGGACAGTGAGAGTTCATGCAAACAACTTATTTAAACCAATATCACATGAAAGAAAACCTAAGTTAAACCAATCAATCTCCTCTATACTATCACACATATATAAGAAAAGAAACACTTTGAACAACATGTAAAAAATCATGGACAATAATAAGAATTGGAAGTGTAATGCAAAGGCTACAGACACCTAATTGCAAGTGCAACAACTAGTAATCTATGAAAAGAAAAACTATATATTAAAGATTGAGCTATCAATCCTGTAGCTGCAACCTGATAAACGACCACCATGCATAAAAGATAGCCAACTGTGAACTCAGCTCATGTGCAAGCTAAAATCTGCACTGTGCTCTACTATTTTTTCATGTCAATGTCTATTTTCATTTCCACTAATAGATTAAGTAACACTGCATTAAGGAAACTCCAATTCCCATGGAAGCAAAACCAAATTAGAATGAAATAACCAATGCACTAATTGGTCATGGACGAGAGAGAAAACCATACCACTGTATAAGCGACCCAAACAGAAAATGCTGCATGATAGGCACTTTCTCCAATACTTCTGCTCTATACATCTTAAGCAACCCACTATTCACCTTCTTCCAGTTAGGCACTCCACTGATATCATCCAACAAAGGGCGAGTGCTCGGCAAACAAACCTTTCTTAACCTTCTTAATGAACAGAATGCACGAAAGATACATATACTCATTCGAAAAGTTCTCCAAAATATCCTCATTATGAATAGACTTGGGCTTCATATACTTATGATCAATCAACTGTGATGATCCAAATATAAACGGCAAGAAATGATAATCATCCAGCCCCCAAACACCGTGAGACCCTGCAGGCTCTAAATTATAAACTGATTGCAGTTTCCTCATTAATTCAATATACTTAACAAAAACCCTAGATACTATAGCTTGATAATCAACTTCCTCTATAATCCCCATCCTTGCCAAACAATAGAGCCATGCGGCGAAATTAGTTTCATGTCCAGTACCGTAATCAATCCGGCTCGAATTACCAAAACTATCAGTAAAATAAGGAACAATTTCGACCATTGAAGACTTTAAATTATCAGGTAAAAATTGAAGCAATAAATTCTCACTGTTTTCTACCAAACGGTTATGCCAGGTACGGTAAGAGATGTTACCGTACCGAGAAGATTGTTGAACCGGAGGGATTTCTTCGATCCAATGAATTAGGCCTTCGATAACGGACACAATCTTTTTCAGAGTAATGGATTCATGACAGGAATCGGAGATCTTGTGGGTTCGTATGGATTCTGAGAGAGCAACGACAAAACCGAGGAAGTGTTTAGAGGAATCGGAGTTGATGAATTTACGAATGTCATCAGGGGATTGGATTTTTTTGGATGGGGACTGGAAGCTGTGAGGAAGGGAAATGACGGGGACTTTTTGGGATTGCGGGACTGGAGCGAGTATTATGGCTTGAGAATTCGTATGTGGTGGGAGATTTATCGCCGGAGAACGGATAGGGCGGTAGGCTGGGGGAGGGGAAGTTTCGGACCATTGGGATTGTGTGGGTGGTGGAGGGAAGGAGCATGGGCCTCCGCAATTAACGCATGCAGGTGACAGTGGACTTGTGGAGAATTTTGGAGGCTGGTGGTGGTGGTGGTTGTGGTTGTGCTCTTGGGGTTCTTCCATTTTGGCGGTTCTTCGGTGAAGAGGAGTATTGGCTGCGGTGCGGGGCTTGCTGGAATCAGTTCAATTGAAGGCTTCTTGATTTGTGCAGAGAATGGCGATGTGAGTTGCTGGGCTAAATATTGGGCCTACATCAGTGGGTTCAAAACCAATAACAATCTTAGTTAGCCCACGTATGGCCCTTAAAGGAACCCAGCACCATCATTGCTTCCTCATTGCATTTGGTTGGTGTATTATGATAAATAAAAAAAAAAAAGGAGTACATTAAAACAAAAACATGCTTGATGGAAGAAATATAAAATATATTTATTTTTATAATGACTTTTTAGTGAATTTTATACTCTCAAAATATATGTACAGCGAGACAAACCCTTCTTGTCATCACTGTCTCTGTTTTTTTATTACATGATAGTAACCAAAATTTTATCTAAGAACATAAATTAGTGTTTGTGTGTATTTAGGTAAAAAAAAGTATTGAATTTAATTTATTAAACCTATTAGCCCTATTATTCAACCCAAGGCTCAAATCATAAATTGGATAGTTTAATTTAGGTTATTCTAGATTAACATATTTTTTCTTAAAATAAAATTAAAATTATAATATTTTGAATAATTTTTCCAAAGCTAACCCAAGTCTTAACCAAATTCAATTAGGTAACAAGTTGACCTATCAAAATTGATATGGTCATCAGGTTAACTTCTTTTGAAATTTGATTAGGTCTCTGATTGATCCGTTGAGCTTAATTGAGTTTAATAATTATGAATGAATTTTAAGACACATAACGATATCCTTTTTCTTTTTAATATTTTAGATAATTTTATGTGTCATGAAAGGGGTTGTTTAAAGTTAAACTTAACTAAAGAGTTTTCTTTTCATCATTTAACGCTTATAATATTTCTAGAAAATCTTGACTAAAAATAACAAGATAAGATGAGAGAACTCTTAATACAAAGTATTAAAGTCTAGCGAACGAGGAGCAAGTGATCAAAATTTAGCAAATAGTCATTGAGAAGGGAATTACATAACTTATTAACTCGAACAAATGAATGGTATATGAACAATAAGTCATTAAAAGATGACATATAAAATAGTAGCCTAAAGCCTCTAAAAACAATGACACATTACCAAAAGCCTGATAAATATAAATTAATCCAGTTTAAATTTAATTTCAATATTATTCTCACAATTTTTAATTTATTCATTGTAATTATTTTTAAATTTCTATTTGATACATAAAAATGGTTTTCATTTCTTGAGTTTTATGAGTCTCTAAAATTTGATATCAAAGTTTTGCAAGCCATGATGAACAATACTATAATGTCTTAATTATTGGAAACAATTGCTAGCATAAAAAAGCAAGAGGAGGAGCAAACAAAATTGAAAAACTAAGTAAAGGTTGTTAAAAGAATTGGGTTTAGAGATAAAAACACATATCAACTAAAAATGATTAGGTAATAAAAACATGAGGAAAAATATATATAGAATCTACACTAAGAACTCCATTAACATCAGTAAATATTCATCATCAAAATGAAATTAAACAACCAAAATATTAGTAAGTCTAGTTAAAGTCGATAAAAATTAAAATTTCCTCAATTTGATAAGGATGTTAAAGTATATTGAGTGTATACAACCAAATATTTTTTCAATGAGCATAACACTAATCCTCGATATAAATTGTTTATAACAAGCTTTTAAATGGAAAGAAATGTTATAACTTGGTTTTAGAAGATGGAAGAAACTAAAGCCCTTACTAACTAGGAGTTTTTTTATGAAGGCTTTGCAAGTTAGGTTTGGGGTTTGTATATATGATGATCCTATAAAAGCACTAATCATCTTGAAGTAGTTTTATGGTAAAAACTATAAAACATAGTTTAAATTAGTCTCAACAAAGTCATAGGATTATCTTACTCTTATTGCTTAAATTGTTTCTCAAAAAGATTGAGATCATAATGTTAAATCCTTAGAATCTAGGGGTTGCATATAGGTTGGTCTCGATGCATCTAGAAAATATAAATATGGTTTGTAGAAACTAAAAGCCCAATGCTAGTGTGGTGCAAAGAAACCCCATTACATCAATCATACTTAGAATTAACTCAAAGTCCCATTTATTAGTCCAAAAGCTAACACCAACCCATATAAAAAAAGAAAGAAAGACAATCTTATTTTTAGGTTCAATAATAAGTAAAACCATAAAATACAGAGACCCAAAGTTGTTCCTAAATAAAGAAGTAGATGAGGAAAAAGATTAAGAGGAGTATGCAATATTTAAGGACTTAATTATTTTTTAATAAGTTTTTATCACTAAAGATGAGGAAAAAATATCCATATAATGGTGAGAGGTCATAACCCTAGTAACATGAGAAGAAAAGATAAATCCACAACTAGAGTTATAAAGATTTAATTAATATAAAAGAGCTTTTGTCACAAAAGATGAGGTGAAAATATCCATGCATGCATTAGGAGTTGCAAAGCCTTTTAGTTTTTATAGGATCATCATAATAAAAGCCTTATTGTTGATTCTAGCCTTGCCCCTTTTTATTTTACTAATTAGGATGTTTAACCCTAAAATTATAAGGGGTAAGACTATAATCAATAATAACGTTTCATTATATTGATTAATATAAGTATCCATGATTTATTCACTTAAGGATCGCTAAAAGGTTTGAAGTTGACATTATAATACATAAGTTTATAGAGGTAAATATTGTAGATGACACCAAAATTCAAAGTGAAGGTAGTTATTATGAATTACAGTCAAAGGTCTTAGTTTCAAACATAAACCTAGTAATATAGTTATACGTTTATGAGATAATGTTGAAAGTTCAATGGATGAGAGACTTAGGCACTCTAGGAATTTAGGTTAATGTTTGAACACTAAAGAACTATCTCTGTTAATAAGTCATGATCATCCTATTATGCTTAAGTAAATCACACCTCTTTATCAAGCTCATCCATATTGATATCTTTAAAACTAGAATTAAAAGAATTATAAATGAATTACTAGAACTAGAAACCATTTGACCTAATCAAAGACCTTTTTTCTTCCATAGTTTTTATTGTTAGAAAATTAGATACGTAATGAAGGATACACCTTTAACAAAAAAATAAGTTTCTCATTCCAACAATGAAAGAATTATTAGATGAATTATATGGGTTATAATACTTCTACAAACTAGATCTAAGTTCAGAGATCATCATATTAGAACAAGAACAAAGAATATTCTAAAGACTACCTTTTAGAATCTTTAAGAGCACTATGAATTTTTTTTCAAGCGTATTGAGTTAACCAATTCTCTTTATAGATTTCCAAGCTTAATGAATGAGGTATTTATACTTTTTTTTTCAAAAAAAAATGTTTTGGTGTTTATTTTTATCACATATTAGTGTATAATATAACAATAGAAAATGTATTTTCCTAAGACTGAGAAAAGAGTTCAACACGAAAGAGGTTACGAGGAAGACTTTCCCCGCTTAGATCGGCGAACACCTTAGCTCCTAAGTCAGAGAAACCAACTCTCGCATATTCTGTTTTCAAAAGAAAAAATTCCTAAAACAGAGATAAGCATAGCAGAACGAGGAAATCTTACTTATTCTTTTAGGGTAGTGGTAAAGTGACAGTTCACGACGGTCCTAGAGTCGATGACAAGCCCATTCCCAAATGTCGATGCGAGGAGAAAGAATTAATTTGTTTTAGGGTTACAAGCCCAACGCCAAATGCATGATAAAATGTCGTATTATTTCAGGTAAAGTAGCAAATGGTTGACCCAAGTAAAGTAAAAAATCATGGTTATTTATGCCTAACAGTATTGAATATTTAAAGGATTTTTTTAGCTTAATAAATTATTATAGGATGTTTATAAGAGGTTATGTGGTCACAATAAGCCCATTAACAAGTGTGTTAAGGAAAGGGGAATTTAAATGGGACAAGTTTGCTTAAATAAGCGTTTATGATCCTAAACAGGGTAGTTAGTTACTAAACCCATGTATTTTTTTTCCTTACTTGATTCACTAAACCCTTTAATTATTGAATGTCGTGCATCTAAGGAGAGCATTATGGTAGTTATAACGTAGGAACGATCTACTATTTCCTATTTAGTAAAGGTCTCAAGAAGAAAGATTTAACTTTATCTACATATAAAGAAGAATTGGTTATCATTGTAATAACAATTTAAAAATAGAGATCATACTACTATTTAGAAAAAAAAATAGAGATCACCCTTACCATGACTTTTTCAAGGAAATGTTACATTGGTTATGTGTTTATCCTACATTTATTTTATGCATTTATTAGTTACATATAGTTTTAATGAAAAGTTTTCTAGAGGTGAGCTTATGAATTCCATTATTTTACATAAGCATCCACTTTCCATGGTGGTCCAAGTTGGATTTCAGAGATTCTTAAATGCACTTTAACCTTTGTTCAAGGTTTTTTTTGTTGAAATACCATTAAAAATGACATTTTAAAAGTTTATGATTACATATAAAGGTTAATGCACAAGTTAAAGAACAATGTTGGTAGAATAATACTTACAACTAATATACTTTCAACTATCAAAAGAGGGGGTTCATAATCATTACAACTCACTTTATTGATGATGAATAGAAATTATAAAGTCATATATTGAGGTAAACCTTATTTAATATATGTTCTTAGTAGCTTTGCAATCACAAATAATTATTTATATGTCATGCCTACATATTAAAAAAAAATACTAGCTAAAGTTTTGCTTAAGTCCTTAATGGATTGGGATGTTGATTCTAACTTGTTAACTATTACATTGGATAAATGCTCAACTAATAATGTATTGATATTTGATTTGAAAAATAAAATACAAGTTAATTCACTAATATTGAACATTTATTTTATTCATAGTTGTTATGAAAGATAGGTCGGGAATAATTAAGAATGAGATTGAGACAATCAAAGAGTGTATTTTATTATACAGCTTCACCCGAAAGAAAAGAAAGGTTTAGAGCAAAATGTTTGCCATGTTTATATTTGTATGACTAAAAATCTGGTTCTTAATTGTTCAACAAGGTGGAGTTCAACATATTTAATGCTTAAGAGTGCTTTGATTTATGAAGATGTATTTTCTTAACTTAAGCAATGACGAACCTAATATAATGGTTTTCCAAGTAAATTTGATTGGGAGTTTGCAAGTTTAATTTGTGATTGATTGAAAATATTTTACGGGGTCATATAATCTTTTTCAAGAACAAAGTATCATACAACTAGTCTATACTTTCCTAAAATTTGTTTGACTAGATTGACATAGCAAATTTAAGTTTATTTTTATATTGAAGAAATACGAAACATGACGATCAAAATGTTAGAAAAAAATGATAAGCATTAGGATAACATTTATGGTCTAATAATGATGGTTCTGCTTGATCCATATTATAAAATGATTTTGATTAAATTTAACTTCCTAAAGTATATAGGAGTAGGCACATGAAACATGAGGATAAGATCTATAATCTTTGTTATGATTTAGTGGATTTTTATGCTTCAAGAAAAAAATGGTAATCTTTAATTATATATGAATCAATATTTGGGTGTTAGCTCTATGGATTCAAGTTGTGATTGAGCTGAATTTGATAGTTATGTGATGCAAATGAAAAGAACAAAAGGTACACTTGCCATGACTAAGTTGGATCATTATTTAGATGATGATGTTTTAGCATAGAAATGATGATTTTGATATTCTAATATGGTGGAAAGTTCAAGATGTCAAATATCCAATCAAAAATTTATTGCTTGAGATTTATTGGTTTTTTTTTTTTTATCTATTATTATAGCTCGAGAGTTTCCTTTTAATATAAATTGTAGATTGTTGAGTACAAATCGTAGCAGACTTAATTTGATGCCTATAAAAGCATTAACATGTGCTCAAAATTGGTTATGGTCTACTGATACTCAAGGCACATTAATAAATCTATATGGTTTATTATGGTTATATGCATTTTAACAATATAATGAAACATACTTCTAACTTATATTGTATGTATTGATTTTAAGTAGAACGACACTAAACTGGGATAATAATGTCACCATATTTAATGGTATAGACTGTACTGAAGGAGATATAAAATTTATACTATAAAATTTTTTTTTCATAAAGGAAATGAAATCTCAATGTGCAATGTTTGATATAATGTTTTGCTTCTCATACGTGTTTTTGTTCATACAGACCATGTCACTAATGGTGATGAATCAAGTGGGTGATCGAGCATCGAACTTTCGTTTTGATGTTTAATGAGCCAATTGCTCTGCGCTTCGCCGCAATCATAATCATATTTCTAAAAATATAAAAAAAATCTTAAAAGTGTGAGAATTTTTCGATAATGCTATGAATTTGGACAAAACAATAAATCTAGACAGAATTTTTGTCAAGCACAAGTTTATAATAAAATATATAAATTTTAAATTGATATGAATTTATTTTTTTAGTAGGTTTAAACAAAAATGGAATAATTTTTTTAAAAAAAATATTGTTAAACAATACAATTTTTTAAAAAATAAGATAAAAGATAACATTGAGCCATAAAAGATTCTCAAACAATTAATGTGGGATATTAGTTCTGAAATATTATACTTAGAAAAAAGTGCAAAACTCAATTCTCAACAAATAAAATATTGAATGATGAATTATTTTACTTATTATGCTCATGATTGTTAAATTGTCACTATCATTATAGTCATCATTATCATCATTACTATAAATAATTAATATTCTAATTATTATTGGCATTATTATCGTTATCACCATCATTATTGTAATTATCATTGTCATCATTATCACAACAACTATTACTTGTTAAATTATTGTTATCATCATTATCATCACAACTATAACTAATATTACCTTTATTTTTATTTTTATTATCACCATTATCATTATTATTAATGCAATTATTTAATTAGTAGTAGTAGTAGTAAGGAAGAAAAAAACAATGACTAAAGTTATTATTATTATTATTGCCTAAGCAATGAAAATCATAAAATTATTTTGAATAATAAATTAAAAAAACCCAAAAACTTTAACAAAAGAGTAGACAAAAACAATAAAAAATCACAAAACCAAATAAATATAATAAGCATAAAGAATCATTTGATTTGTAGAACAAAAAAAAAACAAAGGGGAAAAAGAAGAAACATCAATTTTAAAATGATTATCACCATAAATTAAATTTTAAGGACTAAATTGAAGAGCAATAAAACCTCAACTAAATAAAAATGATAAAAAAATAAAAATCAAAACTAGGAGCATCGGCACATAAATATGAACAAAAATAGGGACTACTTAAAAATGATTGAAGAAATTAAAAGAAATAAAATCAAATAAAAAATTAAAAGAATAAAGACCAAAATAAAAATATAAAATATATGATCACTTTCAATTGAAAGACAAATATTGACACAAATCAAAACTTTTATAGAAGAAATCAAGAAGAAAAAAGAAATCAAAAGACTAATGACTGAAATGCACAAAACATAAACAAAGAGGACCTGCATGCATTTCTGATCTAGGAGAGAGAAAAGAAAAAAAAAGCAATGGACCATCGACAAGTCTGCGACCACCATGAGCCCACACGTACACCACCATGGTGAAGAGGCCATGGCGGTGCACTCGATGAGATGACGGTTATACATTTTTAGCCACTATATGACACTTCACAAGCCACGTGTATGGCGCGGACGAAAGAAAAGTGGTGGTGCGTCAGGCAGACGCTCCTACAATTTTTTCAAAAAAATTAAAAAGTATGAAATTGCTAAAACACTGTCAAAAGACTAGAAAAAACACATACACAAATACCAAAATACTCTTGGGCCAACTCTTTGTTTTTGTCTTTTCTAAGGGCAAATTAATGTTTTCATCACTTATAAAAATGAAAAAAGTAACAATACCCTTGCCGACAACTCTTATTGTTTGTCTCATTAAAAGGCTAAAGAGTTATTTCATTGTTCATCAAAAAAGCAGAATGTCTAGAATATTCTTGACTAGCCAACGTTTTTTTATTGAATGCAGGGGTAAAACCATAATTTAACTATTATAAATAAAATGAAAAGAATGCAAACACCCCCAAACCGAAGAATCTAATTTATAAATTGAGTGGTTTAATAATAATTCATTATTTGTATTTAGAGCTCCATTGAACAAATGACAAGATATGACTTTTTTTTTTCTTAATTGTGTATATCTGTTGTTAATCTATTTAAATGATTATAAAATTGTTATGTTGGAACAAATCATTTATGAAAGATTTATCAAGTACACATCACACTGTAATTTTGGCTTTATATATTAAATTGGTCCACGTCGTTTACCATGAGAAGTAACTTGGTGGTGCAACTTTGATGACTTTTATATCTATCATTGTTTATAAAAATCAAGCTTTTAAAACATAAAATCTTTTAATAAGAGATAAATTAATCTTCAAACATAATTAAAAAAAAACAAATGAGAACCCTCAAAACTATATATAAAAAAAAACTATTTACTTTCTTCTTTTAATCACTCCATATATATATATATAGAGAGAGAGAGAGAGAAACCCTCTTAATTTGCTCCTCAAAATTCTTCTCAAACGAGGGTTTCACAGGTGGATGTTGTTGGGATCCCACATTGCAGGGAGCAAATACTTGCGCGCATTGATACCAAAAGCATTATAGCTAGCTCCTGTCGTTTTGTCCACCAAAACCTCCCCTGGATATCCCGGGTAAGCCCCCTTGCCAAAAATACCAGTGCACGCGCTCACGGCCTCTAGGGGTGCATTAGCTGGCCCTTGGAAATATCCGTCGTCAAACGGATTCGTCACTGCTCCCGCTAAAACCGTGGCCAAATTAAGGATCATGCCGTCAATTCCTACGTCACCGTTAGGAGCAACCAGCGGTGGAGCCTGAGGCCCGTAAATTGGCTGGTGGAAAGGCCACGCGCACTGACCTGGGCACTGAGCCACGGAGTTACCGACCCACGCATAGACAAACTTACCCATCTTGTCCTTACCAGACCCATGGGCCCCACAATTGCTCATGCAGAACCCATCGATCGCCACGTCAGCAGAGGTGAGAACAAGGTTGAGAGAGCTCTTGCCGCGGCCAGCTTTTGACGCTAGAGTAACAATCTGCGAGGTTCTTAGCAACTTTCCAAGAGAGTAGTTTTGGTCGAGGACTTGTTTACCTGCGACCACAGTGCATGGACCTCCCCTGTACCTCCCAGTAGTTTGCCACCACGTTGCGACTGAAGGTGCTGGCGTCGCCATGGAGCTGAGAGAGTTGAGAAAGTCAACAATTATGGAGCGTTGGATAGGCGAGAACCTGCCATACCAGATGATGTTGACTGTGATGTTGCCTTTGAGAAGTTGACCGTTGTGGTACTGGAGGACCAGAGGTTGTTCTTGAACTAGAGCAGCGAGCTTTCTAGAAGTGGCCAGGGCAGGAGGAGGCAGAGAGAAGAGTGCAAGTAGTGATGTGAGAATGATGAAACGGGATATGGAAGCCATGGAGTTTCTGCAGCGTGTGCTTAGCTTTGGCGAGGGAATGCTTTGGAGTGGAGACACTGTTGGGGTGCCAAACGAATTTATATGGGTGAGGAAAGTGTACAGCTGGAAGAGGAGGGGGCAGGAAGAATAAATATATATAATTTAATGGTGACGCGTATTGACTTGCTGGGTGTCAGGGACGCAGAAGAACCATCGCTACTCGGTTGATGGTATAGTGGTAGTCATCAAGGGGAGGCAGGGTCCTGGGAAGGGGCTGACTTTCGACCCTTGATCTCATCCAAATAGTTAATGCTAAGCGTTTCCTGTAAGCATGTCTGCCTACTTTCTCTTCTATCTTCTTGTTTTAAACTAACATTTTTTTTTAATTATTTAGATGTGTTTTTTTATAAAAAACAAAAAACAAACAAGTTTTTAGTTTTTAGAAGTTCAAATCTTTTTTAAAACTTCATGAATCAAATTTAGTTAGTTTTTTTTTTAATGAGATCTCAAATCTAAAACTATTTTGTAATGTCAAGAATTGAGTTTCTATAGACAAAGGTCTAAGTTAAAATGCGATTTGCACTTTTAAATTCGAAGTCTAGACATGTATTTTTAATAAAAAATTAAAAAAAAATCATTTTTTTTCTCATTTATTTATCTCTATAAAATTCATTTTCCTGAAATGTGTTTCCTCGGAAAAATTAATTTCAGGGTAACAAGTAAACAGCTTTATCGTTGAGGGGCAACCAAGCCTTACCGGATAGACATGGGCACATCAGGGGAATCCGAACTAATACCAGTACAGAGTTTTAATTAAAATAATAATAATAATAGTGATGTAGCCAACAATCTGCCAATCTTGTTAATTTTTAATTCAAGCAAAGCCGAAACCAGTCATCTGGAAGGGGGGGAAGGTAAAACAAAACCAGTAGCGATACAGGATTAAACAAGAGCTTGCTAGCTGGATATAATTATGTAGTTGGAATTGTGTGGAAAAGGGAGAGATAGTCAAAAGAGCGATGCTAGCTCACTTTCCTCCAATAGGATGTCAGGTCTCATTCCATATTTAAAATTGAAGTTGAATCTACTTTTTATTATAAAATGCTTAATATCAAAATTAAATTTTAAAAATAAATTATATTATTTAAACACTTTTCAAAAAATATATATTTAAAAATACAGCTACATCTAGTCTCTTTTATTGCCATAATAAATGAGCAATCCCTCATTATGTCATTTAACTTTACAACTGCCGACCACTAAGCAATTTCACAAAAGTTATGGACAATTTATAGGGTCATCAAACAGTCTAGAAACAGTTAGATTGTGTTTGATATTGTTTTTGTTTTTATGATTGAGGTTTAAAAAAAACAGTTTAAAAAAAAACATTTTTACTGCGATTCAAAATAAGTTGTGAAGTGTTTGGTTAAAACTTGAGTTTGAGGTTAATAAAAAGCAGTTTCAAGTGTTTGGTTACCAAGCTTTCATATTGCATTCAACTTATGAAATTACTTTAAAGTGTATGTGTGTGTGTGTGTGTGTGTATATATATATATATATATATATTGTTGTTTAAATATTTAATAATCATAATATTAAAATATAATTAATAATTCAAGTAAATTATACACTTGTTTTTATTCTCCCGTCAAACTACTTGTAATGTCATTACGAACTAAATCCATATGTGAAGGTCTCTGCGATCGCAGAACAATATATGGTAAAATATCAACTGAAGCAAAATTAGGATTGCGATACAAAAATTATATTGTGATCTCCTTCTAATATATTTATTTATATTTTAATTATTTTTTAGATTATTTTAATATTAAAAAATATATTTTTTATATTAATAAACATATATTATGTAAACATTATTTATATTTTAATTAATTTTTAGATTATTTTAATATAAAAAATATATATTTTTATATTAATAAACATATATTATGTAAACATTATTTATATTTTGATTAATTTTTAGATTATTTTAATATTAAAAATATATATTTTTATATTAATAAACATATATTATGTAAACATTATTTATATTTTGATTAATTTTAATATTAAAAATATATTTTTTAATTAAAAATATAATTAATAATAAACCGCCCCCCCTCTCTCTTACTTGCAGCAAAAGACACAAGAAAAGCAACAAAATTTATAACAAACTAACCCCCCCCTCTCTTACTTGCAGCAAAAGACACAAGAAAAGTAACATTTTGTTGCTTTTCTTGAAACGCCGGTGGGGTGTTTATTTGAGGTGAAAAAAAAACAATTTTTCAGTTTATCATCCTTAACCATACACTAAACCCACAACTTATTTCAAAACTCCAGTGCAACTCAATCCCAAACACCTTTTTAGTTCAGTCTCAGTAAATTATTAAAAAAATCCCGCTTTTGTTTGTGCTACTAACAAATTTGAGCTGTATTAAAGTAGTTTATAAATCAATTATAAAAATAATATTTACTCTACATTAGAAGAAAACAATATTCTTTTTTAGTTTTTAGTGTAGTAAATTAAATGAAAGTTAGGATGAATACGCTTTTATAGTGAGCTCTCTAATATTATTATTATTATATGGATATTTATAATATCAAAAGATGACACTTTCCACTTTCAGTTTTTGAGTTAATTTCTTTTAATTTTCATAATTACATTTGTGACTATTAAGATAAAATTGAATAATAGCTATCTAATTTAAATCAAAATATAATTGTTGCATGTATAAATATGGTTACAATGATGTAAGGGATCAATTGGACAAGACTCATTTTAATATCAAAACTTTTTAAAATCCCTTTAATTGTAACTATTTTTACAGGTACTTGGATTTTTTACCACTAATTTGCTGTTTCCTAGGAAGAAAAAATGTC
>CM055432.1:7345897-7395268 GCA_029228465.1 Salix viminalis
TGGGCTTGAAAAACTATTTTCGCACAAGAACCCAAAGTATTTTTAAATTTTTTTTGCAACAAATACAAATATTAATGTATTAAATTGTTAATATAGTGTTTATTAAGTTTTTTTTAACCTCTCTAATACTTTTGTTGTGTAATTTAGCATGATGAGAAATAATTAAAACTACACAAGTGAACAAATTTAAATTTAAATTACAGAAAATGCCTTCAAAGGGCTTCAAAATAAACAAGCAACATTAACATAAAAAAACTTCAAGAAATACAAATCGGTTTTGAACTAATTATCATACGTCGCTAGATTTAACTTTCCACCAAAATCTACAAAAAATTAATAATAGAAATGTTAGATTGCAAATAAGTTGATTATTATTTAATAAAATAAAAATACAAATGTATAAGAAAAATAACCCGATTCAAGATTTTCATATTTTTCATAATCAGTCATCAAGGTGGTAATGTCGATCGGGATTGATCCATGATGTAACCAATTTTGACAACAAACAAGTGCTTGAATAGTTGCTGGAGATAAAGAACTTCGGAATTAGTCGAGTATACGACCTCCTGTGCTAAAAGCTGATTCAGAAGCCACTGTGGATATAGGAATAGCTAAAACATGTTGTGCAACCTTCGAAAATATTTTATATTTTGAACCATTACCCTTCCACCAACCTAAAATATCTAATTTATCATCATCAGGATCCTCACAACAATCATTCAAATACCTCTCCACTCCATTTTTATTTTCTACATTATCTTCCTCTTGTAAATGTCTTTTGAATTGAGCAAAAGTATTAACATTTACCTCTGTATCATTGCAATCCATATCATTAACATCATGAATATGTCTATTAACATCCTCCACTTCATCAGCTCTTAAATAAAAATCATATAGTCTTACTAAATGATCTTTCACCTTTGTTGTTAAATCTTGTGCTTTGTGATAATCATACAACTCACCAAAACAAAATTTAACATATTTCAACTTAAAACGTGGATCTAAAACATTAGCCACATACAATATGAAGTTCTGATTTGCATCATAACCTCAATACTTCTCAAACTTCAACATCATCTTCATCAGCCATTCCACTTAAAATATTATCTCTACTTTTACACAATTTCAACAAGTTTGTATGCATGTAAATCAATTCATTGAAGAAAGAATTTGATGTCACATGTAATGAACCCCTAATACTTCTCAAACTTCAACATCATCTTCATCGCCATTCCACTTAAAACATTATCTCGTATTTTTTACACAATTTCAACAAGTTTTTATGCATGTAAATCAATTCATTGAAGAAAGAATTTGATGTCACATGTAATGAGCTAGAAAACTTTAATGTAACTATGTAAAAGATCTTTAAAAACTTGACCTAAATTCTACCATTTTCCCAATCCTCTGAACCAGGTGGCCCTATATTTTTTTTATTCCCTTTTAGATCAACCTCTAAAAAATAACCCATATACCTAGGTTCACTCTCACCTAACCTCACAAACACCTTTTCAAATTTTTCAGCAGCATCCAACATAAGATAAGTTGAATTCCATGGAGTTGCAACATCCAAACATAATGACTTTTTACACTCTATATGCAATTTTTCTGCACATTTTTTAAATGCAAGCTGCCTCACAGGTGAAGATCTCACAAACCTTATTGCATTTCTAATCTTAACTGAAGCATGAATCTCTTTCAAGCCATCACCCACAATAAGATTTACAATATGTGCACAACATCGTACATGCAAATGATCATTTGACAATATATTAAATGACTAATCTATCATCATATTCTTCAAATAAGAAATAGTCACATTATTAGAGCTTGCATTGTCTACTGTAACAGTAAAAAGTTTATGCAATTCTCAATCACTTGACCAGTTACCTCACCAGTATGATTTGAAACTTGACAGAAATTGAGAATTCTTTTATGCAATTTCCACTCACTGTCAATCCAATGAGCCGTTAAGGACATATAATTAATTTTTTGGATTGATGTTTATGTATCTGTTGTCAAACATAATCGTTGACCCCTAAGTGCTATCTTCAAATTTCCTTCTCGTCAACATAAATTTTCAAACAATCTTTCATAACAGTAAAACAAGAAACACTATCAAATCTAGGTTGTATTGTCCTAAAAAATGATTTAAATCCCCTTCCCTCCACAAAATTAAAAGGCAACTCATCAATTATAATCATTTTTGCTAGTGCTAATCTACATTCTTCCTAATTATAACCTATTGCCTTTAGAGTGCCCATATTTTTGTCTTCTGATTCATCACTCTCTTTTTTAGGTTCTAATACCAAAAGTTTTTGCTTCTTATCAACCACATAAGGGAAGTTTTAGCATACTTTCAAATGACTCCACATATTACTTGTTCCATTCAAAATAGTATGACATGCATAATTCCGTCTACAATAATTATATGCAGCTCTAGGTTTATTAGGATTACCATCTAGTTTTGTAAAATGATCCCAAATTTATGAGTTTTTTCTATCATCAACATTTCTTTTCTCAATGTAAGGACTTCAGGTTGTTTACCTCTATCATTTGTTGATGTAGTTTGAGTGTTTGAAGTGAAAGCATTAAATGTTGATGTTGGGGTAGTGTCGATGGATGAAATATTTTGGTTTTCCATCTGTAATTACCAAATGAAAAGGATCAAAACATGTTAATAATATATATTTTAAGAATGCACAATATATTCGCAGCATATATTCATAATAATTCCACAATATATTCGCATCATATATGCATAATAAATTTACAATATATTTGCAGCATGGTCTAGTCACATTATACTGATTTTTCATCTAATATTCCTAATTTCCTATCCATATTTTCAAGAGTGTGCAAGACTTATCACAAAAAAGGCTTCGAATAACATGATCTTCCAAGTTCCAGTCACACTGGTCATACAATAGCATAAAAAAGTAACATGCAAAAATGCGAAAGATGAGATAGATTGTTACATGTCTGCAGTTTACCATAATTAACTTCAAAATTGAAGGGTAAACAAGCAGTTGCTAAGGAGCAATCTTAATCATGTCTACTATCTTCGATTAGAAATCATAGTTAATCAGTAAATCCTCTATAATTAAGTCAAATAACTCAGCATTATTAACAACATTTGAAAGCAAACATTGAACTTCAAAACATGCCAGATATTAGTATAATCAAAATCCATGATAAGGCTAAAAAAGAAAGCCAGGCAAAAAGATATCCTTCCAACAAAACTAAAACATTTCTTTTGAAGATCGAAGACCCTAACCTCCAAATCACTGCCGCAGAACTATGACTATTCTAACAGTTGATCTTTAACATATAACAAGAAATAAATCAGAGGTTCAATTTACTTACCTTTTGTAAATTGCAATCGTGTCGGATGGGGACGATGATAAAGATGCAGAGGGAGGCGAGAGGCCGAGAAGCGAGAGGCGAGAGGGAGGGAGATTTAAGATGCAGAGGGAGGCGAGAGGAACGAAGATTTAACTTTTAAGATGCAGAGACAGAGAGGCGAGAGGCTGCTTGCTAAGGTAGAGAGGCGAGAGGCTGCTTGCTAAGGTGTTATTAAAATTTAGGGTTTAGGAACCGAGAGGCTTAGTTTAGCTGCAGAGCCAGAGGGAGGCGAGAGGAGAGAGGCGAGAGCCGAGAGGCGAGAGGCGGAACGGTAATGTGTTTTTACTTTAGGGTTTCTTAAGTTTGTATTTATACTAACACTTCAAACCGAACCGAACCGGTTTGGTTTGAGTTAATCGGTTTTGTCAAGATAAAACCGATCATCAACCGAATCGAACAAGATATTTTTATAATTTTGTAATCGGTTTAATCGGTTTGTTTTTTCGGTTCGGTTTTTTCATTTTTTTGTTTCGGTTTTCTCGATTAAATCGGTTATTCGATTCGGTTTGCTCACCCCTAATGTTATGGAGTTGTAATCATATGTTGATTTGGAAGAGTTAGTACACTTAGCCATTAAGGTTGAAGGACAGTTGAAAAGGAAGGGTAATACACGATCTAGAGCTTCTACGGGGTCTTCTTCGGGTTAGAAGATGAATTATAGGAGAGAGGGTAGTGTGCCATCGAAGCCTTTGGTGACCTCTAAAGTTGTCGAACCTAACTCCATAAAGAAGCAGGTTTTAGCCAATGATCAAAAACTTGAGGATGCTAGTGATTTAAAGTATGTCGCTGGTGATAAAGTTTGGTGGTTAAAAGGTCACTTGGTGTTCGGGGACAGATGGATGATGATGTGGAGCAATAAAGGGAGAACATCTTCCATACTAGATGCTTAATCAACGATAAGGTATGTAGTATGATCATTGATATTGGTAGTTGTACTAATATTACTAGTGTTACTTTGGCTAGAAAGTTAGGATTGAATAACATAAAGCATGAGAGGCCTTATCAATTTCAATGGTTGAATGAATGTGGTGTTGTTAGGGTGAATAGACAGGTGATGATTTATTTTTTCAAGTAGCCAAATATAAGGATGAAGTGTTATATGATGTTGTGCCTATGCATGCTACTGTCATGCATTACTAGGGAGGCCTTGGCAATTTGATAGAAAAGTCAAGCACGTTGGATTAAAGAATATGTATTCATTAGAGAAAGATGGAAGGATTTATACATTTGCCCCACTCTCACCAAAGCAATTGTATGAAGATCAAATTTAATTAAAGAAGAGTTATGAGAAAGAGCAACATGTTTCAGTCAAAGTGGAGTAACAAAAAGATTTGGCCAAAATGGAAAAACAAGGTGAACAACATGGTGTGGATGTGAGGAAGAAAAAAAAAGTGAGCTACGAGTTGAAAACAAAAGGGAACAAAGTTCCGGCCCTTAGGACATTAGGGAAGGGTCATGGCTAAGAACAAAAAATGAAAAGAAGGCCGAGAGTGGAGAAAAATGAGTGGAGAGAAGAAAGAAAGGGTGAGAAAGAAGAGTGTGTAGAAAAAAGTGGGGAAACACCTTAATTTTTTTTTGCAAAATCTAATGATCTTAGACATGCCTATCTTTCTGACTTGCTTATGATTTTACTTGTGTATAAGGAGACGTTCTTTAACATCAGATGATTTAGATTCCTAGTGTTGTTAAAGTTCTTATGCAGGAATTCGAGGATGTCTTTCTGGATGAAATTCCTAGTGGTTTGCCGCCAATTACAGGTATTGAGCATCTAATTGACTTTGTTCCAGGAGCATCTATACCAAATAGGCCGGCTTATAGGAGCAATCCTGAAGAGACTAAAGAACTTCAAAGGCAAAGAGGGAGTTGATGTTGAAAGGATACATTTGAGAGAGCATGATGTCTTGTGCAGTTCTCGTGCTAGAATGTGTGTGGATTGTCAAGTCATCAATTTCTCATTCCAAAAAAGGACAAAACTTGGAGAATGTGTGTGGATTGTCGAGCCATCAAAAAAGGACAAAACTTGGAGAATGTGTGTGGATTGTCGAGCCATCAATAACATCATTGTAAAATATCGACATCCCATTCCTAGATTAGATGATATGTTGTTTTTAAAAATTGATTTGAAAAGTGGTTATCATCAAATAAGGATGAAAGAAGGGGATGAATGGAAAATGACTTTTAAAACTAAATATGGTTTGTATGAGTGGTTGGTTATGCCTTTTGGACTTACTAATGCACCTAGTACTTTTACGAGATTGATGTATCATGGGTTGCGTGCTTTTATTGGTAAGTTTGTAGTCGTTTACTTTCATGATATCTTGATTTATAGTAAGGAGATTGATGAGCATATAAGTCATTTGAGACAAGTTCCTGATGTACTTAGAAAAGAGTCATTATATGCTAATTTGAAAAGGTGTGACTTTTACATGGATAGGATTGTTTTTCTTGGATATGTGGTTAGTGAAAAAGGTATAGAAATGGATGAGGCTAAGGTTAAGACTATTCAAGAATGACCTACACCAAAATCCATAATAGACGTTAGGAATTTTATGGTTTGGCTAGCTTTTATAGGAGATTTGTCAACGACTTTAGTACGATTGCTTCTCCAATGATTGAAATTGTTAAGAAAACTGTGGGTTTCAAGTGGGGAGAATAACAAGAAAATGCTTTTAGCTTGTTAAAATCAAAGTTGATTTCAGCACCTTTACTATCTTTACCTGATTTTAATAAAGCTTTTGAGATTGAATGTGATGCTTCAGGAATAGGTATTGGAGCCATTTTAATGCAACAACATTACCCATCGCTTATTTTATTGAGAAACTCAATGGTGCAACTCCTAACTATCCCACTTATGATAAAGAGTTGTATGCAAAGTTTGTCATATATACTAATCACCAATCGTTGAAACATTTGAAAGGTTAGTGTAAGTTAAGTAGAAGACATGCTAAGTGGGTTGCGTTTATTGAAACGTTTCCATATGTGATTAAATACAAGCAAGGTCATGAAAATGTAGCGGTCGATGTCTTGTCGTGAAGGTATGTTCTTCTTAACACACTTCATACTAAATTGCTAGGATTTAAGTATATTAAGGGAATTATATCTTGATGAACATGATTTCAGTGTTATATATGACACATGCAAGGTTTCGGCCAAAGATAAATATTTTAGGCATGATGGATTTTTGTTTAAGGAAAATAAGTTATGTGTGCCTAATTGTTCTTTACGTGAATTGCTTGTGAGGGAAGCACATGAGGAGGTTTAATGGGGAATTTTGAAATTACTAAAACTTTGGAGGTTTTGCATGAACACTTTTATTGGCCTAATATGAAAAGAGATGTGCAAAGAATGTGTGATACGTGCATAACATGTAGAAAAGCTAAGTCTAGGGTAATGCCTTATGGACTATACACAACTTTGCCTATTCCTAAGGAACCTTGGGTTGATATTTCTACAAATTTCATCTTGAATCTACCTAGGTCTAAGAAAGGGAGAAATTATATATTTGTTGTTGTGGATACATTTTCTAAGATGACACATTTCATTACTTGTCATAAAACAGATGATGTAATAAATATACCTGACTTATTCTTTAGAGAGGTCATTTGGCTACATGGTCTCCTTAGGAGCATTGTATCCGATCGAGAGGTTAAGTTTTTGAGTTAATTTTGGAAGGTTTGGTGGGGTAGGTTAGGAACTAAACTTTTATATTTTACTACTTGTCATCCACAAACAGTAGGACAAACTAAAGTTGTTAACCGAACTTTGATTCAATTGTTAAGGGTTATCATTCAAAAGAATCTTAAAAATTGGGTTAATCATTCCCCATTTGAGATTTTTTA
This sequence comes from Salix viminalis, assembly GCA_029228465.1. NCBI lineage: Eukaryota > Viridiplantae > Streptophyta > Magnoliopsida > Malpighiales > Salicaceae > Salix > Salix viminalis. Next base: position 7,353,142 of record CM055432.1, read on the forward strand.
TGGCTTTAACCCTTTGACACCATTAAATTTGATTCATTTGCCTGTTGATGAAATTATTAGTCTTCATGGTAATAAAAAAGCACAGGTGGTAAAAGATCTCCATGCAAAGATTCAACAACAAATAGAAAAGAAGAATGAACAATATGCAAACAAAGCCAATAGGGGACGAAAATTAGTGAGATTTGAACCAGGTGATTGGTTTTGGTTGCATATGAGGAAGAAAATGTTTCCTGAACAAATAAGATCAAAATTGATGCCTCAAGGAGATGGTCCTTATTAGATCATAGAAAGGATTAATGATAATGCCTACAAAGTGGATAATCAGATGAGTATGGTGTTAGTATTACATTCAATGTTTCTGATCTTTCTTCGTTTGATGTAGGTGATGATTAGAGGTTAAATCCTTTTGAGAAGCAAGGGGATGATGCGATCCAACCATCAAAGGATTCATTGGAGGTTCCAATTCGTCTAGTTACTAGGCTTTGGGCTAAGAAGTTCAAAAAAGCTTTTAATTGACTTCTTCAAGATACATGGGCTAAGGTGGACTTCAATAGGATTTGTAAGAATAAAGAGCAATACTTGATTAATTTAATTCATGCTCAAGAGGGGCTTGTCGCTGAGGGAGGGGGAACGGTCGTTTTGCAGGTGTGGCTGAGGGGACGGGACGGAGGTTTGGGTGGTATCGGAGATGGATGAGAGAGAGTTCTGTGAGGGGGGAGAGTTTGGTGAGGCAAGAGAGGGAGGTGAGGGGGGATTGTCGGTGAGGCAAGAAAGGGCCACGGAGGACTGTTGAAGGGAGGTCTGTGGGCAGATACAATTGGGAGATTTTGGTGAGGCAAGAGAGGGAGGTGGGGGGGGCTGTTGGTGAGGAGAGGCAAGAGAGAGTGGGGGACTGTCTTGGAGGTCCGTGGGCATATGAATTCGGGGTGCTCTGCGTTTACACGTGGTCGCAGACGCAAAAGCATCTCTCAGATGCTTTTGTGTCTGCGCCAGAATTGATGTAAAAGTGGTGGGACCCACCATCAAAATATGTTAAGCTGTTTGGTTATTATTGTGTTTGGCTCCGCGTTTTGCTTCAACCATAAGTACAAACGTGGAACCAAACACCCACTTCATGTTAATTACTTTTATCACCCGCGCTATATCATGGATATAATTCCAAGTTGGTTTCCAAAATACATGTTAATTTCTTACCGCAATAAAAGATACATTTACGTTATGGATATGTTTTATTATATCATCATTTTAATTGATAGATATATGAATATTATTTATTATTAATAAAACATATTAAAAAAAAACATCTGACTTTTATTTTTAATGTTCTACTATAACTTAAGCTTTATCCCATGAATGAAAAATGTATCATGATCGAAATAGATATACATATGACATATTATTTATTCGTTTTATATAGGTGATGATTCGAGGTCAAATCCTTTTGAGAAGCAAGGGGATGATGTGATCCAACCATCAAAGGATTCATTGGAGGTTCCAGCTTGGTCTAGTTACTAGGCTTAAGGCTAAGAAGTTCAAAGAAGCTTTCAATTGACTTCTTCAAGATACATGGGCTAAGGTGGACTTCAATAGGATTTGTAATAATAAAGAGAAATCCTTGATTAATATAATTCATAATCAAGAGGGGCTTGTTGGTGGATCCAAGACCATTGCACAAGGATTGGTAGAAGAAGATAAAATTCGAACAATTTGACCTTTCGTTACTCTTTTAGTCATAACTTGAGCTACATATCGAATTTTGATGTGATTCTAGTTGGGATTACAACTAGACTTCCATAACTTTCCAACAGTATATGGAAGACCTTCTAATTCATTAAGACGGGAGAGCCATCCATTTTACGTTGGGCCTTGTTGCTGCCAGATAGATTGCAGGAACAATGAACTTGTCTTATTTAATTAGTTGGGCTATCAAACTTTAATTATTTTGAGAGGAGACAATTTGTTTTGTTTTTAGATTTTTTTATTTTAATTATTTTAGGCTAGATTTATATTGGGTTAATTATTATTTAAAATGGGTTTATGTGTGAGGCCCATTAGGGAAACTAGGGTTTTGGCTTGGAGTATAAATACTCTTTAGGAATAATGTTAGGACAACTTTTTAGACAATATTTTCCAGCATTGTAGCCGACTTTGATTGCTCCTTCTTGGTTCTTAATTGAACTTTCAACACTTCAAAGAATTGAACATTTTTTTACTGTATATTTATACTTCCTTTGCTCGTCTCTAGGTGTAGGTCTTGTGATAGAGTTGGTTTATAGTCTTGTTGTCCTGGAGCAAGTCTTCCATTGTGATAAGCTCATTCAATTCTCAACAAACTTGAGTTAAATTGATCTTGGGGTCACGTATACCATTAAATTATGTTAGGCGATGTATTAGACCTAAAACATTACATACATGATGAAATGTCAGATCTAATATATTTGAGTTCAACAATCAGCTGAATCTTAGATGACATGGGTTATTATATTAAACACCTGAGTTTGACAAACAATAAGACACAATACATTTAGATCCAATTATCAGCTGAATCCAATGAAAGATAGACTTGATAAGATATCAGACCCAACATACAATTGGTCCAGCTGACAACTGAACCAAAAGAAACATGGGACTGAAAACAATGTCAAACCTATTATGTTTGAGTTAAGCAATCTACTAAACATAAGATGATATGAGTTTGATGTTATACTAGACCCAAAACACTTAGGTTCGACAATCAGCCAAGCTCAATATCACTTTGGTTTAATGGTATGTTAGATCCAATAAACTTGTGTAAAATCATCTATTAAACCTAGAGAAACATTGGTTTGGTGAGATGTAATGCCATACATACTTGGTTTCATCACTAAATAGAACCCAATGAATTATGGGTTTCACAAGATGTCACACCCAATTTATTTTGGTTTGACAATCAACTTAACCCAAGGAAATATGTGAAATCTCAACTAATCATCTAAATTGAAAGTAGTTTGAGTTAGATAAATTGTCAGCATTTTTTATTTAGGTTGGGCTAGCTATAAGGGCTTGAGTATCCAAGACTAAGGAATCCTTCATCTAGAATAATGATATGAATTATTCATGTTAGAGGTAATGCTCTCCCTACACTTACAAATTTACAAAAGGTCTCTTAAAATTCGTTTAAGCTTATCGTTTCATTAATGACATGTAAAACATATCTGCCCCTCATTATTCCCATCGAAAGCAAGGAATTGTTTAGTATTTCCTTCTTTGAAAACGACAAGGTAGTATCTCTTAAACCATTTAGGAAAAAAAAATTAATTTAATTTTTTAATTTTTTCATAACTTGTAAATATTTAGAGCATTAATCATCTTGAAATAAAGGAATAAAAATCTCTCTTTTACAATTTAAAATCTTTTTAAGTTCTCTATTACTTTTCTCGTAGAATTACTCATTTTAATATCAAAACTTTTTAAAATCCCTTTAATTGTAACTATTTTTACAGGTACTTGGATTTTTTACCACTAATTTGCTGTTTCCTAGGAAGAAAAATGTCTCCTTAAATATCTTAATTAACCATTATTTATACAGTAGTAAACTGCAGTATTTTTTAAGAAAAAGAAAATCAATTATAGTTTTAGTTGTAAGGACATCATTTCACACATAAGTTTGGGTGAATCTTATTAATGATATTATCTTTCTTTATAAAAAAAAGTAATTTTACTAAGTGTATGTTTGGAGGTGTGATTGAGATTGTTTTTCAAAGTGTTTTTCGTTTAAAAATACATCAAAAATATTTTAAAAAATATTTATTTTTGACATCAGTACATGAAAATAATATAACAACACAAAAAAATCTGATTAAAAAAAATATTAACACTTTTCCAACGCATTTTTAAAACACAAGGTGAAAGAAAGAGGGTATCACTCGTTTAGAGGTCAATGTGTTCTGATGATGCTAAAACGGAGCTGGAAGACTTGATGGGACAAAAGGGATATTTCTGAACAAAACTTGTTCAACCAGGGACACCTTGCCCCCTCCGTAATGGGAAATTGACAGACACAGTTTAATGTTTTTAAGAAAAAATAATTAAATTAAGTTAAATTAGAAGCAGTTTAGAATTGAATTGGATCATCATATTCAAATATGCTTAGAATTGAATTTCTTTATAATTGAATGAAAGAATGATGAAATGAAAGAATAATCTCTCTTACGTACAGTTCTAAGTTACTCTCATACACTAATCTCAAATTAAAGTGGAGCAAGTCGAAGTTGAAGGGTCAAATAAAGCTGGAAGCACGTATTTCCTTCCATTAACACCATGAGCATTATAGCTAGCGCCAGTTGTAGAGTCCACCAACAAATCCCCGGCATAACCAGGATACGCACCCTTGGCATAGACCCCAGGACAGGCAGATGCAGCCTCAAGAGGTGCCTCCTTTGGACCCTGGAAATAGCCATTTTCAAACGGGTTTGTTGCAGTCCCAGCCAAGAGACTAGCCAGATTGATTACCATGCCATCAAGGCCAACATCATTGTTGGGTGCCACCACTGGAGCGTTCTGTGGGCCATAAATTGGCTGGTGGAATGGCCACGCACATTGACCGGGGCATTGAGTCTCGGAGTTACCAACCCAAATGTAGGCAAATTTCGATCTCTTACCATTGATTTTTTGAGCGCTCACAGAAGATCCATGGGTACCACATTTACTAGAGCAAAACCCTTCAACAGCAACATCGGATGATGTCAAGACAACGTTGACCGCATCCTTTTGACCTCCCTTCGATGCTAACTGCACGATCTGCTTGTTAGAGAGCGATTTCCCCAACGAATAGCTCTCGTCTAAGACCTGTGCTCCTACGGAGAGAAGAAGAGGAGAGGTGTTCTTTGTTTTGACAAGGTTGTAGTATTTCTCTGTGGCTTTCCACCACGTGGCAACAGAGGGCTGGGCTTTCGTGGGTTTTCTAGAAGAGAGGGAGGCAATAAAATCCGAGACAATGGCACGCTGAGATGGCCTGAACTGGCCATACCAGATCAGGTTGATGGAAACTTCGCCGGTAAGAAGAGGGCCATTGTGGTATTGAAACAACAGTGGTTCTTGGGTTTGATCTGGCACGGAGATTTTCCTTGCTGCTGAACTGGATTGTATAATAGAGATCACCAGAAGAAGCTGAAGAAGAAAATGTGAAGAAAGAGAGGAGGCCATGAGTAATCTGATGACTGGCGGTGAGCAGAGCATATAAAGTGGAAGAGAGGATTTTATAAAGTTTCGAATGGAGAGAAACGGAGGTGGAGAAGGGGTATATATATATATTGTCTCAAGAAAGAAGCGTTGAAATTTTGGGGAGGGAAGGTACGCGGAGATGGGGTTGAGAATTGAAAGCTAGCTGCAAGTGGTAACCTGACAGATAAATAGCGCGCGGCTACTATCGCTAACGTGACACGATTACAGTGCCTGGCCAGCTAAGAGGAAGTGGGACCACGCGACATTCTATTAGCTCAGAGAGAGAGAGAGAGAGAGAGCTAGCGCCACATGGTCAGGCACGTCTGTAATTTTAATCTTTCACCGCACTCAAATCTCTTATATTTTCATGTTAATTACTTTTATCACCCGCGTGGATATATATAATTCCAAGTTGGTTTCCAAAATATATGTTAATTTCTTATATTTGTTTTCAAAAACATCCGAGTTAATAAATTAAGAAGGATTTTTTTTAACGTTCTATTACAACTTAAAGCTTTATCCATGAATGAAAAATGTATCACGATCAATAAAGATGTACATTTATACTAAATGAAAATTCTATTTTCACGCAATAAGTTTATAATCTCTAAGGATTTTGTGTGGTCTCCCTCGTGCTATATGCATAAACCTCCTACAACTTAAGTTTTATCCCATGAATGAAAAATGTATCATGATCGATAAAGATGTACATCAGCATGCAAATTGTGTGATGGGTTGCTGCCTCTAAATTTGCAGGAAAGATGTAATTTTAATCTTTCACCGTATTAATGGTAGGAAAGATGTTAGTGAAATCCAATAATTGGTTATTTGGGGAACTTTAATTGAAGTCAACTTGTATTCATCTAATGAGATTAAATAAAAACAAGTTGGACATGATTGAGAAAAACTTGTCTGATATGTATATATATTTGTGTGTGTGTGTGTTTGTATGTGTTTCAGATACATAAAGGGGTGATGTTTAGAGGGTGATGAACGACTTACCTGTTAATACCGTTGGGTAGAAGAAGTTCAGGTGGTTCTTCCTGTCATGGTGGTTTCTGAAATGGTGACCTGTGGTGGCCAGAAGGGGCATCGGAAGGTGACGGGATCACACTGTTGTCGCGACTGTTGCTCCTGCTGCCTCGGAGGAGACCACGGCTGGGCTGCTTGCGTGGAAGGGGAGCTGCTGGTGACGACAGGGTGGCGATAGGTGGTTGGAGTTGGGAGCTGTTGACCGAGAGGGAGAGAGAAAGCGGTGACTACTGGGTTTTAGAGAGAGAGAAGGTCGGCTGAGAGGGAAAGAGAGTGGAAGTTGACCGAGACAAAGGAGATGAAGAGTGATCATTACTGCGTGCAAGTTTTTTTAGTCTCTGTAATTTTTCATTCCTCTGTTCGTGAATCCTCTCTTCTATGTTCTCAAATTTCTCCTCTCTACTCTATAAATTTCCTCCTCTGTCTATCAATGCTTTTTCCTTCTCTTTTCTTTTTTTGCATGCTGCGAGCGGTGCCATTTATAGGGGAAGGAGGCAACCCTTCAGCATGCACATTGTGTGATGGGTTGCTGCCTCTAAATTTGCAGAGGTGTGCCCTGTGCTGATCAAGTGTCGGAACAGTGCAGACACGCTGCAGATTTCAAGTCATTTTTTGAAGGTGAAAGTTCGATTTGGTCCCTTAATTTTGCAATTGTTCTAATTACATTCCCAATTGATTTTAAACTTTTAATTTTGTATAATTGTATCCCCTTCAGAATTTCAAGAGCAACCTTAGCTTTGCAAGCCTTTTTTTATTTTAGTCCATGATTTCTGATTTGCACGATTTAATACTTAATTGACCACTAGACTCTCAATTCATTCAATTTGGCCTCTGATTTCACATAATTGGCTTGAAAAAAATTCAATTCGGTCTCCGAAAATTCCAATCTCATCAATTGAACCCGAATAAAATTCAAGAACTTGATTTCTCATCGACTAAGCCTTTAATAAAATTAATTTGACCAATTTAAAGTATAATTAAGTCATTGCACTTAATTAAATCCTTCAATTAGACCCTAAATTAATTGTCAAACATAATTACACTTTTAAATTGGCCAACGATTAAATCAAAGTGGTCCATAAAAATATAATTATATCATTTGACTTAATTCTTACGCAGATTTATCCAATAATAAATTACTTTAGCCTGAAATCTATATTTTCTTTATTTCTGACCACAAAAGAGGTATGATCGAGCTCTCGAAAATGTCCAAAATTTTCACCTTGATTTTCTTACTGACACCGACCCTTTTTATTTTATTTTTGTTATTTTTTAGTAGACTTGGGGAACAACCCAAAATTAGGTTACGAGAATCCTTATTCCTCTCTAAAAACTTTCTTTTCTCTCTCTAAAAGCTTCCCTTTCTCCCTTAAACTTAGCCACCTATTTTTCTAGAAAGTCTATATGACTATATATTTCTGCCAACTTTTGTTTAGTAGATTTTGGGTTATATGTCTAAGTTCCCAACTAACTTTGTTGTTGAGTATATGCAGTTCTGAGAGAATCTATCTGATTATTAAAATGAATTTTCTTCCTCGTGAACGTACACATCTTAAACGTTTCAGAGCAATATTGCTCAATTGTTCCTTCACGGCTCTATTCTCCTCAACCCACCTGTTCTTGGATTGAGTACAAATCATGAAGGTCTTGATAAATGAAAAAAATAGCATGAAGTAAATAAATAATATAGTTCTAAAAACTAATCAATGTATTAAAATCCAAGAATAACTTTAAAATTTCGTTAGACCTTAAAAGTCATGGTCTAGTGATGACTAGATGATATTGGTAGTTATTAGGGGAAGACTTATCATTCACTCATTAAGTGTGCTTTCTAATAATGAACACAAACCTAATTGGTATTGTACCCATCCTATTACTTCATTATACCAGGATAGCTCACCACCACTCATTTGCTTATCTAATTCTTTAAGCGAAAAGACTTTCCTTCAAAAGTCTCCATCATAAGCTTTTTTAGCGTGTTGGAAAAATTAATGAATTAGGAGAAAAATGACCTTCTTTTATTGCTATTGATCAAGGTACACCTTGATTCTAGGTTATTTCTCTAGGTTTATAAAGAGCATATCAAATATAACCAAAATATTTTACCCATTGGGGTGGAGTTGAATTAGACTCGAATTATAGTATATGAGCACTTTCTTTACAAAAACCTTGTAAGAAAACGAGTACCAAAAACCTATACATGAAAATAGAGATTGGGATTAATGATTTCCCCCTATTATGCTTGTTGGTGACGTATAAGACATGGTAATTAAGTTCTTGTAGCAAGATGACATAATCTCCTAGTTGTTAGAGATTGCCCTTATCCACCTTATAAGGTGTTACTGAGTTCTAGACATTATCTATAGGGATTATGAGCACTCATTATTTTCTCTTGAGGTTTGAGATCTCTTGATGACTCATGGTTTGCCTTTTTATATGGGGGAGGTGGGGAAATATCAGTTCTAAACCTTGGGACAAGCATAATAACTTCCGATCTCTAACGAGTACTACCAATTTCCAACTTATAGGTAAAGTCCGTTTTAGGGGTGCATCTTTGTTCCCTTTTAAGAAGTCATTTTGAATCTCTTTATTCAAAGAAGAAAAACTAAGAAAAAATGATTACAACAAAAAAAAATAGGATAAAGATTTGGTTTACCTAGATAGGAAAAATACCTTTATGATAAATTTATGTTGTTTTTGTGATTTAAAACTCTTAAGTTAAAGAATAAGAGAAAAAAATTAGCATAAGAAAAAAAGAAAATTTGAAATAAAGAAAGTTTTTTCTATACAACCCACCCTCCTCTTCTAGTAATAGATAAAAGACATGTAACATCTTATTATAACCCTAAGAAGTTAAAGCCAACAAATATTTAATACACCTTGTGAGGTGATCTTTCCTAGATATTTGTTTTATCCTCCCCCGAGAAACCCTTTCAAATTACCAAGGCTTAAATGTCTTTTCCCAAGGAAAGACAAAAACATATTCTGACTAGTAGTCTCCTGAGACATTTAAGCCTTTATATGTGTTATGTATTAAAAAAGCTTTGGAGCAATTAATAATGTAATTGTTTTTTGCATATCTTTTTAAGACTTACAAAAGTAACAAGATGGGTCTGATAATATGCTAGACCCCAAACACTTGGATTTGATAAACATTTGAACCTCATGTAAATTAGGTATGGCGATGTATTGGATCTATTATAAGCCTGATAAATGTCAGACCCAATATGTTTGAGTTAAGAAATATACTAAATATAAGATGATATGAGTTTGATGTTATAATATATCCAAAACACTTAGGTTCGACAATCAGCCAAACTCGATAAATTGAGTTTGATGATATGTTAAATCAAATAAATTTGTGTTCAATCATCTACTGAACCTAGAGAAACATTGATTTAGTGAGATGTCATACCCAACATACCTTGTTTCATCTAATAGCTGAACCCAATGAATTATGAGTCTAACAAGATGTAACACTTGTTGAATATCTCAGGATTCTTAAACAAGTACTGTTCAGATCAGTACTTGATTATAATGAAAAATCCCGAAGAACCGCTACTGTAGAGATCAAAATCTGCAGTTAGCTTAATTTCCAGAATTGTAAAGAACAAAAGAGCTTGTATTTCTTGTACTGAAGAACGTGAATAAGGGAAGAATTATATCTAGATTACTGTCATCCCTTTATCTTTATTTATAGAGAAAAACATTACAAAGAGTAAGAATTATATTCAGTTACAAAAAACAAACTCTTCATCTATTCTACTACTTTGACTTAAAACCTGAAACTGCCTAACTTTGTTGACCTTATTGTAATAGGACTAAAACATTCTAAATGCAATACTTAATCAATCTAAACACTACAGATAAAACATAATCTTCGATTCTTCAGCTTTCCACTTCCAGTTAACTTGCAATCCTGGAATCACTCTCAATCTTCAACACTCCTCCTTGATTCCTGAGCTGCACATTCCTATCATTGTTCTCAATTCTTCAAACCTTTCTTTAGCTAAAGATTTAGTAAATAAATAAGCTAGTTGTTCCTTTGAACTGCAATACTTCATTTCCAATTCACCTTCCTGCTGAAATTGCCGAATTGCATGGAACTTGATTTTCATGTGTTTTGTTCTATCATGAAAAACAGAGTTCTTAGAGATTGCAATGGCTGACATATTATCACAAAATAATTCAGTAGGTTCTAGTTGATCAAAGCTTAAGTCCTCCAGAATTTTCCTCAGCCACACCAAGTGATTTGCAGCTACATATGCAGATATGTATTTTGCCTCAGCAGTAGAGTGAGCTATTACTACTTATTTCTTAGAATTCCAACAGAAAATGCATCCTCCCATGGAAAAAAAATAGCCTGAAGTGCTCATCATTTCTTCATCACTCCCTGCCCAGTCACTGTCACAAAAACCTATTAGTTTGACTGTGTTTACCTTGCTAAAGAACATGCCAAATTCCAGTGTCCCTTTCAAATAACAAAGAACTCTTATAGCTGCAACATAATGAATTTGACTGGGATTTTGCATGAATCTTGAGAGATAGTTGACAGTAAACACAATGTCATGTCGAGTGGTAGTTAAGTATAATAAGCTTCCAATCAAGCTTCTATAAATTCTTCCATCAGCAGAAGGAGCACCATCAGCTTTTGTTAACTTCAGTCCCAACACCATAGGTGTGCTGACAGGTTTGCAATTTTCCATTGCAAATTTGCTCAACAATTTTGTGGTGAAATATTTTTGACATACGAAACATCCTTCCTTTGATTGTGATATTTCCATTCCAAGGAAATATGATAGTAATCCTAGTTCATTCATCTCAAACTTGTTCTTCATGTTCATCTTAAATTCACCCACTAGTTGCTCCTTATCTCCTGTAATTAACAAATCATCCACATAAACTGATATTACCAGAATATTTTCATCAACCTTTTTCACATATAAGGTGGCTTCATTCAAACTTTTCTCAAAACCCAAACTCACAAGATATTCATCTAATCGGCTGTACCAAGCTCTAGGAGCTTGTTTTAATTCATACAAGGCTTTTTTTAGCAAATATACTTTGCTCAAGTTGGATTCTTTTTCAAATCCCTTTGGTTGTTCTACATATATTTCTTCATTTAGTGTCCCATTCAAAAATGTAGATTTGACATCCGTTTGCCAAACCAGCCAACCTCTTTGTGCAGCTAACATCAACAGAAGTTTTATGGTATCCATCCTAGATACAAGAGCAAATGTGTCATGGTAATCAATACCAAGTTCTTTAGAATAGCCTTTAACCACAAGTCTTGTCTTGTTTTTATTGATACTGCCATCAGCATTCAATTTAGTTTTGAAGATCTATTTCACCCCAATAACCTTCCTATGTCTAGGTCTGTCAACTAGCTGCCAAGTCTCATTTTTTTCAATCATCATTAGCTCATCCTTCGTTGCTGCCACCCATACTTGTGAATTCATGGCCTCTTCAACATTAGCTGGTTCAGTTTCAGCAATGTTGCACCTGTTATAGATGTCACTTAGCAGCCTTGTTCCTCTCACAAGTATGTCTTCTTCATCAACTTCTGTTGGATCCTTATTATCAGCTAGAAATTCATTTCTTGCTTCTTCAGCTATTTTAGCCTCCCAATTCCAGGTTTGGCTTTCAGCAACTTTCACATTCCTTTTAATCACAACTTTGTTAATTTTCAAATCAAACACTTTATAGCCATTTGATTTTGTGTTGTATCCTATCAGATTCCCACCTTAGCCTTTTGATCAAGTTTTCTCTTTTTAATTTCTGGTTGTAACACATAGCTAGGGCTACCAAAAATTCTTCAATGTTCGAAGTTTGGTTTGTAGCCATACCAGAGCTCAAAAGGTGTTTTTTTCTCCCAATGATCTTGAGACCCTTCGATTCAGAAGGTAAGAGACTGTGCTCATTGCCTCTGCCCAGAATTTTAGTGGCAGTTTTTTTCTCATAGAGAAGGCATCTTGCCATCTCCATCAAGGTTTGATTCCTCCTCTCCCTACACCATTCTGTTGTGGAGTGTAAGGTACTGTTAACTGATGTTTTATTCCTTTTTTAGCCAAGTATTCTTCAAATTTATGAGAGGTAAATTCACCCCCATTGTCAGACCTTACAGCCTTCAAAATGCTGCTTGATTCTTTTTCAACTACAACTTTGAATCTCAGAAATTCAGCAAATACATCACCCTTATTTTTGAGAAAATAAACCCAACAAAATCTGCTAAAATCATCTACAAACAACAAGAAATACTTAGCACCATTCAAGGATTCATTATGCATTGGACCACAAACATCCGTGTGCACCAGTTGCAATTTAGAAGTGGTTCTGTATGCATGTTTATTGAACATAATCCTTGTTTGCTTCCCCAATTGGCATGCTTCACAAACATCCTTTTGTTCATGAATTTTTGGTAATCCTTCTACCAAATGCAGGTTTCCATTTTCTTCAAGGTTGCATAATTAAAATGCCCCAATCTTTTATGCCACAACACAAAGTTTACACCATCATTGATGCTCATACTAATGTGTGTAATTTGCTTTTCAAGGCTGAAACTCTTATTTGTCATTTTAGTAGAGAACAATAGAGTGCCTTGATCATCTTTGATTGTGCATATGCCATTTATGAAGAATAATGAGTAGCCATCTTCAAGTAATTGTCCTACACTTACAAGATTTTGTTCAATTTCTGGTACATACAACACATTCTCAAAAATTCTTGCACCTGCCAAGGTTTCAATTTCAACTTCCCCTCTGCCTTCAACACCAACATACTGACCATTAGCAACCCTAACTTTGGATTTGTAATTTAAATCAAGGTTTTTGAAAATCTTCATTTCTGTAGACATATGGTTAGTGCATCCACTATCAACAAGCCAATTTGTATTTCTTACCTCAGTTTTGTTGCAGCTTTGCTCTATCGTTGCTATGAACAATTGTTCATCTTTAGCTTCTAAGACATCTGCAATATATGCTTGTTTTCCAGAAGCTGAGTTGGTTTTGCAAAATTTCTGAATATGACCAAATTGTTTGCATTTTCGACATTGTGCATTCTTGAGCCAACACCATGACTCAAGATGATTGGTTTTTTTATAGTATTTGCAGGTGGGGAACTGATCTTTCTTACCCTTTCTTTTTGAATTGGAATTATTAGCAAAACTCTGATAATTTTGCCAATTTTTATTCTACCAAACCTTCCCAGTATCTCTTCTTCCTTCTTGGCAGTCTTTGTAGGAAATCTGGGAACGATTTTGAAATCTTGTTCTTCCTTTGAACCCTGCAGCAAAAGCTTCTTCACTTGAACTTTCCTACCTAAATGCCTGTCTCTGTTTCACAGCTTGCAGAGCATTGATTAATTCCTGGAGACTCATTTTGGTAAAGTCTTTTGAATCTTCTAAAGAACAAATTTTATTTTCAAATTTTTCTAATAAGCTGACAAGGACTTTCTCAACTACCCTTGATTCTTGAACATCTTCTCCCAATAATCTCATCTGATTAACTAACTTCGAGACATTTAAAGAGAATTCCTTGATGGTTTCTGAATCTCTCATCTTTAACCCTTCGAATTGTCTTTTTAAATTAAGCACCTGCATTCTTCTTGATTTTTCATCACCAAGAAATTCAGCTTTCAACTTATCTCACGTTTCTTTAGCAGTTTCACAAGCCATGATTCTTGTGAATATTTCTTGACTTACTGCATTATGAATGCAGGTAAGTGCCTTGTATCCCTTTGCTTTTTCTTCATTAAAGAACTTGATTTGAGCAATTGTCGGATTGGCATTCAAAGGGTTTGGTTGCTTGTCATTCTCCACAATCTCCCATAAGTCAAAAGCCCTGAGATATGTTGTCATTTTCACAGTCCAAACACCATAGTTTGTTCCTGTGAACACAGGTGATTTTGTCGAAAAAGATGAGGAATCCATGTCTGACGATTTGTTTATTCTTGATGTCTGCAAGATTTTTATTTATCAAGAAACAAAGAACAAAGATAGCAATTGATATTTATTATCAATTGCGTATCACTTAAAGAACGAATCAAGATTAATTTCTTGATTGAATTTCTGGAATTTCGTATTTTTCTCACCTCCCATTCAAAGCCAAATAACTTTGAAAAAATCCTCACGTTTTAATTCTCTTGTGTTTCTCTAAAAATCCCTTTCAAAGATTTAAATCTGCTCCGATACTATTTGTTGAATATCTCAGGATTCTTAAACAAGTACTGTTCAGATCAGTACTTGATTATAATGAAAAATCCTGAAGAATCGCTACGGTAGAGATCAAAATCTGCAGTTAGCTTAATTTCCAGAATTGTAGAACAAAAGAGCTTGTATTTCTTGTACTGAAAAACGTGAATAAGGGCAGAATTATATCCAAATTACTGTCATCCCTTTATCTTTATTTATAGAGAAAAACATTACAAAGAGTAAGAATTATATGCAGTTACAAAAAACAAACTCTTCATCTACTACTTTGACTTAAAACCTGAAACTGCCTAACTTTGTTGACCTTATTGTAATAAGACTAAGACATTCTAAATGCAATACTTAATCAATCTAAACACTACAGCTAAAACGTAATCTTCGATTCTGCAGCTTTCCACTTCCAGTTAACTTGCAGTCCTGGAATCACTCTCAATCTTCAACAACACTCAATATATTTTGGCTTGATGATAAGTAAACCCAAGGAAATATGTCAAATATCATAGGATCATCTAAATTGAAAGATTATGAGTTAGATAAACTTTTATATTTTCTTATCTAGGTTAGGTTACTTATTAGGTCTGGAGTATTCAAGACTAGGGAATCATTCATCTAGAATAATTAAATAAATTATTCATGTTAGAAGTAATGACTACATTAACAAATATACAAAAAATCTCTTAAAATGCTTATCAAACTTACCGTTTTATTAATGACATGTAAAATGTATCTTTCCCTCGTTAATCACATAGAAAAGCAAATGATTTTTTAGCATTTGCCACTTTGAAAATGACAAGGTTAATTCAACCATTAGGGAAAAGGTTAGATTTTTTTTTTGGTTTTTTATAACTAGTAAATATTTGGAACATTAATCATTTTAAAATATAAAAAAAAAAACTGTCTTTAGAATTTAAAAGTCTTTTAAAATCATTTATTATTTTTGTCGTAGAATTACTGATTTTATATCAAAACTTTTTAAAATCCCTTTAATCGTAGAATTAGATTTTTTTACTATTAACTTGTTGTTTCCTGGGAAGAAAAATGTTTCCTTTAATATCTTAATTAACCATTATCAATAAACTGTATAGCTGGCAAAGATTCTTTTCAAATGTAAAAGCAAATCAATTCTCGCTCAAGCCAAAAAAGATTCAACAAATCAATGAATTACGAAGCTGATACTACTCATAGCGTATACATAACTAATCAATCGATCCCCTGCTAATCCTAATCTCACATTTTCAGACCAAAGTTGAACATGCTGATGTAGATGGATCATACAAAGCAGGAAGCAGGAATTTCCTTCCATTATTTCCATGTGCATTATAGCTAGCGCCAGTAGTCGAATCCACCAGCAAGTTACCAGCATAACCAGGATAAGCCCCTTTGCCATAAATGCCGGTGCAAGTTGACGCGGCCTCTAGAGGTGCCTCTTCCGGACCCTGGAAGTAACCGTTTCCAAATGGATTGGTGGCGGTCCCAGCCAGAAGGCTAGCCAAATTGATCACCATGCCGTCCAGACCCGCATCATTATTAGGAGCAATCAATGGTGGGTTTTGTGGTCCGTAGATTGGCTGGTGGAATGGCCAGGCACAGTAACCAGGACACTGAGTCTCCGAGTTACCAACCCAGATGTAAGCGAATCTGTAGCTCTTGCCCTTGGCACCGCCACTTTTGGATCCCAAAGCAGACCCATGCGAGCCACATTTGCTCAAGCAAAACCCTTCAACAGTTACATCTGAAGATGTAAGCACAACGCTGACGGCATCTTTTTGCTCACCCCTTGAGGCCAGCTCGACAATTTGTTTGTTCGTTAGCGATTTTCCAAGCGAGTATTTTTCATCAACAAGTTGTTTTCCTAAGGTTAGGGAAAGGGCGTTCTTCTTTGAAGTGAGGTCGTAGTATTTTTCAGTGGTTTCCCACCACTTGGTTACCGAAGGTTGGGTATTTTCGAGCGATGATGGTGAGGCCGACAGAGAGGTGAAAAAATCGGAGATGATAGCTCTTTGGGATAGCTTGAACTTGCCATACCAAATGAGATTAACTGAGGTCTTACCATAGAGAAGAGCGCCCTTGTGGTAGTGCAAGAGTTGAGGTTGATCTTGCACCAGCTCACTGAGCTTCCTGGCAGCAAAAGAGATTTGAAAAAGAGAGACCAGAAGGAATACTTTCAAAACAAACCGAACATGAAGAGAAGCCATTTCTTTTTGGAGGAGGAGAAATAGATTACAACCAGACAGGGAAGAGGAGGAGGCTAAGAAGATGGCTTGGGGTTTGATGATGTGTTTGGTGTGGGGACTGGGAGGGTTTATATAGGTCCAAAAGGTGGGGTTTTCCCACTTGTGTTTACTTTAATCAAGAGAAGCTGCTATGAAAGAGACTGTGTTTGTTTACTACTTGGCCAGAAAGCAGAAAGAGACTCAACGGTGCACTGAAGCTCGTTTCTTATTATAAAAGGAAAAAAAAAAAAATCTCCATTCACAGGCCTTTTATTTTATTGTTAATCGACCAAATCACCTTTCCAGGGTAGGCCAGATGGGTGCTAAGGAGAGAGGGAAATGGATATCTGTTGAGGTGACAGTCTGGGATCATACTTGCATTATATTTTTAATTGGGATGTGGGGGGGCAGCTGGCAATCAGCGAGTGGCCGTCAGGTATCCTAGGCGAGTGATCACGTGAGGTGACGCGCTCCAAAATCAATATCATCATTTTGAGGTAGGTCTAAACGGTACAAAGCTGGTGGACGATGCGATTTTCTTTAATGAATAGAGAAAAAGGAAGAGGAAGCAGCATCAGCATTCCAGCTGGATCAAGCTCTGATACATCGCAAGCACAGTTGGCACGCCGATCTTCCTATGTACTTCGTGACTGTTTGGCATATTTTAAATGCTGTTCATAATTGCCATTATTATATATCTTCACTGTATTTTTCTTGATTTTAATAAAATTTATATATCTTTACCTACTTTGGACATGAACGTGTTTTTTTTCAAACACCATGGTAATTAATCACTCATGTTTAAATAAAATATTATTGTCAAGATAAAAATAAAAATAAGAATAAAAATAAGGAGAAATATTTTTTCCCCATGAATCATTATGCTCCTCGTAAAAGGTTACGTTGTGTCATCTCCCTAAATAAATAAATAAATTATGCTGAAGGCAGTAGCATTATTTTCTTACATTAAGATGTTGCGAAACCATAACACTGAAGATCACCCATTTCTTAAACTGCAAATGGGTTAAAAAAAAACAGAAAATAAATGGGTTAGAGTGCACTAAAGGGATGGAACTTGATTAACATGGTGTAGATCAAATAGCCATCGTCACCCTATCAAGAACCTAAACTCACGAGCTCAGCTGCTTTCTATAGAATAAGGTAGCATTCACGAGGCGTTGATTTGTTTAAATGCAAATTAAGATGCCTTAATCTCAACGCCATAGATTAATGCTGACGACTTTGTCAAGGCGTCCACTTACAATGCCCTACATTCCCGATCAGCGCGATACAGCTAGCGTGTTTGATGGCTAATTTCTCCAGCGGCTGCATCTGCCTTGTTTCATACTTGCACACAGAACAGAGCCGATAATTAAGTTTAATACTCTATGATTTTCATTTTTAAATCCTATTGATGCACGCACTCGTGGTGGTGACATCTTGCAAATCCCTTTATTTAGAATCTACTTTATTCATCGCAATCCAGTTTCTCTCTGGTGTATATTCAAATGAAGAACTTTGAAAATGGATATATACTAGTTTATCAGCATCAAATGTTGCCTTGCTTCATTTTCTAGCCATTCAGGATTCCTTCTGTCTCCTCCGAGCTGGCTGCTCATAGCTGTATTGTCCATATACTTGCTGCGGCAAATTTGGACTTCTTTTCAGAGATGAGAACTGCCATCCGTTTTGGTGACAGCTTATTAATTTTTCAGTAAAACTAGTTGCATGCATATTCTGCGTAAAATAATGACACGTTGGGATTTCTGAATTCTTTGCCTCGTACTCCATGGTCTTTGTTGGCGAATAAACCAGCATCAAATGTGCTATGTTTGTTGCTTCATATGGCTAACATAATATTGTCTACTAATTCGTAAGTTTCGGAAACCATGAGTAGCAAGCAGTATACGAATTTGTCGGCTTAATTAGTCTATCTTACGTGCCCCATATTTGACGATCGATCATGTCACCAACCTTCCAGATCTACAGAATTATACAAATCGATCACGTGGTGAACACAATAATGTTTGTCCTACAGCTATGAACGTTGAATGCGTAAAGTTGAATATTGTCATATATCGTTGTATTATGATCCCAAGAATTATGAAACCAGAATTGCGAGCGTTTGTTTTACCTGCCAATTCCTATTATATCATCAAGAAAATAACTCTCCTCTCATTAAGAAGCTACTAAAACCAAATCAGTAATGACTTGATATCTCAAGTTATGAAAGATTCCATCCCCTACTTACATTAAATTGCTCAATTGAACATAAATCTGAAATTGGCTTATCAACTTCAGCGTCACCATAGATTATAGCCCCATAAAAATGTGAACAGAACACGATATCTCTAATTTGTAAAAGACCCTTCTGCGTAGCCTTTTCTAGTTCTGAAAGTTTCAATAAGAAATTTATTTTAAGTAGATAGGTACAGAAGAGAATTGAAAACACTACACAAACAGTCTTTGAATAAAATCTTTTAGGTAATTTGAAATTCATATAGTATAACATGTATATACATGTTGTGAAATCATTACCTGTTGGAGGTTAAGCACGTTGACAAAAGATTTAACATGGTTTGACAATTAGCTACATCTAGAGGAACACTCCATGTTATTTGAGATAGATAAAGGTTTACAATTTACACATACATGGAGAAGTAGGATCATCCACTCACTCAATTCCCATCACTCTCACACACACTGTTGTTTAAGGCAACAAGGGTTGCTGCCCTTGACAGTCTCTCTTCACATTAATAGAATTGTCCTAACAATCACCCTCTTTGCCATTTATATGGGGGTAATTTTCCTATTGGCTTCTTCAATAGATGCTTGCATCTTGCACTCTTCCAAGCTTACCATTTTGAGAGCATTTCTGGCCAAGTTTACAAGTACTTGCCAAACCTTTCAATCAATATAGTAATCAAAACACACATTTGCTCACACCAAAGGATCGCTACAACCAGATGGTCTTCCACATCATATCTGAAGAGTGTTAACATTTTTCTTTAGCACACACAACATTCACTCATCAAGCTTATCAACCATGCTCATCAGTCTGAAATGATCTATCAAGCCTTTCACCAAGGCTTACAACTCCCCCTCAAACAAATATATCTATTCCTAAGTATGAAAATCATTAACCAGGTATTTCAATATGATCACGAGTTCACTACTTTTCCAAAAATCTACTTATTCAAGAGTTGCACCTGCCCTCTGTTCCACTTTAGGAACAATGTCTTACTTTTCAATGAGTCTCTAGCTCTTAGTCCTAAGATTCCAAATAGTTCTCTGCCTTTAACCATGGAGGCAACTCATTAAAGATTAATCATATTTGTCTATATACTTTGAGTATACAATACCATTACCGAGCTCACCACCTTGATAAAAATCAATTTGTTCTCGGAACATGCATGCCATTTGTTCATTCCTTGTAGTTGCATCTTAATGCTTTACAAGTTATCCACTTATTGTCAAAAGATAATGTTTTTCTAGCGTTTTGATCTTTAACATGGGTAATATCCATGAAAGTCGATTTGACACTTATCTTGACTCTCTCATAGTCATTCCATTGGCTATCCATACACCTATTCACTCATATCTAGGCATAACATTGACTCTATGGTGATTTAAATATGAGTTCATATCATGGTGTTTGCATCCTCTTTCATCTGGGATGTCTTAAAGTGGATCCAAGATTCTTTACCACTATATGCACTATGAGAGAGATTACTACAACTATTTACATAGAAAAAAAGAGTTGTGTTATACTCCTAGCAATCCCATCTTGATATCTATGTTTAGCGATTATGTGTTTAATCATCATTGTGCTTGCACCCGCTTACTTGGAATGCTTGATAACTCCATCCAAACCTTTTCAAATAATTTTTCTTTTCATTTCATCATGGGTAGTCACTTTTTATCATAGGCATTTGCACCCCCTCAATTTGGTGATTATACAAAAACTTATCATTCCATCCATGCATGCATTGGAGAGGTATTTGTTATAGTCTTGATCAAGAGCACAAAAGACTTTTTGTTGTACAACCTTTAACACAATCTTGGCTTTGGGCTTCATCTAGGAACACATCTTCTCTTTGTATTTGTTGTCTAATTATAGTACCCTGTTAGATCCTATGAGTACTCCTGCATAATCTTTGTGTGTGCCTTTAGGTAGCTTTTGTTCACAGGTTTCTCCTCATTTCTAGTTTATATTTTACAGTAGCTCATCCTTTTACAACACCTAGATGAGCAAAATAGGGTGCCAATCTTTATCCTCTTACTATATGTGTTCTCCATCATTAGGGTCTTCATCAATCCTACCCTCTAGAGATTATAGTCGTTGAATCTAGTTTTTGGAGAAATCATTGTTCCATCATACCCTTGAACATACAGAACTCAATTGTTCCTTTGTGTTGTCATCTTGCTAGTTTTTATCTATTTCATTAAAACATGTTACATATAAAAAATAGTATCATGTAGATTATCCTTTAACCAAGCAAGTTCCCAAGAAAGACTAGAGGGGTCACACCGGTTTTGCTTAGAACCCAGTCTCCTAAATAGAACTTTTTAGGTCATATCTATCCACCATACTATCTTTCCATATATACAACCATTTGCTAACTTTTTTGTGGCTTTCCTTTATAAGTGATCTAGAATATCTTGGTTATCTACCTAATTTCTCAACATCTAGAGAGACTACTAGTGTTATAGATTCATCAAGATTGGTCTTCGTTAGTCTTTACCCTACACCATTAATCTTCCATATTCCATATGATTGAGTGTTCAGAGTATCCCAATTTTGCATTTCTTTAAGGATACTAAAATTCTCCACATAGCAATTCAATACATGTAATTCAGCAAGCATGTGTGACTTTTTTTTCTTTGTCTTTGTTAACCATCAAAATGACTTCAAAATACTTCTTCATTAGGCAATAACTTTTATTAATTCACCAATTCTATTTTTGGTCACACGTGCTTTGGCTTGTGGCTTGACTTGGCTTAGCTCATATGGTTTGGCTTGTGGCTTGATGGTGTGATTGGTGGGACCCACATTGATGATATGTTAGTTGATTAATCGTTGACATGCCATGTTAATTGTGCATGCTTATGTCATGATGATGTCATCATAACCAGGTCAACCTATATAGGTCGGGTCAGGCCATTCAGCGAAGAAGATGAGTGTGGTGTGTCTCGTATTGGAAAATATGGGCAGTCTCTTCTTCATTGTACGTTGGCGCGTACAACCATGTCCCAAGTTATAATTTTGAATCATTATCTCCAACATGCTCCACTTATCGTCTTCAACACGATGATATATCCAAAGATCAAATACCATTATAAACCATGCTTTGATACCAATTTTTTGGTGAACAATGACGTTCATGATCATTACCCGTTGGGGGCTTAGGATGTTGATATAAGATTTAATATGGTTCAGCAGATCGTCCATGTCCATGGTACCAATCCATGTTATTGGAGATAGAGAAATGATACAATCTACACATATATGGAGTACGAGGATCATCCACTCACTTAACTGCCATCACTCTCACAAACACTGCTACACAAGGCAAAAGGGGTTGTTATGCTTAGCAGACTCTTTTTTCTCTTTTCTTATGTGGTTCTTGTCTTCTTTTGTTCTTTCTATTGTTGCTCTCTTAGTGTCTATTTATAGACAAGAATGGTGAAGACATATAATCTCATTTGTCAATAATTTGACCATCTAACATGTGTAAACCTTGTGATTTTTATTGTTGTATTTTCTTTGTATGAACCTTGTTCATTCATTGTTGTTAGACATTAATGGTAACAAACCTAACATATACATGCATGGAAAAAAAATTGGGATTTGTACATTTAAATATCCACTGAATTTTGTTTTTCCTAGCTACTAGATTCTAGGGATAATATTATATTATGTTAGAAGCTCACTAAGCTACCTTGGATGTCGTTTGAATTCCAAGAGCTTGAAGAAAGAGAATGCATTCGGGTGTCTTCAAGTTGAGAGCTTTGTTTTATTTCAATAATTGCTAACATAAAAGTCGTGCAGTTTTGTCCTAAGTCAAATTTTCACTAGTGGTGTTTCTGAAAGTGTAGGCCTAAGGTCTAATTTCGCTCAAATTAGGACTGAACCTGCTAACCTAATACTCATTAATTTCTTCCATCACAGTGGTGGTTATAAAGATAAATAGTGTGTTTAAGAGTGTTATTTCTTATTTTCTTACATTAAAAAACTGATATGAAAATATTTTTTAAAAAATAAAAAAAATTATTTTAATATATTTTCAAATAAGAAAAATGTTCACACACCTAGTAACATACTTAAATGTGTTAAGCTACAATGACATCAATTTCCTTCCTGTTATATTTTTTGCCTGTAGCAGCATCATTGACAAGCCACTAAATGCATGCAAAACATGTATTGTTTCTACAAATTGCCATGGTAAACTGAATGACTCTATACTTTAAACAGCAACATTGAAATTTGTTCGGGGTTCTGATTAAGCTTAATTAAATCAACATGGTAGCCAGAAAAATTTCTTTCATGACGTTGACACTGCATGATGGAGGGTGGTGGAAAGTTATCCCTTCAACTAATGGATACTTCTCTTACGTGTCATGAATAAAGCACCACAAGCAGCCCAGCAACATAAATTACCAGGCATGGCATGTGAGCCCACAGACATCAGAGGCTTGGTAATGTTTTCATCAAGTCTTTTATGCAAGAGGAACCAAAAATCATGGAATCCCATGATTTGTAGCGAACTTCTTTGTTGTTGAGTGAAAGTGCAATGCATTTTTTATGTCATATTTTAAGAATCCCATGGCATTTTTGACCAAAAAGTCATGGAATCTCAAAAGTCGTATTTTTCTTTGTTTTTAGGTTTAAAAAAAAACTTAAAAAGGGGAAAAAGAGTAACAAAGGAAAAAAGAAAAGGAAAAAAGAGTTATAAAATAAACAAAAATATTAAACAAATGAAAAGTGATAGAAAAAACAAGAGAGATAAAAGTGACAGTAACAAACAAGTTAGAGGGTAAAGCACCATGTTAGCAATACTACATTAACAATAGTTCATGTGATTCAATGGGTTCTATCCATGATTGAATTTGAAATTTTAATTATTTACTGGTAAATTACTAAACCCTTTGATTCGTTGAAGTTTACTTATCTACTTTTGCAGTTGTTATTCAAACTATTATTAATAATACCTTTTTGTGCCAAAAGCAAATTACTATCTTACATAAGGCCTTCATATTTTCCTCACCTAAAAACTTTGTAATTTATATCTATTTATTGTTTTTTATTATATATAGAGCTTGACTAGAATTATGAAATGTTATGATTTTTTAATCAACATTAGTAAAAGAGCTAAAAGAGCTCGGGGTCTGTCGCACTGTAGCGTGTGACTCATGTGCACTGTGGACTAGACTTTTGTCCTCCGTGCGTCAAGCGAGTTCGTCCACCCCTTTTTTTTTTGTCCGGTTGTGAGCAGTGATTTAACGAAAAAGCCCCCTCGAAAAACGACAAAAAACGCCAGCTCGGGTCGCAAGGGGCTCCGTGTAATTGACCACTATTGGTCCGGTCCGACCGGCTTCGGTCCGACCCGGTTTTTTTAATTTTTTTTATTCTTTCATTGAATAGTGCATTAACGATTTCGTCCCCTCAAAAACGACAAAACACGCCTGTTGGGAGAGGGGCTCCATGGTAATTAGCCAATATTTTATTATTTATTTCACCGGGTCATCTGCTGTAGCGTCGCGAAATGCATTGTTCGTCTCAGCTCACGCTGCGTGTTTCGGACGGCGCGTGCGGCCTGCTCCGACGTCGGAAAATGCCCAACCGGCGTCTAGCATGATTTTCAGGCATGTTATCTTCCACCTGGGGCGGCGCGTGTGTCACTATAGTGTCCGGGAGACCCGTCAATGGTCGTTTGAATTCCCCCCCCCCAATTTCTCTCTCACACTGCGCCCGGATGACGTCCGCTTAAGCCGTTTTTTGTCAAAAATTCATTTCAGTCCCCCTAGACGCTTAAATTTGTTTTTCTTGCCCTTAATACCATTATATAGGTTTTGATTTGTTTCAATTTCTTCCTTCCATGCAAATTGATTATATACTGGAGTTTCAATTCGGTCCTCCGGCTTTTAATTTTGCAGGTTGGGCTAGAATTCGAAATATTTTTGGTATCAAAGTTTTGATTTCTTTCAATTTCATCCTTCCATGCAAATTGATTATAAATTCTTAATATTTTCGGTCCCAAAGTTTGATTTCTTTCAATTTTATCCTTCTATGCAAGTTAATTATGGATTTAACTTTCATTTCGGTCCCATTTCTTTTTATTTCAAGTTATGTTTTCAATTATTTAATTTGAATGTTTGGATTTGCTTCAATTTTGTTCTTAAAATCACATATATTATGTAAAGTATGTGAAATTCATGATATATATTTGTATATTTATGTCAAATTAAAGTATGCTAAACTAATTATATGTTCTAATATTTATTAAATATTATCAGCCTAAGAATGTATATATAGAGAGAAAAAAATTATCTAGTATTTTTTTATGAAATAAATTTGGTATCAGTATTCTTAAATACATTTAATATAATCATACAAGGAATAAATCTTATATAAAAAAAAATTGTATACGAATTTTTAATTTTTGTGCTCTGTTTTTTTAACGCTCATTTCTTTAAAAAAATATTTATAATATTTTTGGTTTTAATATTTCATATCTAATATTGCTGGGCAAAAAAATACAACAAAAAAAATAACAAATTTACCTAGATGATCTACAATTAAAAAATATTCGAGTCACTTCCCGTTGCGATTACAATTTTTTTTTAGACAACAGATAAGTAATTATAGCACGCAAAAAATTTAGGTTTATTTCTAAAAACAAATTACAATATTTTTTTATTTATAATGTGTCGATCTAATATTACAAGAGAAAAAAAGGCAACTCATAATTTGTTTTTTTGACAAATTTACCTGGATTATCTACAATTAAAAAATCTACGACCCCCTTCCCATTTCAATTACACTATAAAGTATGTGAGACTAATTATATGTTTTAATATTTATTGAATATTATCACCTAAAAATAGAGAGAGAGAGAAAAAAAAAATGACCTACAATTTCTTGCAAAAAAAAATTAATTTTAGTATTCTTGAATACATTTAATATAATAATATGATTAATAAATCTTATAAATATAACTTTGGCTCTGAATTTAAATTTCTATTTTATACTCTCTTTTTTTCTTTCAATAAACGATAACCTTTTTTTCATATTTTTTTTTGTTTTTTTAATAACCGTCGTGGTCCAAGTCTTTTTTTTTCCACCGTGTTTCTTTTTTTTTGTGTTTTTTTTTAACCAGAGTATCCGTGATAACAAATTTCTAACAAATCATTTCACCTTCTTACCAAATGTTCTAACAAATTTTATCAAAAGTTTTTTTTACCAATAGCAATATTCAATCACTTTTTTGGTTCAAAAAAAAACCATTTTTTGACAGACTTCTTTCAATTACAATTTTACAAATGAAATATTAAAATAACAAAATACCATATTTATAAAATCAATCAATTTTCTAAATAGATAAAAAAGCCAAGTGAAGCGGGCAAATCGGCTCGTTTATACTTAAATGCCTACAAATGCATGCTTACAATTTTCATAATGTATTCTAGTATGGATTAATATACATAATAAAGAAATAGCAGAAGTTTTATTTTTATTCTACTCTGGATTAACATCCATACTGTATTTTAGAAAAACTATTTTGCATATAGTTAGATGTACCTTGATACAACCCGAGAGAAGTGAAGATTAGAGGTGTTTTTTGTAAAATCAAATGACAATTGTGTGACCATAGCACTTGAATCTGACCTCTTTGTCTCTATTAATAAGCTCACCTAGCACTCTAAGACATGATACTTTTCCATCTTCTCTTCTGTGTTCTTCTCAATGTTCCTGGGAGGCTTTGCCTTGTCTCAAACCTCATATCATATCTTAAATTTCATAAGTATCTCTTGTTTGTTTATTGTTAATAGTGTGATAGTCTAGTTGGATATTACCTATCAAGAGTGTTAGGTAGCCCTAGTTTTAATGCTCTATTGTTTCCCAAACTCATTAATGGGATGGGATTAAAGAGTAGACTACTGGATATCCTTAGATGGAGAATAGGCAAGTTAGCGACTATAAAACCCCTTACACATGGTGAAATGGATTGTATTTTATAAGAACCTAGTTGGGGTTCCCTCTAATTCTTCAATCATCAAGCGACTCCTATAAGAATTCCATGATTCTCAAGTTGGTGGACACTTAGGGGTGTTACGGATATATGAACAACTTGCCCAACAATTTTATTGATCATCTATGTATCATGCACTATGTTTCTTCTTATGATATATGTCAGCACGTTAAGACAAAAATTCTATCACTTGTCGGATTCTTGCAATCATTACCCATTCCATGCCAAATATAGGATGACATCACAATAGACTTCATCAAAAAACTGCCATCATCAAATGGCAAGAACACCATTTTTATGGTTGTTTATCGGCTCAAAACTTTAGCATGCTTGCTACATTTAGCTCATCCCTTTACTGCAAAAATAGTAGCGGATAAATTCATAAAAGGAATAGTAAGGCTACATAGAATGCCCAAGTCTATCATTAGCAATAAAGATCCGGTATTTATTAGCCATTTCTTGCGTGATTTTTTTTAAATGTCAAGCACATAGTTGAAAATGAATTCTACTTATCACCTATAATCGGATAGACAGTCTTTGAAGTCATTAATATGTGTGTTGAACAATACCTTCGTTGCTTTGTCCATCAACAAGCATGCAAATGGAGCACTTTTCTCCCATAGCTTGTATTCTAGTATAATATAGCATGTCATACATCCACAAGTATGACACATTTTCAAGCTTTATACAGTCGCTTCCCACCAAGCATTCCACACTATCAGCTAGGCACATCTGTAGTCAACAAGGTTGATCAAAATCTCGCCTCGCTAGATGAACTATTATGCCAGCTCAATGCAAATTTACATACTGTTAACAATTGCATAAAGCAAGTAGCTGAGTCATAGCAACGAGACATTGAGTATCAAGTGGTAGATCTGGTTTTCCTAAGTCTTCACCCTTATTGGCAACAAACAGTTTTTGATCGTCCATCTCAAAAACTAGCAATTCAGTTTTATGGTCCTTGTCAAACTGAGCAACGGATTGGTAAAGTGGCATATAAAATAAAGCTTCTAGAAGGCTCGCGTATTCATTCAATCTTCCATGTTTCTCTACTAAAATAGAAATATGGTGAATTCACTGTTGTTACTACTGACTTGCCTCTAATTGATGATAATAGAGCAATTATCATGGAACCCGAATCAATCCTTGATACACACTCGGTTAAGAAAGGATCATGCTTTTTTGAAAATCAATTCTTGTTTTTTATCAATAAAACCAAAGGAAAGGGAGTCATCAATTAATATTATAGTCACTAGAAAACCTATTGATCTATAAAAGTTTAGGTAATGAGAGAGGTTTTGAATAAAAAAGATGTATCACCCATAAAACACCTTCCCTAAGGGTAAACTACATTGTTTTTTGTCTGAAAGAAACTAAAATCTTGTTGTGTTTCTAATCATTGGTATATATAAGGTTTTAGAAAAGTTTTTCTCAATAAGTTCTTATCTCATCATATTATAACTTAATCTTTATAAAATCAAGACATATAAAAATAAAAAAGAATTGTCCTTTTACTTAATATTGGAAACACGTCTTCCATATAAGTTTGTAATCCTAGATATCAAACATAATAACATATAAAAAAAACTCATATATTTAAAATCATGAATACATCATATGTATAACTTTGTGATCTCAGATACTAAAAGAAACAAAATAATTTTTTAGTGTTATTAAAATATATCCAAGTTCTCATGAATTTAATAAACTAGTTATTAAATCCATAAAATGCATGCAAAGTAAAGAGAAAAAAAACTATTTTCTTATGATTTTTTATATAAGAAAATATGCAAATATATTCTATTTTTTAGAGACTTGGTCATATACATGAAGATAAAACATATTTTTACTTTTAAAATAAGAGAGAGTTGAGATATTTTTAATTTTTTTGAAATTTTAAAGAAAAACAAGTATTTTTTTAATACTAAGTTTGTATCTTACAATTTAAGTTTATGACCAAATAATGAGCACAATTATTGGAAAAAAATATGTGAGAGACCCATAAATAAATTAAAAATGGTCCCTAAATGTTTTTTTTTTTTAATCTTTTGAGATTTTTGATGCCTTGTTTGGCTTAGATATTAAAATAAAAACAAGTTAGAGACTAAGGAAAGACACAAGGGTGAGTTTGTAAAACACATCCTTAGCCAAGATGGTTGGGCCCGAGGCTCAAGACTAGCCCAATTTGAGCTATCTAAAGGCCCAAATATTTCTTAACACAAGATGGGCTGGATGTAGCTAAGCCATACGAGCTGAACTTAATCCGGCCTGCATAGTTTGGTCACTGAGTTTTTATGTTGGAAACAGTCGGTGCATGCTGTTGCTGCTGGAGCTACCGTCATCCACGACCATTACTGTTGGAAGTGTAACTTATTGCGGGGCTAAAGCTATAACACTGTACAGCTGGACTGGAAGGGAGGTCATGTTGAGGTTGTCGTTGGTACCATACTGGAAGGCTTAAAAGATGAGAACTTGGTTGCTGCTGAGACGTGGATCGGCTCAGAGATGGTGGAGTAAAACTATGAGGGAGATATTTTAATGGTGACGAGTCACTTGCTCTGTGCAGAATTATATTTTTTAAAATATAAAAAAATATTATGAGTGAGATTTTTTTAATAATATTATAAATTTTGGTAAAATAATAAATTTAAATACGAGTTTCTAATAAAATATATAAAAAATTTAAATCGATATAAACATATTTGTTTAATAGACTTCAACGAAAATTCAATGATATTTTTTTCAAAAAACTAATGTCAAGATATATAGTTTCTTTCAAAAATAAGATGAAAAATTAAAGATAAAATTGAGTAACAAAAATTCAAACTATTAATCCAGGATATTAGATTTGAAATATTATACGTAGAGAAGTTACAAAACTTAATCCTTAATAGATACAACATCAAATGATAAATTATTTTAATTATTATTCTCATTGTTATTATTATGATTGTTGAATTGTTACAATCATTATAGCTACCATTATTGTCAATAGTTAATATTCTAATTATTATTCACATTATTATTATTGACACCATCATTATTATTATTATTCTCATCGCTATCATTATCACAATAACTATTATGATTACTAACACTCTTGTTGCTATTAATATTATTAAAATTATCATCAGTATTAATATCATTATCAGTATCACTACCATAATTATTTTTGTTATTATTGATATTATGAATATTATTTTATGAATTATTGTTATTATTATCATCATAGTCATAATTATTAACCAAAATGATCATTATTAGTATAAAAAATCATTTGATTTGAAGAGCAAATAAAAAAACAAAGAACAACGGGAAAAAGAAGAAATATCAATTTTAAAATTATCGTCAGCACAAATTACAATTTAAGAACTAAGTTGAATAAAAATAAAACCTTAACAAAAGAGAAAAAAAATCTAAGAGAACAAACACATGAATATGAACACAAAATAAGGATTTCTATTATTATATTTTTAATATTATTTCATGAGTTATTGTTCTTATTATCATCACAACCATAATTATTAATATTATAAGCACTACAACTATTACATAAATTATTATTATTATCCTCATTGTCATTAGTAACGTCATTATTATTATCATGATTATAACAACTAAAATTACTATTATTTTTACTGTCTAAATAATAAAAATTATTAAATAGTACCTAAGAATAAAAAAACCCAATAACTTTAACAAAAGAGAAAGTAAGAAAAAAAACAATCACTAAAATTATTATTATTATTGCAGAAAAAAAATTACAAAAACAAAATAAATATTATTAGCATAAAAATATTATTTGATTTGAAGAACAAATAATAATAATAATTAAAGGACAACCAAAATCAGTATTATTATCATTATGAATATGATTATTATAATTGTTTTTGCTAACATTGATATTCTTAAAATTATTTTTTGAGTTATTGTTATTATTATCAATACAACCATAATTATTAATATTATAAGTGCCACAACTATTATAATAAATTATTATTGTTATCATCATTAGTAGTAGTAATGTCACTATTATTATCATGATTATAACAACTAAAATTACCATTATTATTATTTCTTAAACAATGAAAATTATTAAATTGTCTGAAAAATATTAAAAAAAAAACCCAAAAACTTTAACAAAATAGCAAGCAAGAAATTAATAAAAAAAAAAACAATCACTAAAATTATTATTATTATTATTATTGTGTAAACAATAAGAAACATAATATTATCTCGAAGAATAAGAAAGAACCTAAAAAAATTTAACAAAAAGAGCAAACAAAAAAAACCAAAAAAAATGACAAAACCAAAATAAATATTATTAGCATAAAAAATCATTTGATTTGAAGAACAAATAAAAAACATCAATTTTAAAATGATTATCAACATGAATTAAAATTTAACTAAATTGAATAAAAATAAAACCCCATCAAAAGAGAAAATGATAATAAAAAAAAACTAAAACTAAGAGTATAAATACATAAGCACAAACAAAAATTAGAAATTGACCTAGAAGGACCCATAAAATCTTATAGGACCCATATTTGCCAATACGAGACACACACCACACTTGTCTTCTTCGTTGAATGGCCTAACCCGACCTATATAGGTTGACCTGGTTATGATGACATCATCATGACATAAGCATGGCATCGGCATGCACAATTAGCATGCACAACTAACATGTCATGTCAATGGTTAATCAACTAACAGATCATCAATGTAGGTCCCACCAATCACACCATCAAGCCACAAGCCAAACCATATGAGCTTAGCCAAGTCGAGCCGCGAGTTAAAAGTTAGGATCCATTGTAGTTGATCCTACAGGAAACCAGATTTGAGATTGAACTTGGGTCGTTCTTTAGGTCATAATTGTTTTGATCAAATCTTAGTTGTCTGGAATGCAATTTGGATGATTTCATACTTGTTTCAAGCTAATTTGATCATTATATAAGTAATGGTATGGTTTGATTGTTGAGATTTGGACCAAAAATAGAATTGGTGAATTAATAAAAGTTATTGCCTAATGAAGAAGTATTTTGAAGTCATTTTGATGGTCAACGAAGACAAAGAAAAAAAAAAGTCACACATGGTTGTTGAATTATGTGTATTGAATTGTTATGTGGAGAATTTTAGTATTCTTAAAGAAATGCAAAATTGGGATACTCTGAACACTCAATCATATGGAATATGGAAGATTAGTGGTGTAGGGTAAAGACTAACGAAGACCAATCTTGATGAATCTATAGCACTAGTAGTCTCTCTAGATGTTGAGAAATTAGGTAGATAACCAAGATATTCCAAATCACTTATAAAGGAAAGCCATAAAAAAGTTAGCAAATGGTTGTATATATGGAAAGATAGTATGGTGGATAGATATGACCTAAAAAGTTCTATTTAGGAGACTGGGTTCTAAGCAAAACCGGTGTGACCCCTCTAGTCTTTCTTGGGAACTTGCTTGGTTAAACAATAATCCATATGATACTATTTTTTATATGTAACAGGTTTTAATGAAATAGATAAAAACTAGCAAGATGACAACACAAAGGAACAATTGAGTTTTGTATGTTTAAGGATATGATGGAACAATGATTTCTCCAAAAACTAGATTCAACGACTATGATCTCTAGAGGGTAGGATTGATGAAGACCCTAATGATGGAAAACACATATAGTAATAGGATAAAGATTGGCACCCTATTTTGCTCATCTAGGTGTTGTAAAAGGATGAGCTATTGTCAAATATAAACCAGAAATGAGGAGAAACCTGTGAACAAAAGCTACCTAAAGGCACACATAAAGATTATACAGGAGTACTCATAGGATCTAACAGGGTACTATAATGAGACAACAAATACAAAGAGAA
This sequence comes from Salix viminalis, assembly GCA_029228465.1. Classification (NCBI taxonomy): domain Eukaryota; kingdom Viridiplantae; phylum Streptophyta; class Magnoliopsida; order Malpighiales; family Salicaceae; genus Salix; species Salix viminalis. The sequence continues at coordinate 7,385,916 of CM055432.1, forward strand.
GATGTGTTCCTAGATGAAGCCCAAAGCCAAGATTGTGTTAAAGGTTGTATAACAAAAAGTCTTTTGTGCTCTTGATCAAGACTATAACAAAGACCTCTCCAATACATGCAAGGATGGAAAGATAACTTTTTGTATAAGCACCAAATTGAGGGGGTGCAAATGCCTATGATAAAAAGTGACTGCCTATGATGAAATGAAAAGAAAAATTATTTGAAAAGGTTTGGATGGAGTTATCAAGCATTCCAAGTAAACAGGTGCAAGTACAATGATGATGAAAGACAGAATCGTTGAACATAGATATTAAGATGGGATTGCTAGGAGTATAACACAACTCTTTTTTTCTATGTAAATAGTTGTAGTAAGGTCTCTCATAATGAATATAATGGTAAAGAATCTTGGATCCACTTTAAGGCATCCTGTATGAAAGATGATGCAAACCAAAGTTGTAAAATCCGTTCCGGACCCCGTTCCGTTTTTTGTTTGGAACGGAACGTTCGGTTTCGGTGCATTCGCGTTCAGCTTCGGTTTTGTACTTGTTCATATTTATTTAATTATATATATGAAAAAAATAAAATATTAACTTAACAAGTATAATTTAAATTCAAGATAAATGAACTTTAAATTATACAATACAAACATAATCTCAAAATTAGAAACATCTCTAAAATTCCAACAATAAAATTATTATTTTTAAAATAAAAAATGAATTTAATTATAATTAAATGATCCAGAAGATTTGAAATTTGAAATTTAAGCTATTTATTGTATGTTTTTCAAGTAATTCTATGTTTTTTTTTATGGTTGTTGTATTTGAAATTAATTAATGTTGCTTATTGTTTTTTAATGCTAGAAAAACTTAAAAAAACAAAATGAACACATTAAGAAATAATCAATAAGTTCAAATATAATTAATTAAAATACATTACATTACAAATAATTCAATCAAATTAATTATAAATTAATACTCCTATTTTTTATGTTAACTATTATTATAATAATTAATAATTTATTATTATTATATAATAATTAATATAAAAACCAATAATATGTATAAAAACCACCCTCACCCGTTTGTCCCCTTCTTTTCAATAAAAAAAACCCTACTCATCCTTTTCTTCTCTAGCAGCCTCCCCTCCATACCAAACACACCCGACCCAACCAACCTCTCTTTCTCAAAATCCAAAAGAATGGCAAACCGTGAACCACATTCACCAATCAAACCTCTCTTGCTTCGAGATCCACTGTCTTCTTAAGATCCACCTTTCACCAATCAAACCGTGAACCACATTCATCCCACTGCGAGAAAATATATAGTCTTCTCCTTTTCCTTGTCCTCTGCAGCGGTTTGAAATCGTCCCCGTACAAGAAGAAACAATTTTTTTTTGTGTTTCGGGCAAGGTGGCCGAGAAACATTTTTTACTAATACATAATTTATGGGTTGAGTTCTTTTTTTTTGTTTTCGATTTTTTTTATCTCTGAATCCGAGCACACAGAACGGAACCGGGGACGCTCCTACGCGAATTTGGTCGGAATTTTTCGAACAGGCGGAATAAAAACCGGGACAAAAAGCGACGTCGTTTTGTCCCGGCTTTTATAAATGGAACGAAACGTTCCGGCCATTCGGCGGAACGGAACGGATTTGATATCTCTGAATTGCAAACACCTCATGACAATAGGCGAAGAGAACTTGGAGAAAAGGTGGAGGACCATGATATGAACTCATATTCATATAATTCTAGGGACAAACCGTAGTTGTATTGTTAAAAAAATGGAAAAGACGCAAACTCCCTCAAACGATTAGTTAATGACTGCATGTGAATGGAAAAGACAAAAGTACCCCTAAAACTAACAGTATTTTTTTATGGATTGAAGGCACAATTGTAATTTTACTATTACAATCCAAAGGAAATTGTATTTAGAGCTACAATGAATTATCTGCATGATTTAACTTTTTTTTAATTGATGCTGGTGTGGGAGGTTGGATGAGGAAGAGTTTCTTTGTTTTGTGTTGTAAATATTTCCCTCCTAAAATCCCTTTCGTCCATAAAAAAATCTTTCTTTAACCCTAAAAGAATCCTTGTGTTGAACTGCTTATCTATAGGTGAAAGAGTTTGTTGTTTTTAATAGGTTGGTATCCAAGCAAACTTGGTGACCAAGTAGCTCATGAACAATTTGGCCACTCATCTTTTTTTCTTTGCACTTTTAATCCCCCTTGTTCATTTTTTTTTGTTTGTTTTCTTGATTTTTCTTATGTTTTTTATTTTCATATTTTTTTGAGAAGAAAAAGAGCAACATCAATACCAAATCAATAAAATTAACCAATGATTTAAAATGAGCGTGTTAAAAGTTGAATACGTTGAAAATAAATTAAATTTTAAATTATTTTTAAGAAATGCTAAAAATATCAAAAACATCACTAATACATCAAAATGTTTTTTATTTATTGCTATTTTGGATTTAAAAATAAAACAAGAAATGCGGATAAAAAATTGGATTACAACAACATTAATATGAAGAATTAGTTTATAATGTCCTTAGTACTCATTGTAAGAGATTATCCAAGATCAAACATAAAACCTTAAAATGTAGCCTTAAATTCTTTGTGGGACCCGACTGAAATAGACCGGTACTAATGTTGTCATAGATGAGCCAAAAGCACTGGGTGGGTAGTTGAATGGAGTTGTCAGTCCTCTTATTTAATACATAGTTGGGATTTACCTGTCTTGATTTTTTATTTTGCCTGTACGAGGTAATGATTCGTTGAAAGTTGATTTACACTGGCTTGCTGTTTGTGCCATTAATTTGATACACTGGGCGGGGCTGAAAGTTGCAGGCTACAAAATGATGATGATGATTCATTTGAGGTCATGTATGTGGGTGTATTGGACAATTTAGTTTAAATATTGTTAATTAAGATTGAATCAAAAAAGGATTTCATTTATTGTTTACATTAAATAAAACTCTCCAGGATGGTGTACTCAAGCACGTCACATGTTTTGTTGGATCATGATGCTCTTGATGACTGCGTGGGTGGGGCTTGACCTGATCTGCTGTGGCTTCAATTATTATCAGCGCTGCGTGGCAGTGGCTATTGCCAGCATGGTTTCCTCTTCCGAAAATGGATTCTCGATCGGTCGGACGATACATTGATTCTTGTCAAAAAAACATCATATTATTGGCCATCAGCACTCACCATAATTCTTGTCAGAAAACATCATATTATTGGCCATCAGCACTCACAATGGCCAATTGTTTTTGCCGCTGGATGGATACCTTTACTGTCCAATCATGCGGTGCTGCTGGGCCATCAAATGAGTGGCCATTGCTGGTCTTCGGTTGACGTGCGGGGTCTTTTCTAGCGACAACTGATGCTCGCTCCATTGCTGTAGTTTTGAAAGAGGCCGGTAAATTAGATTAGGCGGAGGAGCACAATGGTGTTTATGGGCTGATAATAATGGCTGTGGCTGGTAATTTCGCCGACAGTGATGGTTGCTACTTTAGAAGATAGTCAAGCACATTAGGGATTCGTATTTCTAACTTCGAAGGTGGATGCACACCTACCTCGCATGAAGTTTTTTTTATTTTTTTTCTTAAACATTGAATGCCAACAAATCCATCTTCTCTGGCTGGCTTATCTCAGTTCCAACTGTTTGGAAATATGATTAAAATTATTTTTGAAAGTATTATTTTATTTAGAAATTCATTAAAATTTTAAAATTATTTTTTTATATCAGCACATGAAAATAATATAAAATTACAAAAAAAAATTCAATTGTTTTTTAAAAAATATTTTTAAAAGCATAATATTAAATATTCTAAGGTCTACACCCTATAAGTCAAATGGAAAATCTATGTCCTCCTAGGTTCCGTTGTTGATGTGGAATGTGAACTTCATTTCACTTGATTTGCTTTGCGTCGTTATAGATTCAACATGTGATATGAAGTTTATTGGTTTTTAATATATATATATATCTGTGTGTGTGTGTTGAAAATTATAAATTTAATGTTCTTATGAAATTTAAAAATTTTATTACATGGATTTTGAGTTGTTTAGATTTTTTAAAAAAAAAAATATGACATTATCATGTGTGTTTTTCTGCTTTGAATAATTATTTTAAGGTTAAGTTGTTGTAAATCACAAGTTATTCAAATATCCAATATTTGATGATAATCCACATGAACCTTTAATGAAAGATCTATAAGCTTTTTTAGAAAAGAGATTGTTATGATTGTAAGTGTTAGCTCTTTTCTTTTGTATTTTTAAGGTGTTTTGTAACTTAAATAGTTTTCTCTCTTTGTACAAAAATTAAGTGGCATAACATTTTATTTATAGAAAACATGAAAACATTATAAAATCACATATATTATTTTAGAATAATTTTAGAAATTCATTTAATCAAGTCACTGCTTGATTTTTTTTCTAGGTCTAAAATTATAATCTCTTGTATTAATTACATTCTAGTTATTGATTTCTATAACTTATTTACAACCAAGTCACAGTCGACCGATCATCCCAGTTTAATTTTTTACTAGTAATTCTTATAAGTGTGAACCATTTGGTCCTGTGATAAGTTAACTCTAATATAAATCACAATTCTAAGTAAAATAGGATTAAATAAATTGAACAAATTATTTTTTTATTAATTCAATGATTAATTGATTTATATTTAAAGATTAAGTATAATGTCTAACAATATGTCATAATCCTCAAAATATTAGAAAAATCATATATAGTTTGACTTAAGTTCTTAATGATCAGTTTCTTAGTGTAATTATTATATCTTTATCAACAATATTTGATTTAGACGTTGCAGTATAGAGTGTGTCTATTATGTCAAATTATGTTTGCTTTCAACACAATATTCATTGATTATGTGAATATGATTTTTTTTTTCTATTTTGCACTTTGAGCAAGGATTTATAATCAATACTATTTGAAAAATATACAATATTTTTTTTCTAATTCACTTAGGGTAATGAATCATTTATTGATTATGTAAATATCTCTGTGTAGTTCATGTTATATCTAATACAAACTCGTTTTATTATTCTTGATTAGGACAACATGTAGCAGGAACAAAGTATAATATTCTCTATATAAAATAATTTAGTGATCTCAAGTCTAAGGATCACTCACACAATTGTCACATGAGTCTTCCATAGACACATGTGTTCTCCATATGAAATTCTTGTGCAGGTTAATTCAGTGTACATGTCATCGACAAGTACTTACACATTTGTTTTAAGTATATGTCGTATTTTATCTTATGAGAACAATTGTTTACTCTTTTATTTGGATTCGAGAAAACCACACTTCCTGGAAAAACACATTTTATAGGCCTAGGTGAGCGAGTAAAACTCTGGTTGTCTCAAACTCTTATAAGAGATGCACTCCCTGACTCGAACTCGAGACCTACTGTGCAGATCTCAAGCCTTTTGACATCACGTCACGCCCCTTGGAGAATAGCTGTTTACTTTCATATAGAAAAGAACACAACATGTATCACCCTCGGCTATTATAATTAATGTCTAGTTTTTATTAGAGAACTGATTATGAACATTTATATCAATGTTTTGATACAGTAAGAATCTTATAATTATAACAACTCTAGGATTTTATTTGCATAACTTTTTTGTCTCAAATTTTTTATCTTTACTCTAGATTAATCAATCAAATATTTGATAAATATTAAAAAGAATCAAGGTTTTTATTAAAAATTAAATATGTTTACATTAATTTGCGTGACATATACTCTGATAATTTACTAGTATTATTTTGTCGGCCTTAGATTTATTGATTTTCTTTTGAGGGAGAGAATAAATTTATTGAATTTGATGAACAAGTACGGTTATGATAAAATAATTTGCATAGATGATGACAATTCTAACTCAAAAACACAAACACATGCATTGTGTATATCATGTGCGCAGCTAGCGAGAGGGAAAAAAGAAGCAATGGTTGTTAAAAAAAGACAAAAATAAATAACAGGATAAAGAAAGACAATCTTAGCAGCAAAGCAACCCCACAATGGCAGCTTTCACAAGTTACGCTGAGACACTACAAAGTGGATTATAATTCCATGAACACAGTGCAGTCTAGAAATTTTGGTCAGAAGGTATGGATTGATGCTAAATTTATTTATGCCCTGTGGGTCCATTTTTGAAATGATTTGTAATTGTTCATTACTCTGGATGATGATTTTATGTTTACAAGTGTTTTGTATTTAGAAATATATCAAAATAATATATTTTAAAAAAATTTAAAAATTATTTTTGATATCACGTAATAATAATTTAAAATCACCTAAAAATAATTTAAAATAAAAACTAAAAATAAAAAAATATGTTTTTTTCAAAAAAAAACGAAAGGTTTGGATACGAACTATGTAGTCATGCATGTATTCATAGGCATACGACATGGGGTCGTTGTGGATCCCAATTCTCCCGTAAAAAACATATTCATGTTATACTTATTTTTTATTAAATATAATAAAGATATTGAGATTCAAATTCGTGATCACTTGATCAACAAGATTGATATCATATTAAACAATTATCTCTTCTAAAAACTTAAAATTGTTAAGTAAAATCTTAATATATAATTTATAATAATTCCAAATTGATTTTTATCGCTTGACAACAACTCTGAGTTTTGTTGGGTTCAAAATCATTTTCATTATCCAATACCCTAAAACAAAACGGGTTTTTGAACAGTGAAACACTGTTCACCGTGACTCATTGTCACTATTCATGTGCAGTTTGACCTGGTGCTTCGCGGGTGTATGTCCTCTTTTTTTTCGATTTTGAACAGTGTATTAATGAAATTAGCCCCCGAAAAAGACAAAAAACGCCTTCGGTTTCAGGGGCTCTGAGGTAATTGGCCATTCCGGTCCAGTCCGGCCCGGTTCGACCGGGCGGTTTTTGTTTTTTTTTAATATTTCTTCAAACAGTGCAGTCACCATTTTAGCCCTCGAAAACGACAAAATAACGCACAGGGTGGGAGGGGTGAAACGGTAATTAGCCAATTTTTTATTCTTTTTCGCTTTGGATTACTGTTGGCGTGTCCCATCATGCGCTGTCCATTTCCGCGCGCACGCGTATTTCGGGCGGCGCGTGCTACGTCATACGACATCCAAAAATGATCAACCGGCGTCTAGAACGATATTTCGCCATGCTCTCTTCCACATGGGGCGGCGCGTGTATACATGTGGTTCCCAGGTACGTGTCAATGGGCGTTTGAATTTTCCCCCCTCATTTCTCTCTCCTCCTGGCAAAGTCGACGTCAGTGAAGCAATGTTTTTTGGCAAAGTTCATTTCAGATCCACGAACGTTATAATTTTTTTTTCTCGGCCCTTATTGCAATTATATAAATTTTGATTTGTTTCAATTTCGTCCTTCAATTGAAATTGATTATGTGTTGAAGTTCCAGTTCGGTCCTCATGCTTTTAATTTTGCGGGTTGGGCTGGAATTCTAAATATTTTTGGTATCAAAGTTTTGATTAATTTCAATTTCATCCTTCCATGCAAATTTATTATAAATCCTTAATATTTTAGGTATCAAAAGTTTGATTTGTTTCAATTCTATCCTTCTATGCAAGTTAATTATGGATTTCAGTGTCATTTCAGTCCCAGTTCTTTTAATTTCCGGTTTTGTTTTGAATTATTTGATTTCAATGTTTGGGTTTACTTCAATTTTGTCTTTTAAATTTAAGATATTATTGAAAGTATATCAAATTTATTATATATTTGTATATTTATGTCAAATTAAAGTATGTAAAACTAATATTATGTTCAAATATTTATTGAATATTATCGCCTAAAAATATATAGAGGGAGAAGAAAAATGACCTAGGATTTTTTTAAGAACAAAAATTCATGTCAGTATTCTTAAATACATTTAATATAATAATATGATGAATAAATCTTATAAAAAAAAATATTGGCTTCAAAATTAAATTTTGTGCTCTTTTGTTTAAGTTTATTTCTTTACATAAATTTACAGTGTTTTGACTTTTTAATTATATATTTGTGTATTTATGTCAAATTAAAATATGTGAAACCAATTCTATGTTCTAATATTTATTGGATGTTATCGCCTAAGAATATATAGAGAGAGAACAAAATAGCCTAAGATTATCCTTTAAATTAAATATATTATTGAAATTATGTCAAATTAATTATATATTTGTATATTTATGTCAAATTAAAGTATGTAAAACTAATTATATGTTTGAATATTTATTGAATTTTATCGCCTAAAAATATATTGAGAGAGAGGAAAAATGACCTAAGATTTCTTTGAAGGACAGAAATTCATATCATGTTTTCTTAATTATATTTAATATAATAATATGATTAATAAATCTTATATAAAAAAATATTGGCTTCAAATTTAATTTTGTGCTCTTTTATTTAAGTTTATTTCTTTATAGGAATTTCCAATGTGTTCATTTTTAATATTTTAGATCTAATATTACTGGAAAAAAAACATCTCAAAAAAAATGACAAATTTACCTGCATTATCTACAAGTCAAATTAAAAAATATACAAGTCACTTCCCGTTTCCGTTAGACTGTTCTTTTTAGACGGCAAATAAATAATTATAGCACAAAAAAAAATTAAGTTTATGTTTTAAAAACAAATTACAATATTTTTATTTCTAATATGTCTGATATTTATTGAATATTATCGCCTAAAAATATATTGAAAGAGAGGAAAAATGACTTTGAATTTTTTGAAAGATAAAAGTTCATATCAGTATTCTTAAATATAATTATACTAACTAAATATTAAAATAATAAAATACAATATATAAAAAAACAATTAATTTTATATATAGATAAAAAAAAACATGCCGCATCGTGTGGGTAAACCGCTCGTTCTAATGTGATTGATTAATTTTGGGATACATCAATCTATTTACGAAACCCAATTTATAAATAGATTCCATCCCACTCGCTTGATTGTGCTTTCCTGCACTCGCAATTGTCCAATCACTTTCCCGGCATCCACCCCACCCCGAATAAAAGCATGACAATTAACGTTGTTTTCCGATTTTAATTATTCCGTGGGTCGTATAATAAGAGCGATGCTACCATAAATTGCGCCTTGTTAAATTTAACAAATTCAAATAATTGTATATCATTTATCAAAAAAAAATAATTATATATCAAAATCAGATTAACAATAAAAAAATAACGATGACAAAAATCAAGTAAGTCTTGCATATACAAATATATTAAGCCACTTAAAAATATCCATTTATAAAAATAGCCAATAAAAATATATTGACTTCTGTTTTTGAATAATAGAAATATTTCCTCAACAAGATTCGATAGCATGTCCTGGTACCT
>CM055432.1:7395768-7426734 GCA_029228465.1 Salix viminalis
ATTGATCCATGTTAGTGCTAACTTCAATTGTGTGTATCGTGTGAATTTTTTATTTATTTTGGATAATTTTTATGAAGAAGTTCATATTGTATTTTAGTAAGTTTACCAGGTTTGGATCAGCACTACGCCACAAGGCAAAACTATTTTTTAAAAAACTAATATTTAAATGTTACAAATGCATTTTTTAAAAGGAAAAAAAGATTCACAGCTTGGGTCAAAAAAATGATTGGATCAAATAAGATAAAGTTTATTTAAATTAGACAATAAAAAAGGCAAAGACAACATACGGGCAATAGTTTTAAAAAGATGATCACAATAACTTGGAAAAAAAAACAAAAAGGACAAACAATTTGTAGTTCAATCACAAGTCCATTAAAAATACATAAAGGATGAAATGGAGTAAAACAATGACTTAAAAACATTGGTTTTGTTCGATCAAAGTTAGCTTAACAAACTTGTAATTATAACAATTAGGATTGAGTCAACTTGGGTTATTCTATTAAATCTGCAGCTCATGTCATGTAATTGATAACCTAGATAGAAAAAAAAAATCATAAAGCCTATTAAAAAAATTAAATAAATATCAACTCGTGTTCACTTTTCAAATTTATGACTTGAATCATTAGATCCAAAGCATCATATAAGGAAACACCATAAAACTCAATTTCCAATTAACCAAATATTCAATGATGATATTAAAAATATAATTTCAATACAAAAGGAATGAAAATAAAAAGAAATTGCAATTAAAAGAATAGTGATAAAAATTAAAATACAAAATAAATTTTATATTTAGTTGAAGAGTGAAATTAAAACAAAATTAATTTAAGAAAATGATAATTTTTTTTGAAAAAATAAGGATCAGAATTGACATAAAATTTTTAAAAAAACCAATTTAACAAAAGAACAAAAACAAATTAAAATAATAGGTAAAAAAATTAAAAACAATAACTTATCACAAATTGATGTTGAAGGATCAAATTAAAAACGAATCAAAAAAATAGAGATCCTTTTAGATTAGAGAAGAACTCTGAAATCTTGCATCACTAGAGAGAAATTAAAGGAATATAAAAAATAGACAGGAAGGTGTCACTGATAATAAATTATGTCATCACTAATAACACACACCACTCTAATAAGAAGATCATATTATGACGCTTCCAATAACATGTCCTCTCACATGTTGGTGTGTGTGTTAGACACGCTAACTAATTTTATTTTCTTTTCTATTTTATATATTTAGTAGAAAACTAAATTTTCTCTCAACTAACCTAATAACAACATTAAAACCATTGTGAAATACAAAAAACAAAAAAATCATCTAGCTTTCATCTACATTTATGGCATTATAAGAAAGAAAAAAAGAGAACATGGTGACATATTTAACAATTATCAACATTGTCAAATATTATTTTCTTTATCAGGAGTCGTTATACACACCACCCAAATATATGGGGGCCCCTTCCACATATATGTGCATACAAAACACTCATCATCAACATATTAAAATTAAAAAAATATTTAATTAATATAAATATATATATGTGCTTAATTACCTTGATAATTACAAAAAAAACAATAACTTAAAAATGTCTAAAAACTCTTAACCCGCGTATCAATTAACTATTCATTGTACATCAGCAAACAAAAAGATTTATTTAGCCCTTCCTACAAAGCTTATAAAATTTGTATTCTATAAATAATTATGTTATTTTACTAGGCAAAAATAAAATAAAAATTATATATCAAATAATTTTGTAATGACTAATTTGGCTTGTAAAAAAATAAAAGCACTCAAAACAAAAACCCATGAGTTTTTTTTTATATATAAAAAAAGTGTAAAAAAAATGAAAGTTCCTTGAAACCTCATTTCATCATAGTAGTTAAAAAAAAAGTCTTCAATAGACGTGACATGACAATAGAGAGTTTATGATTTTTATAGTAGATCTTGAGTTTAAGTAAGAGCATTCATTCCTTGTAAAAACATGAAATAACTAAAATTTTATTTGTTTATCTAGCTTGCAAAATATAAACTTTCCAAAAAATAAGGTTTCATTAAAAAAAAAAAAGACCCCGTTTTAATTGTTTATATATATACACTCCCATTATGCGTGCATATAATAAAGAACCAGCAAAATAGCCATGTCTGTCCAAGTTGTGCAAACCAGTTCTCGTGACCATAGTCTTATCCACCTCAGATCAATAGCCATCAAATGATCAAATCGAAAAAAAGGGTCAAAAATCGAATTCAATCCCGTGAAAAAAAAGAAAGAAAAAAGAAGCACTTCAATTCAATTCCCCACTGGGCATATCCACCACCACCGCCGACCAACCATACCATACCAAGGATGTTATCCTCTGTAACTGACCTACTTAGAACCGGTCTTCTACATCCGGCACGTCGTACATTCTGCTCACCGACAGAGAAACGCGGCTCTGCTGGGGCCCACGATTACCTCTCGGAACGAATATTTAAAATGGACTCTCTTCTTCGGGCTGTTTGACGCTGTTGCTGTAGTAGTTTTTCTATGTACTCTAAAAGTGTTTTTAGTTTTAAAAAATTAATATTTTTTGTAATGTAATAATATTAAACATAAAAGAATTTTATTCTAGTACAGTTTTAAATAAAAGAAGAATTATTTACAAAAATATTCTTCATTACATCATCATGTGATGTGATGTGGTCATCTCTTTCTCTTTATCGTATATGAAACAAATCTTTGGCTGTGTCCAATTCTTTTTTAAGACTATAATCTTTGGTACATGAACAACACATATAATTTCACTTGTTCCTCTAAGATTCAATTTTTTTTTTTAACGAACATGATCCTTTTTTTTTATTGTATGAGAAGTCAGTGGAGGGCAAATCCATTCCCACTAAGCAGCCAATCATATCGTTGCTTTTAATTTTATTTTACATCCAAGTATTAAAGATTTGCGCCATCAGTAATTACGGGTTGAAAACAGGTCATCGATTGTGATCTTGTGGACCTAAAAACAGGTCAACTTTATCATTATTATTCCTACCGCAGAGACAACATTTTTTTGAGACCGTTCGATTCCTATATGTCAAGCCTTTCAATTCAACATCTCTTAAGTTTCCACAACGTTAATTAGTGGAGGCATCACTAAGATTATCAGTATACAAATAATAATAATTACACTAAGCATGGATGCAAGTGTGATTTTTTTATGTTTTGTCTGTGTATAATCCTTACTTGTGTCTCTCAAAACGTGTATCCCTTTGTAATAACTTGAAACAATCAAGAGAGTTTTATTAACATCATCTAGAACCACAAAATATAGTTTTTTTATGAGTATGATTTTCTCACTTTTAAAAAAAACCTCTTACTTGTGTCTGGCATCTAATGCCCAAGTCAAATGTAATCTCATAAATATTTATTTGATATTTCTAGATTGTTTTGATATATTAATATTAATAAAAAATTTATAAAAAAAAATTATTATTATTATTTTAATAGCATCTGTCTCTGATCATACTCAGGATAAATCCCACTTTTTTTTTTTCTTTCATAGCAATAACGAAAAAAAATATGACATAAAAAATACCAGCTCCCCACAATGGTTACACACACACACACACACACACACACGAAGAGCTGATCCTAAAATGATGTCATTCATATCTCATAAAACAGAGAGCGCGTCCATGAGCGGGTAAGCAAGTTTTTTATTTTATTTTAAAAAAAACTCACATATTCGGATAATTTAATAATTTTTTAAAATGTAGAGCTAAGGAAATAAGCAAGTATTCTCCACATGTGGAGTGCTAAATTCCTATTTTTGTTTAGTATGTAATGAGAGAATTTAATTGATGATTAGTTGGAGAGCAACAGCTGGGATTGGAATCGGGTCCAGTCCAGATATGATAGGAGATAAGCTGGTTTTAACAAGGGAGTTAATAGATAATAAATACAAATTTATTAAAAAATTATCTCTTATTATTTACTTATTCATCACTAACATATCAAAATCAACAGTTTAAACTGCTACTAGTTTTAGTTTTCACGAGATTTCTGTTGTGCCTATACATGCGCCAGCCCAGATACCAATAGAAAGAAAACGTTTGCTTTCTTTAACAGCAAAAGCTGCTTCTGGGTTTATGTTTGATCACTCCATTCATGAGTTCTTCCTGATTTCAGGGGTTTGTTTTTCTTGCAGTTCTCAACAAAAAAAAGGCGCTTGTGACCATTGAAGGTAGTGTTTTTCTACTTTTTAAGTTTTTTTTTTTGCGCTAGATTTGATTGGATTGTGCTATTTGGTTTTTCTAGTGAGGTACTGAAATGAACTTTCACTTGTTCATATGTACACCTCAAAGGTTTAAGAGGCTCAATGGAATCAAAAGTGATTGTCTTACTTCTGAAATGTATTTGCTTTGCTTGTCCTTGAATCTCAATTGCCTTTCTTTCTCTTTTTTTCTTTCATGTGTTTAGTCCTGGAATTACCAATGAATTCTATTCCTGTAGTAGTTGCAATTTCTTTTCATTGGCTGGGTTTTGGATCTAGCATCATTTGCTGGAATGATCATGAACTGGGATTCCATTTCCTTCGAGTGAATTTAATTTTGGTCTTCGCTCTATCTGATGTTTGTTTTAGCGTTGCTATTTTTTCAAAATAAAATAAAATATCGGAGCGGGGTGGGGGGTTGATTCCCGTCTTTGCTTTTTTAACTCATTTGAGACGAATCTCTCTCGTTCTCTATTGGGATTCAGGTGAGAAAAAAATTTGTGAGCTTAACTGTATTTCCCAAAGTTTAAATTACTGTTGGTTTTTCAGGTTGTAGAATGTCTAGGCCTCTGCATCGAGGTGCAACAGGGATACGGATCTCTGGGAACAGCAATGATTTATGGGACTCCCAAATGAAAGATAAAACAGAAAAGGAAGATATGGATAGGAATCGTTCTTCAGATCAAAGTTATTTAGCTCTGAAGTTTCCATTCCGTGTACTTTATCCTGATAATAATTCTCCTTCCAAACATGTTAACTGTGAAAATGGCTTTGCATCTGATCCATTCAGCGTTGGAAGTCCAAGAAGCCGACACAAATTAACATTGCTACTTTTGAAGTTGAGCTTAGCTGTGATTGTAGTTCTTGCTCTTACTGGATCTTTTTGGTGGACGATCTCAATATCAACATTGTCAAGAGGTCAAATATTACACACTTATAGGGTACTCCAAGAGCAACTTGTTTCTGACCTGTGGGATATTGGAGAGCTATCTCTTGGCTCCTCGAGGCTGCATGAATTGGAGTTCTGCTCTCAGGAGTCTGAAATTTATGTTCCATGCTTCAATGCTTCCGAGAATCTTGCTTTGGGATATTCTGATGGTAGCGAGAATGATCGTCATTGTGGGCAGAGTTCGAGGCAAAGTTGCACGGTGCTTCCACCAGTAAATTATAGGATCCCTCTTCATTGGCCTACGGGAAGAGACATCATCTGGGTTGCAAATGTAAGACTTACTGCACAAGAGGTTCTTTCATCTGGTAGTTTGACAAAGAGGTAAGTGAATGGACTTTACTGTATTACTTACACTTGTATTTCCCTGATATCCTCTGTTGATCTCTCTGTTACCGTGGTTGGCAGGATGATGATGTTGGATGAAGAGCAGATTTCATTTCGTTCAGTCTCTCCCATGTTTGATAGTGTTGAAGATTACTCACATCAAATTGCTGAAATGATTGGACTGAGAAATGAATCAAACTTTGTACAAGCTGGGGTAAGCCCGTAATTTTTTTCCCCTTTTGGGAACCTTTAAATAAGTTGAGTTACGTGTCATGTACTTTCTTACTTTGTAGCATTACTATAGTCTGGTGGTTTGGTTAACTGACAAGAGTCTTTTTTTGTAAAGTGTTGGAGTAACTAGTTTTCAAATTTAAACCTTTTAATTTGAGCAACGTGCAGCCCAGAAAACAAGATTTGAGCAATGTACAGTCTAAATTCTATAAAATATAATAGTTCTCTTTGATTAGTTATCAAAAGGAAAAGATTAAAAAAGGAGGAGAAGAAACCATTTTAGTACTCTATGACATTATGATGTCCAACGCTGTCAAGATTGGAAATTTTGCAGCTTACTTGTACTCTGCAGCCACCTGGTACTACTTATGCTCTCTGTGCAATGCATATAATAACTACCCATGTTTATTTCTTGACTCTTGCAGGTGAGAACCATTTTGGATATTGGATGTGGTTATGGTAGCTTTGGAGCTCATCTCTTTTCGAAGCAGCTCTTAACTATGTGCATTGCTAACTATGAGCCTTCAGGAAGTCAAGTTCAACTTACTCTTGAAAGAGGTCTTCCTGCGATGATTGGTTCTTTTACTTCAAATCAATTGCCATACCCTTCTCTTTCCTTCGATATGTTGCATTGTGCACGATGTGGAGTTGATTGGGACCAGAAAGGTATTGGTTGATGTCTTATTTAGTGATAATTGTGATAATGTGGGGACATGTATGAATACGGATATGAATGCATATCACATCTTATGAAGAAATTAAAATGTCAACTGAATTCAATTTTGTTCTTGAAATTCACTTCACTGCATATTCGACAGGAAAAATTATGCAATTTTAGTGTTCACATAAACTGTAATAGATTGTCAAAAGTCTGTATGGATAAGAGCTGGAATAAATACAAATTACTAGTAAACAATGATCCAATTTACCAGCCCTCCATTGCAGATCTATCTCAAAGTTATTCCATCGAGCACTACTTTGCCAACTTCATATTCGTTTTTAATTTTCATTCTGGAGGTCTAGAGGTTTAATAACTGCACACAACCCATAGGCTACTAATGACTATCCTCCATTGGGTTACCTTGCTGGAAAATGATTGTCAAAAAGAATAGACAGTCTTCAAACAGTGTGCCTGCAACTGTTAACTTTAGAATCTTTGCTATGTGCTGTGTGAAACTGGTCAGGTAAACAGCACTAAATATTCACATCACATGCTGCAGGTGGTATTTTTCTGATCGAAGCTGACAGAGTTTTGAAGCCAGGTGGGTATTTTGTCTGGACTTCACCACTTACCAATGCTCGTAACAAAGAGAACCAGAAAAGTTGGAACTTTGTACGAGACTTTGCTGAAAATCTCTGCTGGGAGATGCTGTCACAACAAGATGAAACTGTTTTATGGAAAAAGACTAGTAAAAAAAGCTGCTATGGTTCACGGTAATGCCACCGGCAAGATATCCACTTGCATATTGAAAATTGGATTGATTTTGGTTGATTTGCACCTGTATATCGTATAAAGAGCATGTATGAAAGTATGCATTAATAGGTTTGAAAATAAAATCTCTGTATAAATATGATTTACAGTACATGAGACTATGGGGGGGTGGTTCTGATTGGTAGCTTAATATGCTTTGTTATGATAGGAAGCCTGGTGCAGGCCCTCCCACCTGCAGTAAAGCTCATGATGTTGAATCTCCTTATTATCGACCACTCCAAAGGTGCATAGCTGGAACACAGAGTCCCCGATGGATTCCTATCCAAGAGAGGACAACCTGGCCTTCTAGGTCTCGCTTGAATAAGAGGGAGCTTACATTATACGGTAATTGATCCTTTTTTTACATGGTTTTGGAACAGCATCTTGGTGGACAAACTACATAGTATAGAACTGAGTATGAATATCCGTACCTTGTATGCCCTTTGCCTTGTCTTATGCTCTTCATATATTTTTTCAGGCCTGCATCCAGCAGACTTTAGGGAAGATGCAGAGAACTGGAAAACAACACTCACTAATTATTGGTCTGTTTTGTCACCAATAATATTCTCTGATCATCCAAAGAGACCTGGTGAAGAGGATCCTTCTCCACCTTATAACATGGCCCGAAATGTACTAGATATGAATGCTCATTTTGGCGGTTTCAATTCAGCATTACTGGAAGCCGGGAAGTCTGTATGGGTTATGAATGTGGTCCCAACTGGTGGACCAAACTACCTTCCCTTGATATTGGACAGAGGCTTTGTCGGTGCACTGCATGATTGGTAATTCTACCATCTACTCCCCCCCCCCACTTGTTTGTAGTTCATCCAATGGTAAATTCTATTCCTGCTCTTGTATTCTTGTATGTCTGGAATGGACTTCTTAACAATCAGATGCAATGCCAGTTATTTTCTTTGGATGATGATCCTGCAAGGTGTTAGTGCATTTCATGCTTAGATTGGAAAACTATTCTGATTTTTCCAGTGTTTGGCTATCTACTCTGTACCTGACCTCCATCTATACATTTCTCTTTTGGATGCCCACCCGTTCTCCTTCACTCCATTTGATTGCCTGCTTTTCTCTTTCTTGTTGTTGGGGGCTATCCTTAATGGATAAGATAAATAATATTCCTTTGGACTAGTTAAGTCTTCACCTTCCACTCCCATGTTTATTTTATGTCTCATCTCTAGATTCTTTTGCTCTTCTACCCATTATTCTTTAATTATTGCTTTTTTCTCCACTGATATGGTGAATTGTTTCCATGTAAGGTGCGAGCCATTCCCAACTTACCCTAGAAGTTATGATTTAGTGCACGCGGAAGGGCTCTTATCCCTTCAAATCCGTCAGCAGCGCCGGTGCACCATGCTGGATCTATTCACCGAGGTAGATCGGTTACTTCGTCCTGAGGTACCCAATTCAAACAGATCTCTTTTTTAATTTTGTATCTTGTGTAATCTTTGTGAGTAAGGTGGAGAAGTACTTATAATCCGAGAGACTATTCTCTAGATAGAATCCTCAATGAGTGGAAAGTTAGATTTTATGATCTAGTTTATGGGTCAGAAGAATTTGGATGCAGTGATGTTGGTGATTGGTGCAGGGCTGGGTGATAATGCGTGACACGGCTCCACTCGTTGAATCAGCAAGAAGGCTAACTACACGTCTGAAGTGGGATGCACGAGTCATAGAAATCGAAAATAACAGTGATGATAGACTCCTTATCTGCCAGAAACCTTTCCTGAAGAGACAAGGAGTCTCGTTTTGAGTTTTTCAAAAGGAAGTCGAGAGATTTGGATCATACTATTCATATTCATTTTGTCATGTTTATCAATGATCATGAAGCTTCGCCATATAAAGGGAGATGAAGAATTTTGAACAGAAAGAAGAAACCAGAAAGCAAAGCAGAGGAGAGGAAACATGGATCATGGTGGAACCAGCCACAGCTCTTACAAAGCCGCAAGGCTTATGCAGGACCATGTAATTACTCAAGCTGAGGTGCTGGGAAAATGAGAAGTATATAATAGGGTTCTTAAATTCATTTTTCATTTTTCATGTGATGTAAAATTATAACACTATACAACCACATGATTAAGATCGTGAAGATGATTGCAGAATAAGCAAAGTCCTATTTACTTGATGTTGTATATAAATTGCTTGGCGGTTCATTGATTAAATGGAAGAGATATTATCTTATAAGCTAAAAGAGGACGTGATTTTTAACAATAATAAACAGTGTATTGTATTGCACATCTAGATTTAGAGTCATTGTGGATTGGAATAGTAAATTACTATTTTGCCTCTCTGTTTATTGCATTTTTAGCTTTGGGCATGAGAGTGTTTTCAATTTTTTGCCATTCTGTGTATTTTTGATTTTTTGTCATTTTGTGTACAGTAAAATAACCATAATACCCATGAATAAGATAAAAATACACATGAACTATCAGAGACATTAAGGTTATTGCATATATTTTTTTAAATGGTTAAATACAAATTTACCTCTATTTAAGACAAAATAGAACATTAAAGGCCGAGGTCAATAGGGTCATTGCATGTTTTTTAAAATGGTCAAATACATAAACACTCCCAATAAGACAAAAACCAAGGGTTGACTCTAGGGGTGTCCCGGTAATTTACCATTTTATATTATATTTTTGGTGAAATTATTGTTGGCGTGTCATCGAATGAGTCCATTTCCGCGCTCACACGTGTTTCAGATGACGCGTGCGGCGTATTCCAGCGTCCAAAAATACCCAACTAGCATCTATAATGATTTTCCACCATGTTATCGTCCTCCTGGTGCGGTGCATAAACTTACACGGTGGCCAAAGACGTGTCAATAGTCGGCTGAATCCCCCATTTTTCTTTCTCTTGTCTGTGCAAGCACACATCATCGCCGTTGTTTAGTGTGATTTTTCATTTTAGTCCTTGATCTTTTGATTTTTTTGTATGGTCCTTATTTCTGTTATATAGGTTTTGATTTGTTTCAAATTGGTCCTTCAATTGAAATTGATTATATATTGTAGTTTCATTTCGGTCCTCATATTTTTAATTTCCGGATTGATTTGAAATCCTTAATATTTTTGGTTTCAAAGTTTTGATTTGTTTCAATTTTATCCTTCCATGCAAATTGATTATATATTTGAGTTTCATTTCGGTCCTTATTCTTTTAATTTATGTTATTTTTTAAATTATTTAATTTTTTTGGTATCAATGTTTATATTTTTTTCAATTTTCATTTAAATAAAATTTATTATATATGTGTTTATCATTTTGACCCTTATACTTTTAATCTTGGATTTTATTTTAATTCCTTTATGTTTTTATATATATTTTCTACATAATTTTTATTTCTGTCCATGTTTATATGTACATGTTCTTAGTTTATGTTTCCAATTGTTTTAATTTCCACCGTTATTATGGTTTTTTTATTTAATGTTTAAATTTTAATTGTGTAGGTGATCATTTGAAAATTAATATTTATTATTATTTCTCTTGTTTTTTCTTCAAGTCAAATAATTTCTTTAAATCTAATAAAATTTACTTTTGTTTTTTCATTTATTTTGATTTTTAGTTGTTTTTTTGTTAATATTGTTAGGTGTTGAATTTTCTAATTATTATAGATAAGACATTCAAAATAATGATAATGATTATTTTTAAGTTTTGTTTTCTTTTAAATATGTTAGACTAATCATATATTTTGATATTCATTTAATATTAGAGCCTTAAAATATATATATATATATATATATAAAAAAATGACCTAGGTTTTTTTGAATTTATTCTCAATTTCATTGTTCTGAAATACTTTTAATATAATAATATGAGGAATAAATATCATAAAAAAAATAGAATTATTTTTCCTAACAATAATTATGGTCTCACCAATTTTTATTTCCACAATTATTAAGGTTATATTGTTTTCATGTTTACATTTTAATTTGTGTTGGTGATCATTTGAAAAATAATATTTATTATTGTTTCTCTTTGTTTTTTTAAAGTATTTTTATTTATTCTTCAAGTCAAATATTTTTTTTAAAATCTAATAATATTTATTTTTGTTTTGTCATTTATTTAGTTTTTTTAATTGTTTTTTTGTTAATATTATTAGGTGTTGAAATTTTTAATTATTATAGATAAATCATTCAAAATAAAAAAAACATTTTGATATTTATTTAATATTAACGTCTTAATATATATATATATATATATATATATGTGTATGTATATATATATATGTGTGTGTGTGTGTGTGTGTGTGTGTGTGTGTGTGTGTGACCTATTTATTATTTTAAAAAATAATAATTCATTATCCGTGTTCTAAAATATTTTTAATATAATAATATAAGAAATAAATCTTTAAAAAAATAATTTTTTTAAACAATAATTACAGTGTCATCGATAGTATAACCAATAATAATTAGAATATTAATTATGTATAATAATATTTATAATGACAACTATAATAATTGTAACAAAAATTCATTGGTCAATGTTATTTTTGTGAAAATAACTTCTGCTTTTAGATCTCATATCACAAAAAAAAATATGCAACCACACGTAAACAAGACAAGTAGAAAGATTGTGTCAAATTATCTACAATGGTAAAATAAAAAAATTGTCTTGCATTTCGCCACAGCCGATATCAAATTTTTTAACGTGTAATAAAATTGCCAATGGTCCTAAATGTTTATATATATATATTTGGAACTTTTTCCTTAAAAAATAGAAAAGACTAATTATATATTGTGATTTTTTTTATATTAATGTCTTAAAATATATATAAAAATTGAACTGACTTTTCTTTATAAATCTCAGATTAATTTGATCTTAGTGTTCTATTTTTTTTTAATATAATAATATGAAGAAAAAATTGGAAAAAATAATCTTTGATAAATTTGAGCAGTTGCATTTTTGCTATCTGTCAAATAAATTATTCTTCAAATAGTTAAAATATGCACAACAAACAATTAGTATGTTGCAGACAACAAATAATATATCTTTAGTCAATTTGATCAATTCTGGTTTTGCTATTTACCAATTAAATTATTACCAAAGTAGTTAAAACAAAACCATCAATCAAATTATTTTCCGCATAAACAAATCACTCATCATTGCTAAAATTCAACGATTGTAATTTAACTATTTGCTAATGAAAGAATTCATGAAACAAATAAAACATACATAACAATCAATCAATATGTTACACAGAGCACGTGACTCATTTTAACAGAATTTTTCGATTCCAACTGTACAATCTATTGATTAAATAATTATCAAAACACTTTTAACAATGATAGTATTCAATCACTTTTAGATGGAAAAAAAAACTCATTTCTATCAGATTCTATCAATTACAATTTTACTAATTAAATATTAAAATAACAAATTACAACATATAGAAAATCAATCAATTTTTTATATAAATAAAACTCAGCACAACACGCGGGCAAGTTATAACGCGCTGGCAAGTTAGGTTGTATTTTCTATTATGCTTGAACCTCTATTTGCAGCTTGTTTTTCCCTTCTCATTCTCAATGACATACGATGTTACTAATTTGGCCTTCCTTCTCATGCAAAAAGAAGCGAGAAATTCCAGGGTTTGTATACATTTAAAGACCATATAGGACCCACACGGGGTAAGGGCAAGTCCAACGGGAGAGGCATCCCGAGAGGCAAAGGAAATTTTTTTAAATTTTAGCTATTTTTGTTCTATTTTGCGTCTCCAACGGGAGAGGCGTCCCGAGAGGCAAAATGCCTTCTCTTCAATAAAGGAGGCATTCCTACAGATCGACCATGCGAAGTCAAAATGAAAAAGAGTCGTTGGAGGGGGGGGGGGTAGCGAAGAAACAAAAACAACAATAAACACCACTCTGAACCAAAACACAATTATAAAACCACATTGCAATAGGAATTTAAACAAAAACAAGAAGAAATGGACAAATCTAAACTGTACCCATCATGAATGAATAAACAAGAAGGTAATTATTCTTAAAAGAACTGAAAGCAGAGAATGTGTTGTTTCGATCTCGGCTTGTTTTGCTCAACTCCAATGCTGTTACCACAGCAGCTAGGCCACCAAAAACCATCTAGTAAAAAAACTTCATTCTTACTGCTATTTTGTGGCCAAATAGAGGCAAAATCTAGAACCTGTAGAGTGGTTGTGGTTGTGGCGTAATGGATGACTGTGTGTGGGGTAGGGGTGGGGTTGGGGGTGGGGCAGCAGCTAGAGGGAGAAGATAAGAATGGGGTAGGGTTTTTTAACTTTTACTTTGAGATGGAGGGGAACGGGTGAGGTGGGTGGGTTTTTATGCTAATTAATAATATACTATTATTAATTATTATATTATAATAATAATTATTGTAATAATAGTTAGCATAAAAAAATAAGAGGATTAATTTGTAATTAATTTGATTGAATTATTTGTAATGAAATGTATTTTAATTAATTTGATTGAACTTATTAGTTATTTGTTAATGTGTTCATTTTATTTTTTTAAGTTTTTTTAACACTCAAAGACAATAAGTAACATTAATTAACTTCAAATACAACAATCATAAAAAAAACATACAAATTACTTGAAAAACATACAATAAGTAGCGTAAATTTCAAATTTCAAATACTGTGGGTCTTTTAATTATATTTAAATTCAATGTTTTTAATTTAAATATAACTAAAAAAATAATTTTATTTGTTGGAGGGTTTTTCAAAAGCAATTATTTAATTATATAACTTACTCCTATTAATTATATAATTAATTGCATAATTAAACTATATATAAAATAGTTATTTTTTTTAAAAATAAGATAAAAAAATGGCTCTCCAAAATGACTTTTTACCATTGGACAGCACATCAACTCAAAAGCCATTTACACACTATTCAAAGAGCTATTTTTTTGATTTGGCTCTCCAAAATAGAACATATCATTTTAATTTGAAAATGATAACAAAATAGAATAGTATTCTAAATATGATTTAATTATTTTACTCATAGTAAATTTGACAAGTATGAGCTTGCAATGTCAGGTGTGTGTGGGTGTGGGTGTGGGTGTGTGTGAGAGAGATGATGTTTTGTTGTCGAGTTCAAATTCTGTTTATCTTGTTTTTACCTGAAAATGCACAGAACAAATATTGGAAACAAAATATGTTTTTAATCCAATATCATTTTTAAAATTGATCCACAAAAATAAATCTTGACCAATTAAAAAATAATTTTTTTATGATTATATTAAAGTTACAAACAATTTCCATAAAACTCCATTGTTTACATGTTTTTTCTTCTAATTATTTTTTATTATTGACATTATTAAAATTATATCGGCTTATTGAATCAGGTTAAGTTAATACAATGAATATTTGATATCACGCTTTCACCTGTTATTTTTATTAAAACCTATTTTTTTAGTAGTTTTAGATTATTTTAATAGGCTTAAATTGAAAATAAATAAAATAAAATAAATATTATTAAAAAAATCACATACTATAATTAGCATAGTTGTTAATACCGTTCTGTTCCGGCCGGAACACTCCGTGCCATTAAAAAACCCGAGATAAAACGACATCATTTTCATCTCGATTTTAATTCCGGCCCGTTACGGAAATACCGGTTAAATACCGGCCGGAACGCCCGGAATTCCGGGCGTTCCGTTTCGGCCAAAAAATCCTTCTCAAGAATTTTAATTATATTTATTAATTTAATATTTTAATTTTTTTATTTATACATAAAATTGACTGAGCCTAAGAACAGACCCGGTGAGCATGTTTAATATTGACTTTCTGATTAATATTTATAGACAAAACCCTTTGCCTGGAATCCTATTTAGCCGATGATATATTTGAAAATTTAAAGCCACAGATTAGGCTATTGCACAATCTAGCGATGTGGGATAGAATTGATTTGTCCAGCTGGACAAATCAATCCAGTGATTTGTCCACTGGACAAATCAATTGTAACTTTAACTTTGTAAGTTGTAACCGTAAGTTTTTATATATATAAAAAAAATAAAAAATATGTATATTATAAAAAAAAATTTATTGCGTCAACTTTGATTTTATAAAAAATAAAAATTATATTTTGTTTTTTTGTTTTTTAATTTTTTTTCACACACACATATATAAAATTAATTATATATCAACAGTACAACTCCAAAATGACACACCGGAATGCTCCAAAACCAGAAAGTTTCGTGCCAATAAAAAAATCGAAACGGTGACCACAACGGTATTGACAACTATGATAATTAGTAATGCATGGAATCAGACTCCAACCAGGTCACACAAACAAAAACTCCTTTCCACTCCTCCACTTAGCCTTCTCAGTTTCTCTCTCCGCCTCATCAACGGCTACTGAGTTACATCGTCTCTCTCTCCATCAGATGTCATGGCCACAACCACGGTGGGCTCCTCCGTTTGCAACTACCGGACTCAAGTCCACACCGAATCTGCCTCTGATCGACCTACGCCATCTTTCCCAACCCGAACTCCTCTCCCTCTCCATCTGTTCCTCCTCCTCTCTCCACCGTCTCCAAACTGTTACCGCCGGCGTCTCCACTCCTAAAATCGACCGTTCAGTCTTCAACGAGTCTGCCGGAAGCCGCAAACAAACTTTCTTACGCCTGCGCCTCGCCCCTCGCAACAACAACGCTTCCTCTTCATCGAATTCAACTCCTGCTGTTCCCTTTCAAAGTACCGAACGACATCCTCTCGATGAAGAGAATTCACAGATAATTTATCTTCTTAAGTCTCTGTTTGGTTCTTATTCTCACTCTGTTGAAAATAAGAACGAGAATAATCATAACCTATTCTCCGTTCCTGTAATCTATAATGAATATGTGCTTTTGTCTTTTACAAATAATGCGGAATTGCAAAATGTTGACTTTAGTCAAGGAGTAAAAAGCTTAGAGGTAAATCACTTGAATTCGACACGAATTGTTGAATCCAGTTCAAAGAAAAGGAAACGAGGCAGGCCATGGAAAAATGAGAATGTCAATTTCGGTAATAACGAGCTAGTGTTGAGGGAACAAATTGAGAGTATAAAGATTTTGTGTGACGATGTCAGTGCAGAACAAGAAGAAAGAGGAGATGGAGATGGTGAACAAGAATGGAGTGGTGGTGGATTTCAAGACGGGGGTGGTGAACAAGATGGAGTTCTGAAGGCTGTTCTGTCGCAGATAACAAGACGGGGCTTTTAAATTCCAATGCGGTGGAAACCATGCAGGAAAAAAGTTCTGAAGGGGACTTAACAGGTATTGAGAACAACATGAACAGCGTCTGTAGTGGCATGTTAAGTGAGAGCAAATTTAATGATGTGGGTAAACCTGGGACAAATGAGTTAACAAGTGTTTGTCGTGGCAATAAAACTGTACTGGTTGATGATAATATAGCGATTAAAGAACAGGGGAGAAATCATGGGGCTGTCCAGTTATTCCATTTTTGAACGAGCAGATGCATCTTGTTGAAAATAATATTACAGGGTCTCCTAAATGCACAATAAGAGAAGAGGAATCTGAAGGCTGCCTGCTTACTATATCTGGTAATGAGCAATCATTTGACTTAAAAGGTAATGTAATCAAGGTTTACCAATGTCACAATAAATGTGGTTAATCACAATGAAGTTCTATGCCATAAGAACAATGAGTTTGGCAGTGAGATTGATCTATCTGTGCAAGCCATAACTAATAATAAGCAGGAAAGAAGTTCTAACAATTTCTCATTTTTCCATCCACAAATGGACTAACATTTGCTTCAAAGGACTACGGTATCTGCGATAGCACATTCGAGAAGCTTAGACAGGGTAGAAGTTCTGGAAATAGACCATCTAACAATGAGCAATTCCATGATGATGAGAATAGTGTGAATCGTTTATCATACACCACTTCAGCGGAAGACAAACAGCAGGAAGCTAGACCCTCCTGAATGTACATTTATGTATTGCTTTAGGTGACAAGTGCACCAAACAGGATGCAGATATTGTGACATGCACTGTGCAGGAAAGTTGTTTTCTTTTTGTTGGGAATCAGCATACATTGACTGCTAAAGATAATGCAACTGGTTCCTTCAATGGCACCATGGACGAGCTGAAGCAGAATATGGACTATGTAGAGACTGTGCTTTCTCTATCTAGTGTTGCGCCAGTGCAGAGTGTTGAAAAGAATCTGGACACAGCATTCACAGGGGTCAATTCAAGGGGAGCCAAGGGTAAAGAACTCAGAAAATTCTAAGAAGGAAGATTTGGTCCATGATTGTAGTGGCCACCCTGGACCAAATGAAAGTGTCAGATCTGAGTTTATGTGGAGAAATAATGAAGAAAATGACCTGCTACGTGCTGATACTTCATGTCAACCAGTTCAAGCATCACGCTTTTTTCCTCTGTATGATGCAGTTTCAGACAAGGTATGGTATGGCCAATTTCTTTATGTTGGTATATTAACCTGCCATGCTAATGGATCAGATGGTAGTTCCATTTTTTTTCTTCAGAAATCAGTAGTGCATTTTTTTCTGAGATAATTGGGGTGGAAATATTTTTTTGGTAGAGGGAATCAGTGATCTTATTTACCCTTTTTTCCCTTACATATGTGTTTATTTTGTCTTTGGTGGCTTCCTTGTCAATACAAGGGCTCTCTTGTATGTGTTTGTGGCATGCATTTCTTTCAAGCTCTTCTATGTTATGTTATATGTTAGAGAAATAAGACTCTTTACTTGGAAATTAATTTATTTTCCAGTGAGGAGCTGATGAGTGATGACCATTATCTTTGGCTTGAAAACTTGAAGTGAAAAACTCTAGAAGATGGAATTTCTCAGAGTACTGCATTTCAAATGTTAAAGTTTCTTCTGTGGCTTGTGGCATCATGGGTTACTTGGGGAATAAAGGTGCAGTTTCAGGTAGCATGTCTATTGAAGGAACCAGCTTTTGCTTCACTGCTGCTCACTTGGCTTCTGGCGAGAAGAGAGGTGATGAAGGCAGGAGGAATCACCAAGTCTCTGAGATTTGCAGACGAACTTCATTCCCCCCCTTCTTCTGAAGATGATGATAATCCTCTTCCAATCACCATCTTAGGACACGAGTAAGTGGCCCTCAAACAATATCCTTATCCAAGTAGAAATAGCAACCTGATTCTTCAGTGGTAACCAACACTCAGACTATAGGAGAACATTTTTCATGCTGCCAAGTCATTACAGATCTCAGACCAAGCAATTTACCCTAATTAGCCATCACAAGGCCAATATGGGTCTTCAAACTGGCGACAGGTGTGACAGAATCTTGTGGTATGGAAAAGGAGTGAAGCAACTTTCCTATTTTCCAAGGTTTTTCCTACAGGCACCTTTCTGCCTATGCCTTCCGGGGAAATGGTAAGTTCTGGCTGTGTAATGAAATAAGTTTATTGCCATGAATCATGAACTCATATAAATCATACTAATACCAATATAATTTTCATTTCAGGAGCCAATCGATGGCAAAGGAGGGGACAAATCTACCTTGCTATCACTGATTTCCAGATAATCAGTAAAGGGTATAGGATCATTGCATACAAACATGCAAATACAATAGCAGAGACAGAGGAGATGCAATTTTAGGCAATGCTGCTGGCGTTTAGGCATGTTATGGCGCCACAGCTAGCTTTCTAGAGATGCATCATTTTAAGTAATTTTGACTTTTATTCCTTGGAAAAGAAAATTTTCACTTTGTAGGGTTCTCAAAGTGCAATTTTAAGTTCTCAAATAGCCACAGAGTCCAAATTTCAGTACATATTTCATATTTATTGGATGCAGCAATAACAAGTAGAGTACTCACAATCAATTTACCTCATTTGACTGAAGAACACCACCCAGGACCTCAACATTATCTGCATAACAAAGGGGACATACACCTCTTTTGCAACTGCTCAGCAAGGGAAGCATAATGCTGTTCCAACTCAGAAGTCTGCTTGTTTCCAGTCAAAGACACTTAAAGTTTGTACATATGCATCGTATGTTTTAATTAGCTGTGTCTGTCAGATTGCAATCCATTTTTACTTGATTTGTAGACAAAGTTTTATCTGTTCTTTTTTCCTTTGTTTTTACTGGGATTTCCCCTCTTTTCACTGGGAGATATGTCAGCATGAAAAATGTTTCTGATGGCTGAAAACATAAAATTGACCAACCATTCAACATCAGTGAGTTAGGAACTTCAAAAACATTACACAACATTTTTGAAAAACTGCTCATAAGTAGACTTCCGAAACATCTACGAGCTATTTTTGTAAATGGTGGTTTTTGGAATGATAAAAATCTAGAAATCAGATGTCTCATGGGCTGCTCATATCTGTAGGCATACTCTCAATATCATTTACCATCAATTGAATTGTATGACCTGCCAGGACATTTATCTCTCTCCTCCAACAAAAGGTATACTTAATCATGACCAGACAGCCAGTTCCACACATTGTAATGTTTGTAAGGATATCTTGTTAAGTCCTGCAATGCTTTTGTTTCTTTCACTATTGCCTCCATCAGAGAAAACTTCCTCTGAAGGTCAATATGTCCTTCTGGACCTGCAAAGAAACAGGCAACCCAAACTGCTCTCAAGGAAAACTTTCACAAACTTTTAGATAGAAGAAGAAATGTTGAGGAATTCTTGAATATTTCTATAAACAACAGAACATCTATAGAACTCTTGAACCAACTTCTTACCTGATTTTGAATATTCTCCTCTGCCATGTATTCTTGTTCCTCTTTAGTTGTTTGAGAAGCTACATGGGCAAGAATATCCTCAAGAGCTCTTAACTCAACTTCAGTAACTACCTTCTTTACAGCTTGTCTGTCTGGTTCTGAAATAAAGACACAATGATTCCCTCAACATAAAACCAAAGCAGCATATTATATATCTAATTAAAGACATTCTATATCCAATTAAAGAAGGCATTTGCAAATTGATGGTAGAAGGAAAAGAAAATAGGGGATGAATTGGAGTCGGATGCTAGTTCATAATGCATACAAATTCCTTGCAGTTTGTTTGGATATAACAGTTGTCTATATGATCTGTATCCTGAGAGGAACAAATATGCCTCCTCAATATTTTGACCAAACAATTTTAAGTTAATAGACTAGTAACGTCCATAATTGTAGTGATTCACTTAACATTTAAAAGAACCACCAAGCAGGGGGGATGAATAAAGAAACAAACATTCCCAGAACACAAGTATATGGTGCAGGTTCAGCAAGCCTCCTTCCATGGGCAAAGATGGTAAGAAATTTACTGTGTCAAAGTAGATATCATTTAAGTCCACCCAAATTACTCCCCTATGCTCCATACCCAGCACACCCAATCACATCAATCTGTCTCTATATTTGCTTAGAAAAATAAATTTCTCTTCCCTTCATTCTCTCTAAAACTGCCACAAGTCAGAGTAAAGCTGAAGCCTCATGAAGAGCAAGGTCTCCCAAAGAAATGGGCAAAGACAACACTTCCCTTAAAAATACAAAATGCCATGCTTTAAAATCTGCTCTAATAGGTTTTGCCAAAAGGCTAATGTCTCAACCAATTATGAGTTCATGAGCTAATCAAAGGCGAGTCACATGTGCATGCACCCACAGTAAGAAACAGATTGAACTTGCGGCAGCAGGTACATCCATTTACATTTTCTTAATATCTGTACATTTTTAACCTCGACTGAAATTTACAATAACATTCTGTACTCGAAATGGGACCTTAAGAAACTTAAACACATGATTCCATATATAAATCAAAAGACACGATGTGGAAAACAAAATATGTTGAATATGTAGTCAAATCAAATGATTTTGCTGTGGAAGACGAGCAAACTCAAATATATAATCCCATGCAACACACAATCCAAAACTTCTTGATCTAGCAGGCCACTATAAGCTTTCAATGACTTCAGCAAACCCACATCTCTAGTTTCGCAACTAGATGTATAAAAAAGAGAAGAGAGAAGACTCAGGCTTTAGTTTACTCACTGAAATTTAGTTTTTCTGTTTTGATCCTTTCCTTTACGACTAGCTAATTGAGTTACAGATTAGGGTTTTCAACTCATCTATTTTTATGGTGTTCCTGCATAGTGTTGGCTTTGTTTTGTTTGTTTGTTAATTACTATTTGAATTCTGTACAATTATATGAATGATCAAATTGGAAGCACATGATCCCACTAAGCCTGACACTAATACCAGAGAAAAGCATCAAAACAAATACCACATCCATTCTACATATCAAACAAACTAGTGTTACTCATCAGCAACTCAAAGGTTGAATTTTATTTTATGGTCACACCAGATAAATGGATTCATTCATGAAAAAAATTACTCATAAGAGTTTCTCAAACTTGAATCAAAATGAATCAGGGATCAGCTGCTTTGATCAATCAGAACCTTTTTTTTTGAGAAAAAAGAAAAACACTTAATTCTGCACACTTACTGTCACAAAGCTTATTAAAAAGAAAAAAGAAAAAAGAAAAATCAAAGGAAAAAGAACTGTCAAGAATTGCCATTAATTAATATCAACATCGACAAAAAAATATATATATGAAAAACCAGCATATGGAAAAAGGTTCGGCTGTTAGAGCAGTAAAATGTTCTATACAGGTGACATCACCTGCCATGGTTCCAATGCTGCTCTTTTCCTGAGAGTTAAGTCCCTTTTCCTCTTGAAATTTCCTATATTAACATATAAGTTATAAAATTAGTTTTTTTACTCTACTACCAGAACGTTCATTCAGATCCATGATATCACATTCTTATTATTCATTTAACTATAAAGGAAAACACAGAAAGTATTATGAAGGATATCCTATATTATAGGTCATACAGTTTGAGATGGGCGAAGATGCTAGGAGATGAGAGGAAGAAAAATCTACAACTTCTGTTTATAGATTACCTTCACACAGCATCCCCTCTGCAGCTTATCTAACATACCAACACTAGTTTTTTTTCCTCTTCCGAGAAAATAGTTCTTTTTCTCAAATTTAATAATTCTAGTATCCATGTTGCCTCCTAAACATGCCCATATCTTTGCATTCCCATTATCTCACATAATGCAATGGCGTTAAACCTTGAAATGCATGAGCTCTTGATTTTTGTTCTCATGCCTTCTTGCGTTTGTTCTTTTCTGTTTCAAACAAGGACCGTGAGATAAAATACAAAAAAGAAGTTTTCCAAGACAATGTTTGGAATCAAACCATATCCTCAAGCTTCAAGGCCAAGCCTAAAGAATTATGCATCCAAGGAATGAAACAGTTCAAGGACTTGCAGAGAGATTGGTTTAAATTCAAACACTACTAGGAAGGTAAGATTACAAGCTTCTAAAAGCTCATAAAAAGTGTGTGGGTGATTCAGTGGAATGTGGTTGAGTCAGTAAAAATCTAATGGTATATACATATGAAAAGGGGGATTTATATGTTGCCAGTCCTTTATATTTTTATACAGAGCAAAAAAGTAGAAAAAGAAGAAGCTCAAGCATATCTATAACAAAGAAAAACTTCTTGTCATTACTTCAGATTCAAAAGAGTTGAAAGAAAAACTTGAAGGTAATGACATCAATCAAATTCACACAAACCGCTATAATTTCTGCCATAAAACAGTGAAGAACTTGTAGATGATCTCTTTAATTTAGTATATTTATAAAATTCTGAAACTAGGTCAAATCAATAAACAAATCATATGCATCCACACAGCAATTCATCTTCCATGAAGAAAACATCTCCATAATCATGAAATTAATCAAAGAAGAGTGCAATTATATATCATACAGGGGATACACAAATTCCCAGTTAAAGCTACATATGTCCAAGTAAGTGAGACCAACCTTATCTTAGCATTAAGATCAAACATCTGGCAAATAAACTCATCTCTGCACAAACAAGAAAAACAGGTTACCAAACAATCATATGCTCGGATGTTATGGAATGGCATGTAAAATATTAAGCAATCTTCACCGTGAAGCTTCTTCTTCATTGTTCATAACGCCCAAGCACAATGACCCATGCAATGAGGTTCAGAACAGAATCACAAACAGAAAAAAGACCAAAAGGCATGTCATCTTTCTTCATCCAAAAGAAGAGAGAGAGAGAGAGAGCAGCACGCTATCATACTACCTTCAGACCCTCTACTTGGGATCCAACCGAGGATATCTCATCCTGAATAATGGAGATTCTTGCCTGAAAGCATATTAGACGTACTTAATTCAATAGAAAAACCCAATCAAATAGAAGTAAAGCAAATAAAGAAAACAAACCTCCAGGGTTTGAATAGAAGCTTCATTTAAAGCCAATTGAAGTTCGTTGCCTTTAAGTTCTTGCTCAGTAGTTTCTTTGATACACTTCACCTCTTCCATCTCTGCGATTTGCCACATCTACTTCACACCCAAGCTCTTGTATTCGCTTCTTTAGCCCAATCATTCTTCTCTCTACAAAATTTACAGACACCGATACAAATTTGAAAACAAAAAAATAACAATAATTAACCTAATAAAATCATTCAAGTATTTGGCTCTCGATCAATAAACTTTCAACTATTTTCCCCGCATTTTCTCGAAACGGCCTCTGCTTAGTAACGCATTAATCGGTTATTTATCGCTTTCGAACAGTTCCCAAGGCGAGGTTTTGATAAGAGAAATTCATTTTCTCGGGAACCAAACGGGGAAAAGAACAAGTGTAGAGGCACTTACCTCCCTGTGATTTCTCTGAAGCAAACTCGCGAATTAGTGTTAGGAGTTGCCTCTGTGGATCGGTTGCCGCCATCTTCGGTTTCGCGCTCTCCTTCTACAAACTTCTACGGATAGGAGTAGACTAGTAGTAGCATGTATTATTTAATTTAAATGTTTTAAGGAGCTAATTGATAAGCTATATATCCATACTTTTTAGAGAAAAATGAAGTTTATAAATAAAAGGGCATTTCCTTTAGTTTTGCTAAGATAGATAGACAAAAGACTTTATTGATAAATTGATAGACATCATGAGGTAATTAAGAGAACCTATAAACTTTAACGGAATAATGAATTTGACCCTTCGTTCTTCTTATCTCAACTGGAGCTTATCTGGTATTCTAACCTAGCATGCATCATGAGTTTGGCATGGTAACATGAACTAGAAGTAATGATTGAACTGCAAGTTTCTCTATCAAATAAAAACAAGCAAAATATTGACAAATATAACTTCATATAAGTCTATCATCATTACCTCATCAATCTTGTATCCAGAACCAAGAATAACCTCCATAACATATTTTATCAAATTGATGTTACCACGCTTCACAAATGAGATTGCAAACTCCTTGATTGCAGCTTGAGAGATCATTTATGCATTATCCTGACAAAAGTGTTTAAAGAAAACATTCAAAGCAAAAATGGATAATATATTGAATAATCTTCAAGAGAGTATAGCATACCTTAGCTACTAAATAAGCATCTTTGAGAAGCCTTCAAACAATAAGAATGTGTAAAATATCCTCGTGAAAGGCTTTTTTACCCATTGTCCTTTTACTAGCTTCAACATACTGTAAACAAAAAAGGCTTCTACATGGGCTTTAATTCTACCAAAGATGAAGAATCAATGAGGAACAAAGCTCCTGGAAAAAAATAGATGTAAAACATTTCACTTTCACAATCTTTCAGTTAGTTTATTGATTCTAAATTACAGATTGCAGCCCACTTTCAAAGGTTAGTAGAAAGTAATGGATCACTTTCACAATCTTTGTGTCTTTATCATGCTTTTGCATGATCATGTTTGAATTCAATAGCCAATAAGATTAAAAACTTCAAACTGTATTGGAAAGAAACCAAATGGATAAATAAATCAAAGGGGTTGTCTCAAAAGTCTCTTAGCAAGAAGTTAGGTATAAATAAAAAGCAAGCATACCTCCATAGGTTGATGGCCTTTCCTATGCATTGCTATTTCATCCATTTTCCTCATTATTCGCATCACATTCTTTTTTTCACCTATTCTAAAGTAGGTATAAAGAATTGTATTTAATATAACTATGTCATATTGATCATACTTGACTTCAAACTCCTCCGACAACTCCTTCGCCTCTTCAAAAAGAGCACCTCGATAAACTGATAAAATGCTAACATGTCATTGATTACATACCAGATTTAACATGTTTTTCCTTCATTTCATCGAAAACTAATCTTGCTTCATCTATACCGCCCATTCTTAGCAAGACATCCATCAATAAACAATAAGGCATCTACCAATGGATTTACATGTAATGAGCTACAAAATTATAGAAAAAGGAAAGGAAAAAAAAATGATGGTTGTAGATTTCAGAAAAGATTGAACCTGAACCCAATTTGTTGACATAATTTCCTCAATCTCCATTTCCATCCAAAAACATAAGAGATAGAAAATACATCTTTGATCAAACTTAAATATGTCAGTTTGAGCTTCATTTACCTCCTTTTTTGCAAAGCCCAAGGTATCCAATTCTATTAGAAGGTCTCTAGATTTTTCAAACAA
The DNA here is from genome assembly GCA_029228465.1 of Salix viminalis. NCBI lineage: Eukaryota > Viridiplantae > Streptophyta > Magnoliopsida > Malpighiales > Salicaceae > Salix > Salix viminalis. The sequence continues at coordinate 7,421,433 of CM055432.1, forward strand.
TCCTCCTCTTACATGAACCTTTAACAGAGTTGTCAATATTACCTGCAAGCATTAGAACGAAATTAAGAAACATTAATGCCAAGGATTTAATCATTAGTTTCTTTTTTGACAAATAAAAGAAAATAGTGTGAGAAAAATAGTTTAAGGACAAAAAAGCAGCAAATAAGGCTAACAAAATGTTGAGGATTTAATGATTAATTTATTTATTTATCCTCAATTATTTTAATTATTTGAACCAACATCAATTCAGATAAAAGAAAACAGTGTAAGAAAAATAGTTTAAGGACAAAAAAACATCAAATAAGGCTAACAAAATGTTGAGGATTTAATGATTAATTTATTTGTTTATCCTCAATTATTTTAATTATTTTAACCAACATCAATTCAGAGTCACTGAAACCAGAACCATAAAAAGCTTCAGTGAAGTAATGAGATGAATACAAATTAGTGTTGTAGTCTTTGTAGACGACTTGTCATCATACTATTTGTCTATAGATTGGAAAAAATCAATAAAGAAACCTATTATTTCTTTTTGAAAATAAAAGACTAAAAAAAGCAATGTAAACCTATATAATTAATTGAAGGAAAACAAATAAGGAGTATACGTAACATTGCCGCAACTTGAATGAAAATGGCATGCCTCTCTGCAAAGATCATTAAGAATTACTATAAAAAGAAGCGAGGAGGAAAAAATGAAAACCTTTCCATTTACAACGTAAAAAAAAATAAAGCATGAAAAACAACAACACCAAACAGCTCAACCCAAAGCAAAAAATCTTGAAGAAAAGCAAATGGCAAATCGGTTCGCCGGTTATTTTCTAGCATGACAAAAAAGACTATTCTTCCATGCATACTTTGTTTTTTCTAAGTTGCTTTATCTATAAAAAAGAAAACACACTTTTTTCAACAATATGCAAACATGAATCCATATTGTTGATAATCACAATACATGCACAAAAGTGAACACCTGTAACAAAATTAAAAATCCATTTGAAACACAATAAACTAATTATATAGGCAACCAAACACCAATTTATCAAGGAAGGAAGAAAAGAGATAAAAATAGATCTATCAAAACAAAACTTTTAATAGCAACATAGACACTACATTGACAAGTAAAGTTGTGCAATACAAGCATGTTTATAATCTTCAAGATTCGATGCAAAAAAAAACACCTAATATATAGTTTTTTCCAGTCAAAAACTATAATAGAGGCCTCGGAGCTACATAAAAACAGAACAAAATATCAACTGTAGTACAAAAATAGAAACTATATCAAACCAATTAAGATTGTGCCTTCCAAAACATCATGTGATAAAAAAAATTGTTCACATTCATGCTTCTCCAAAGTACATTGGTATCTTGGACTAAGCACTCAAGATTCATAAACATAACAAGAAGACACACCTAGATAAAAGAGACGTGTAAAGTAATGAATCAAACAGTCCAACAAAGTTGCATCCATAAATGTTCCTTGATAACTTGGGGTTCCTAGAAAAACATGCAAGCAGAGTTCAGACACTAGGAAAAAAACACCTAATTTTCAAACATTGATAAGACCCTAAACTAGCTAGCAAAAAAAACAACAAGAAATGAAAACGAGAGGAGAGGGGCTACAAGAACCTGAAATCAAACGGCTAATGTTGTCGTCGCCATCCTATACGTTGTTAAATCAAAACTCGAAAGACTGCTCGGTTACCCGATATTTATTTAATGAAAAGAACCTAGAAGTGATTTTAGAAAAATGAGCAGATGAGAAACAGTCAACACAAGTAAAAGTTAGTAGATTTTATTGACTTAAAACACACGAGCATATGAGCAATAGCCACCTTTGGTAAAAGCTTGCAGTCTGGAAATGTTCCCCGGTAAATTGGAGGTTTCCTACAAAAACATTCAAGGTAATTCAAACAGTAATTATAATTTAGGAAATTATTCTTGTTGACTAGAATGAAATAGAGAAGTATAGGAAAACACTTTGACTTGATGGAAAATCAAAAGGCCACCTACGAAACACTTCATGTAATCTTGTAGAAAACATAATCATCTAGACAAATTAAAAAAAAACCCCAATTGCATAAGACCTAATTGAAGTTGAAAAGCACATGGAGATAAAAAGAGCAAACCCAACAGCCATATTGATGAGCTCATTCATGAAGCTGGCAGAAGAATAATAAATCACTTCCAAAGCCTCAAAGAACTACAACAGTTTGCCTTAAAGCAGTTGATAGACACCTGAAAAGTACACACAATTGAACTAAAATGCTAGCTAATAAACCAGTATAAATTATATTAAAATATACAAAAGAAAATTAAAAGAACATATCTCCAACACAAGTTTCAAAAGCATCCTTTACACATCTTATCATTCAAAGTATGTGACAATCAAAAAACTTAGAATAACCACCCCAGTGCTACCTATTTTCCACACAAAATAAAATAAAAAATATAAAAGACATCATTTGATTGTCCTTGGAAAGAAATAATTTAACCCTTGAAGAAAAAAAAATTCAAAGCACAATCAAAGTACAAGCTACAACAACAAATAACAACAATAATCAAAAGTCGGAAGACCACTCGGTTACCCGATATGTATTTAATTAAAAGAGCCCAGGAGAGTGGTTTTAGAAAAATGAGCAGATGAGGAATACTCAACAATGGTAAAAGTTAGTAGATAGTGCTGAGTTAAGACAACAGGAGCATATGAGTAATAGCCAACTTTGGTAAAAGCTTAGGACTGAAATGGAAAAAACCATTAAAAAAAGATCACTAGCTTAGTAGACTATGCTAAGTTAAGAGAAAACAACTGTAAATGAGAAATAGCTAACATTGGTAAATGCTTATACCTGATACCGGAAGAACCATTAAAAAGGAACCACTGTTGCGTTGAGTAAAAAGAAAACAAGAGTAGATGAGAAATAACAAACATTATTTTTCGAAACAAGATTGTATTGATTAAAAGAGGGAGAGCTGTACAAAGGGGCCTGCTAGGTCCAGAGATAGGCTGGAATTAAATAGCAAACATTGGTAAAAGGTTACTCTTGAAACTAGAACAACCAGTAAAAAGCAATCATTGCATTGCACTAAGTTAAGGAAAAAAAAAGTAGATGAAAAAATAGCCAGCACTTGTAAATTAAAAGTAATTACTGCATTAGTAGATTGCACTGAGTTGAGCATCCCTTGTCCAATTTTAGAACTCAAAACCCTTCTCTATCAAAACAACTAATCACCCTAGGATGCTTGATAAGATCCTAAAAAACATGCTTTGAATGTGGTTTAAGTTATTGAGATTCCTCTTTTCAATTCTTCTGACTCATGAGTAGTTAATTACCAGCAACTCCCCAAAAAGCGAGAAAGCACGAGAGTGTTAAAGAAAATGACATGATAGCCACTAATTACATTTTCTAGCTATGAACTTCTGAAAAAGAGATCCTATTTTTTTATCAATTTGAATTCGAGCCTATTATCTATAACTAAACTAGTTATTCTAGCCTTCAAGTTATTGAATTTAGCAGCACATATTTATTGTCAACAATCTATTTCTTAAAAGAAGTATTTGATCATGTACATTTCAATGATCCTGTTTCTATTGTCGACGTTGTTCTTGATGATTCTGTTAGTATTTCTATTGTCAAATCATTAAAATTCTCAAAAAAATTTATTTTAATTGCCATTAGATTAAATATAGATAGGTTTTTAAAATGTCTTTGCAGAGAAAGAGAGAACTCAATGGAAATACGTAGTTTTGGGATTTGACAAACAAAAGTTTAGGTGTCAATATCTCGAAAGACAGACAGAATAGCGGCAAGAGAAAAGTATTTGTCTCCCCTCGAATAGTACGCAACAGAAGTGCTGGGGCAATTTATTGGCCATTAATGGAACTTATCTTCGAGACCCAGAAATGAAAAATTCAAAAAACAAACACTAGATGCCAATAATCCAATAAGAAAATTACGCAAATTCAAGAATTATAAAAAAAATCATGACCCTCTAATTACACACATACAAGAATTGATTTCAAAATCAACTCAATAGAGACAAATTATTTTGCCTTAAATATATGCCATGTTAGATAAAGAAGAAAAGAGGACATACCAGGAAAGAAGGCAATGAGATTGTGTTCCTTATAACAAGCAACTGAAGACCATGACTGAAGAACCCCATGAAAGCAGCCATGAAAAGAACCACCCATTGTGGAAGATACCTTCTAAACAAACTGATTGTCAACCCTATTTAGTAATCTCGAATAATGTCTGCAGCTAAGGAAAGAAATTGAAATTTTTGGAGGAAATGAGTAAAGGGAAAGGGGGTTGAGGGATTTTACCATTTTCTCAAGATCCTCAGAGCTTGGTAAAAATAATGCTTGAAAGTAACGAGTAAAGCAATGTAAGCTGTTTCAGTCGATGCCATCAAAGTCAGTAGTTTGTAACAGCGTTTAGATGAACAAAACAGCAACAAAAGGGATGTGAGGATGTTTAAAGAAGCTTGTTAGGCTAAGACGGGTTGTAATTGTATAGCAGTATTTGAAAACATATCTTGACGGCACCCTAAGGAGTTCATGGAACCAATTATGGTTCTCCAGTTTCCAGAGATCAGACCCCTATTACCTTTTCTGACCAAAGCTGAGGCTGAGGCTGAGGCAAGAGGCTTGGGTGGGAAAGACTTGATCAAAATGAAACGGTGAGTTTATTGTTTTTACACATTCCACATTCATGAACATACAGTCGAAGAAGCATCCAGAATAAACATTTGACAAGCCCACTAAACAAAATAGATATCTCAGTCCAAAAGTCTTGATGGGGATTTGTTGACCCAAGATTAGCACTTAGAAATGATAAGCAAGAGTAGGGAAAAGCCAGTTCCAAGCACAAAAATACTTAACATGCATCCCATGGTATCAAATTCAGTCAGCCTTCACAGTGATTGTGCCATCCAATTTTTTTTTGCATGTAATAAAATACTGGAAACATGATTGCAATAAAGATAAGCACTTGGGTATTATAGGGAAATGGGCATTAGATTTAGATTTGGACTAAAAAAATGCAAATCGTATGATAGAGAAACTAGGGCACCTGTAGCAACCAAATATCTAATAGGCAACCAAAAAATAAACCTCCTAATTGACCTTAAAGGACGTTACTATAAAAACTTTTCTTGCCAAACAATAAAAAACTTCAAGCAGGGTATACCATGAAATTTCTCTTATGAGAAAACTAGATATGAAAGGAAATCATATGAATACTACTATATTCATAAACACAGCAGGAATTTCTCTTGCAGTAAAAAAAACTTATTCCATCCAACT
>CM055432.1:7427234-7444479 GCA_029228465.1 Salix viminalis
ATCATCATCATCATCATCATCATCATCATCATCATCATCATCATTGTGTTAATCATGAAAAAAAACAAAAATAAATGAAAGACTAAAAAAACGCTAAAAACTTTAACAAAAGATCAAACAAACAAAAAAAAATTATGATGTGAAAAATACAAAGGGAGAAAGAAAAAAGAAAAATATCAATTTTCAAATGATCATAGACACAAAATAAAATTTAAGAGCTAATTTTCTTTTGAAAAATACCACCTCAACAAATGAGAAAATAACAAAAATTAAAAACCAAAGCCAAGAGCACACTTAAAATACATGGACAAAAATAGGGACTATTCCAGAAATATAAAACAAAATAAAGGGATTAAAATAAAAAATTAAAAGTATAAGAGCCAAAATAAAAATCAAATATATTATCAATTTCAATCCAATGACAAAATTGAAAAAATCAAAACTTTTGTACCAAATATATTAAAGTATTTAAACCCAATCCGGAAATTAGAGGAGGATGAAACTAAAACCTTAATATATAATTGATTTCAATCGAAGGACTCAATTGAACCAGATTAAAACTTATATAACAGAAATGAGGACCATATACAAAATTAAAAGTACAGGGACGAAAGTGAAAAGCTCACAAAACCGGGGGCCTCTCCTGCACTTTAGCGTGAATGAGAGAGAGAAATGGGAATCAGATCTTTAACCGGCCACCATTTTCAGAAACACGTTGCACTGTGAGGAAGACCACACGAAGGCTCATAAGAAGAGACGCCGGTTGCCAATTTCCGTTGACCTGAACAGGCCTCACCCGCCGCCAGAACAAGGCGTGAGGGCGAATACTGTCGTGCGCGTGTGCCACACGCACTGATAGATATTCGAGAAAAACAATAAACAATTAAGGTCAATTACCGGTTTGCCCCTGTGCCCAAGTCAGCTATTTTGTCTTATCTGGGATTATATCCATATTTAGTCATTTTAAAAAAAAATGTGAAATTCCCGTGGCACCCCTCCCGCCTAGAGCTGATTTTTGTCCTTTTCGAGGGGTATAATCGTAATTGCACTGTGCAAAGAAATATAAAAAAATCAAAAAGTACGGCGGACCGGATCGGATCGGATCGAAAGCGTGCAATTACCGTTGAGCCCCTCCGCTTAGATGCTGTTTTTTTTTTATCTTTTTCAAGGGACATGACCGTTATTTTGCTGTGCAAAAAAGAAAAAAACCACTAAATCGGCAAACCGAACCGAACCGGCTCGAAAATTGAGCAAAACTATTGTAATCTACAGTGATTTGTCTCACAGTATACAGTAACCCACCCATAATGTCACATCCTCTTTTAGAGTATTGTATAATTATGGGGTGTTCTGTATTATATTTTTATTTGTTATTATCATGTTTTTTTTTCTATTATTGTCATTAGATTTTTTATTATGAAATTAACAACTTATTATTTATTGTTTTATTTTAAAATTAGTGACCTAGGTTCAAATTTTTGTTATTCTTTTAGAAAATCTATCCCCATGACTCTTTTTTTATGGGCGTGGTTGTTTAGCACAGTTGTATTTTCTTTTTTAAATTACTACTTTTGATTTTTTATTATTTAAATATAAAAAATAAAAATAAAAATAAATTATTTTAAAATAAAAAAAAACAAAAAGAACTAATCTGTACCAAATTTTAGTTCCAATTCATTTAACTAGATGAACACAAACAAAATGGGACAGAGTCTTAGGCCCCGTTTGTTTGCTGGAAAGTGGTTTTCTTTTGGAAAGTGAATTCTGGGGAAAGTGAATTCCTGGAAAGTGTATTCCAGTGTTTGGTAGTGTTATAGAAAATGAACTGGAAAACACTTTCTAGTATTTGTTTGTGTTATGGAAAATGAACTGGAAAATAATTTATTAATAAATTATTATTTTTTTCAAGTTTATACTATGTATATTAAATATTTAATATAAAATATTTAATCACTTTAAATAAAAAAATGAAATCAAATAAGTATAATGATGAATTTTTTTTATTATATCCTATATTCATACATAGCTTATTTTATAAAATATTACAATATATGTCATATCATATTATAGAGAAATAAGTTTATTAAATATTTTGTAAGTAAAAATTATTCAATTTTAAAAGCTTTAAATAATTTGTTTTTTCATATTAAGAAAGCCAAATTAGTTTATATTGAGAGTTATATGTTTGGGTTTTTGTTTTTGGTATGAAGTATTTTTGAAAAGATAAATAGATACAACAATATTTTGATGGGTATTTTAGATAAAAAAAAATTTGGGTAAAGGCAATTATCCCTTTAATATCTATAAAATAAACATCAAGAAATAAATATTTATACCTAACATCAAGAAATAAATAGTCATGCATAAATATTAAGTTTCGATGTCATTGACATACATATTAGTTCAAATTACAAACATAAATATAGAATTCTCCGAATTAAACAAGTAAACATACTTGTCAAATAAAAAACATAGTCTGAAGCCAAACTTTGAACATTTTCAAACCATCTTAGCAAGCAGGCCTGTTGTAGTGTTGGGTGACAAAGTTTTGAACCCAAAGTTTCCTCAAATTAGCAGTTTTTACCATAAATGCTTTTGCCAACATTTCATTTTGGACCAAATAATCAAATGCATCCACAAGAGTTGTCTCATCAAAGCCTTCAACTTTCATCACTGCCTCATACAACGCACTAACATCAAGTTGATTTTTGCCGAGACTTTGAATTGCAAATGCTACATCTCTAATCTGTTTAGACAACTTCTCAACACCATCATTTTCATACATGCGGCTTCTCTTTCTATGTTGCCTCTGTTGTGTATTAGAGGAAGATGTCCCTTTTCCCTTTGAAGTTTCTTCATATTCACCTTCATTTTCAATGGAAATTGATTGAACTTCAGTGTTCTCTTCCAAGTTGACATCAGCATATGATTTGGCATAATTTCCGATTGCCATGTCTTTTCCAACAACAATTGTCATTACCTCATACAAATCAAGTTTTTTGTTCAGATACTTGTCATGAATAGGATGTGCCTGTTCATAACGTATAGAATATGCAATTTTTTTAGTTCATTGTATAACATTGTAGAAAGAAAAGTAAATATAAAAATTACAAAGAGTATAATATTTATCATACCTTCACTTCTTCATCATATACATCTTTCGAAACTGTAACCATCTTCAAACAATCATCCCAGCCAAAACCACTTTTATTTTTAAGAGTGGTTATTATTCCCCATTCTTTTTTCACAGTCTTGAGATGATTTTCCACATGTTTAGGCTCGCATTGCACATTGAACGTTTCACTGATTTCTGTAGCCACCTTAACAAAAGATTCTGCTTTAAAGGTGGAAGAAGGTTTGTTTCCTTTAAGTGCCTCCTCAGCTAATAACTCAAGCAGCATGTTAGACATGGGCTTAGTCCATTTGAAATGCTTGCCCTTGCCTTTGCATTTTTCATCCTGTGTTAAACTCATTTCTACAAAAAAGAAATTACAAATTTATACAAAATCATACAATATTTCGATTTAATACATTTCATATAAACACTGAAGCAAGACATAAGAAAAACAAACACATATAATTAACACTCATTTACAAGTTTCTTTGAGTGATATAATCATTCCACATGGTTGAGGCAATCATTTCTCTTTTTGATATCCACTCCCTATTCTCTTCCCTTTCCTCCCGTTGACAGAAGTAGATTGTTCGTCTAATTGGTTCACTATCCGGACATATTTCTTCCATAAGAAAGTCCTCAGGATCAACCCCCATTATGTGATTATGAATAATACAACATGCAAGCACAACATCCACTTGTGTTTCATAAGACCAAAAAGATTTTCCATCAATTGATCTAAAATGACTCTTCAAAATACCAAACCCTCGCTCAATCACGGTTCTCAATGAAGAGTGTCGAAGATTAAATAGCTCCTTTTCATTTTCTGGTGCACGGTCTGTAAACTCATTCAAGTGATATCGAACTCCACGAAAAGGAGAAATGATTCCTTTTCGAATACCGTAACTAGCATCACCAAGATAATATTTCCCTACAAATTAAAATAAAACCTATTACTATCTTTATGTAGTAAGACATTTTATATGTTTATGCATATAATACATACTTTATTATATACCTTCAGGAATTTTAAAACTATTAGATCTTGATAATGCATCAGCTAAAACCCGTGAATCATGGGCACTTCCTTCCCAGCCAGCTAAAACGTATATAAACTTCAAATCAAAAGTTATAGCTGCTAAAACATTTTGTGTTGTTCCTTCTTTTCGTCCTCGAAACTTTCCTTGAATCTCAACAGGAACATTTGCAGGAACATGGGTACCATCAATTGCTCCCACACAATCCTATATAAACATGACAACATAAATTATAACCTTTTCTTCTTAATGTAATTAATTAATTCATTAAAATATTGGTATTGTGTTCATACCTTAAAATAAGGATAAAATCTTCTATTATTCATTATCTCTGCTGGAACTGTATCCTCTGGATCTTTAATAAGGTGTTTGTACAACTTTAGAATTGCTTTTAAGACAATTCTAAAGTAACGATGGATAGTTTCAACAGACCTATAATATCTACCACTAACAACCCTAAATCTTTGGTTATGGCCTACAATTTGTAAGAACACAATTACTTGCTCCCTAATAGACACATTTTGAGTTGATCGTAATAGGTTACGACTTGTGAGAAGATCACACAATCTATATAATACAATAGGTTTCATACGAATTTGTTCAACACAATGTCGATCACCTCGATTCAAAATGCTGTCAATATAGAATTCTCGTTGAGCAATTGCATTTATACGTGGTTCTCTTGGTATATAAATTCTATTTATTTCTTCTTCAATTATACATTCCCCTGCAGCTATCACAGCAACAGCTGCTCCCATGCATACTGCATTAATTATTTTACTATCCATAACATGAAAGTGTAGTTTTCTGATAACAATACCTAAAAATATAGGGAAATCAATATTTAGAAAAGCATATCAAATATTTACACAATCAATACAATGAATTATGTTCAAAGAAGCTGACAACATACAATTCATAAGTTCACAATGATCAATAATCATGCTTTTAAATGACGGCTTTTGATGAAAGTCGTATTTTTTTAAAAAACAAATATTCACAGCCTCTTCACGACTTTAATGTTTTCCTTAATTTGTTTTTGGAAGGCTCTTGATTCCATTGAAATTCGTTTTTGAATATTATACTACTTGTCAAGTGTTGGTTTTAAGTTTAAGTGGGTGTATACAGGTAGTAACAGAATGTATTAGTAATGCTAGCTTCCGAATATCAACACCATGACAGTGGTTTGAATTCTAGCTTAGCTTAAATTCTCGACTGCTTTTAGCCCAAGCTATTAGGATCAGATTGATTTTTGCTCGGAAGCTTAACACAATATTTTAACGTGGTTCATCTACTTGCTAGTAACCAATATTATTAGGTACAGAGAAAGCTACAATTACACAACAATGAAGGAGGAGAGAACTCAACTCAACTCATTTCCTATCTGTCTCACCCAGTTTGCTCTCTTCTCATTCTATTCATGCTCACAAGCACCCCTGTTTCTAGCCTCAATTCTAACACCAAAGGCAAACAACTAGCCATGATTTCTCCCAACAAATCACCACAAAATCATCCCCTAACTTGCAGCCATGAAATCATCCAGCATATTTCAAGCCCATTTGTGTTAGCCATACAAATATGGTTGTCACTTGTGTCCTTATTCTCAACGTGATCTTCTATGCAGGAGAGTTTGAAATAGAAGCATTACACAAGCTGTGAACATTACACTTTAATGATAGACGAGCACTAATATAATAGGATTTTCTACAAAGATTTTCAACCTAAAAAATACCAGAATTTTCTCACTGAACTGATTGAAATTCAGGATGGGGAACAGTAAATGATAATATACAATTGACCAATGAAAAAGCTTTAGCTCCATTCAATTTCCCCAGCAGTGCTCTAATTATATGAAGGTTAAATATATCACATAACTAGGCAAAAACAATCTTCTCTATAGGGATTTACAACATGAATGCAACATTCTTTTACTGTCTACTCCTCTTGTCCTGCAAAAACTTCCCCTGACCCTAAATGAATTTTCTTGTTCAAATTCTATTTAATCTTCCCCCCTACCCAGTAAGTCCTCATGTATGTGGGGTTTCTTTGTTAAAACAAAACGTAGCAGTAACACCAACAATAAAAACAACAATAAACCCACTTAAATTTCTTATAAGACCTTGCACTGCCAAACACCCTCGAAAACACAGATTCAAGTTTGAGCTATCAATTTTTCTTTAAAAATAATAATACTGCAATTGAGAAGCAGGCAATCCCGCGTTGATATATTAATTAAATAGAATTCAATCAAGCAAAAATTTCACCAGAAACTGTGTATTAAAACCAGTCAACACCCACATTGTAAACTATCCACATAAACGCACTCCTAATAAACAAATCCCACCATCATAGCAAAATCCAGCAAAATCGCTCTCAATAGCTTCTTTCAATAATACTAGCAAATGGGCTCTCTTTCATAATTTTTATGCTTTTCAAGTCTACCGGTAAAGGGTTCTTCTTTTCACTCAAGAAACTCGTAAAAAAAAATAGCGATACAGATAAGACTAATATAATACAACAAGATTGTCTTTTTTGACCTTGAAATTGCTCAAACCACCAAAACAAGTTCATGCATGAGTAGAAACCTTGATGAGGTTCCTGTTTGGTTTCCAAGAAAATGTGGTAAAAGATAAGGGAAAAAAAATGAAATTTTACACTGAGAAATAGAAGTTAAAAACTTCGTTTAACTTTCCTGCATTTTCTAGGGAAACAAGCAGAGTTTGAGAATTGAAGCAGACCTGGGAATGATTGCTGGGTGTCGAGAGCACAGATGAGGGACCGAGAGGGAAGCGACGGGAGGCGAGAGACGAGAGGGTGCTTAGGGTTTTTTTAAGTAGAGATGAGGGACTGAGAGGGAGGCATGAGGAGAAGAGAGGAGGCGAGAGGGTCTGGTTTTGCTGTAGAAAAGGCGCAGAGAGATGAGGGAAATGGGGTGAGGTGCTGGAGAGGGAGGCGATCGGCAGTGGTGAGAGACGAGTGAAAGATGAGGGAAATATGTGCAAAGAGAGAGACGCGGCAAGTGTTTTCCCTTTGTGCAGGAGCGGAAAACACATTCCGCGTGTGAAAGTGTTTTTGTATGTTGACCAGGAAAGTGATGGCAATCACTTTCCTTTGACTTCTTTTCCAAAGTATTGCCAAACACTGGAAAGTAAGGAAACTGAATTCCTGGAATTCAGTTTCCTTGAAACAAACAAGGCCTAAGTTTTTTATACAGAAAATTAAGATGGTACATATGGGAGTAATTCATATAAATGCATATTTCAAAGGTTATGATTGACAAGTCTATTTGATATTCATTAACATGAATGCAACTACCTGTAGGATAGAGGTCAGGATGTAACTTGTAACTAACTATAGGCCCATCTAGAAACATGACAGGAGTGCATTCATAAGAAAAAAAGACAGGAGTGCATTCATAAGAAAAAAAGACAGGAGTGAATCCCGTTATCTAACTGTTTAATCAACTTTTACACCCTCCTGTTAAGTGCAATTAAAACTTATACAGGCTACCTGATTGGAAAAATATTTGTCTAATCGAACTGGGGCATGGAAGAAATAACTTACATATTTCTCTGACAGTATATCTACGAGTGAAAGGAGAATTGGTTGGTAAAAAGAGAAAATATGTTGGACATAATTCTTTACATATCCCGGTCCCGATAAATTGACATGGAGGTAGATTTTACTGCCAATTACGTAAGCAAGGAAAACACAAAATAAAAAACAAGCTTACGAAGTTCTAAAAAAGGATCATGCATAAATCGACTAAAAGGATGAGTAAAATACCTCGTGCATCTTCAAAATTTCAATTTAAACAATTAGGGTCGACCGATAATAATTTCACATGAAAATGTACACTACAAGATCTGCATTCTTGCATTTTACCAAAAAAAAGAAAAAGAAAAAAGAATTGAATATGCCAAGAAGTGTGTAGTAGCCTTACAAATAAAGTAGCATGCAGCTTTTACAATAACATAGCACCAAGCTCACCTTCGAGTCCATAACTTTACGAATTCCCTCGGGCTGAACTTCGAGTCGAAATCATACTTAAGTGTTCCACTTCATATAGAGAGAAATACCGCCGTGCAAAAAACTAGGATATTGTTTTTTAATTTTTTCTTTGCTTCTCTTCTACATCAATACCAATCTAGAATTGCAAATCAAAACAGACTCTAGTCAATTTATTACAAACCAAATTTGAAACTTTAATAGAGGCATCCAAGGCAACCTCGAGGCATCATTATCTGAAAAATATAATCAAGAGAATAAAAATAATCAGAGTACATACTGGCGAATTCACAGTCACTCCACAAGCTATCAAAGATGATGTATGTGAGATATTGAAATGTAATGGAGAAGAGCACTGGCCATCATCACTTTCCCACACTAGCTACACCATGAAAACCTTACACAAACATGTTCCACAAGAAAATATTAAGAAAGAAAATAATAGTATCCTATTCTGAATTAACAAAAGAAAAACCAACCTCTGGTTTTCCATGAACGTTCTTCCTGAACTTCAAAGATCTTGGATCAACTATGTACTGATTCAAAAGAGACACACTCTTGAATTCATCAGGTAAAACAAACCAAACATGGGTTTCCCTAAAACAATAAAAAAGAACAGCATAAGGAATGATTCAGTCCAAATGTCTAGGAGAATGAAAAAGACAAAAAAATATGTAACAACGCCTACATTGGAGATGGAAGCTGTAAGGGAAGTAGAGGACAGGAGGGGGAAACACAGAAATTCCTTTGAAAGCTACGCATCTTTTGCATAAAAGAAAACATGCGGCTGGCTTTGTGTTCTATACCATCAGTTTTTCTTTTTTCAAGATTCAAAATGGGCTTACACAGCTTGTTTGATACTGTGATGTGATGTTGTTGTTTTTTAATTATTTCTTTCTTAAAAACAAATTCAATATTTTTTTTAAATTTATTTATGATATTAATGTATTAAAACAATTTAAAATTATAAAAAAATTAATTTAAAAAAAAATCATTTAAAAAAAATACTTTTTATTCAAAAAAAAACAACCAAAATTCATATCTCTGAAACTTTCTGTATTTATCCCAGTTTGCCATGCATGATCATGTTTATTGAGAGAATGTAGAATTCATCGATTTAACTTCTTCTTTTTTCTTTTTAGTGTAAGAAAACTGAAACATATGTTTGGTTAAAAATAACTTTGACTCAAAATAAAAATGATTTAAATAAAAATTGAGTAAAAAATTATGCTTTAAACTAAAATTTTGACTTTTGACTTCTCTTTTTTCTTGAAAAAAAAAAAAGACTTGCTGAGTCATTTCCACTAAATATATTTCTAATTTATATTACTTTTACTATAAACCATTTTTTTAAATCACTCTTAAATTACGATTTAAATTTCAAAGCCATTTTTCATCAGATGGCAAACAAACTTCTTTATCTTATTGTCAAGAGAAATCTTTCTCTCATCCATTTGTTTGCTCGCTATCTAGTTCGAGATAAATAAAATCTTTTGGTATGGATTTTCTTTTAAGTAAATAAATTATTCTTGACATAAAACTTCCAACACTAGGCCACAAACATATATATTATTTGTTCATAGCAATCACACAACCATATATGGATCTTAAAAGCGACTCAAGAGCACTTCCACCATCCACTTAAACTAAGTATTTGAAACAGTATTCTCTCGTCTAAACAGATATAATAAAACATAGAAATAGAGACAATTAACTCATTTATGCGACATGATGAAGCAATTAGTCAATATATAATGTTGTTCTCAGTGTTGAACAAAATAAATTTTCACTCATGGTATTTATCCTATTCAAAGTTTCACAGCCTTGGAACAGATTATGCAGTAACATGTAACAGAAGTAGGTAAAAATATCCATTAGAACTGGATAGCAGAACCTGTTCAGTCTTTAGAATTGCTGAGAACATTCTGTACAATCAGCGAGACTCAGCAAGTCTTTACCAATGAATATAATCATGTGAGATATGAACAGCAAAAGAAGCATTAAAGCATGCAAAGAAAAAAGATACATGCACAAGGTACCTTCTGTTCAGTTTTTAGTGCATCCTCAAGATTGCTCAGAGAAGGAATAGATCCACCCTCCATCACACCCATTAGGTTCTTCATACGAACACGCATTTGGAGGAGTTGGGCAACAAGTTGGCTCACCTGGTTTTGATGTCACAAGTACAACCATGCAAAAGTAAACGGCTAATTATGATGGTACAAAACACCATTTTCCAGCGCACACATCAAATGGCAAGTGTGCATACCTGCTGCTCTGTTTTTCCAGAAGCCTGGGCAACTCTTTTCCTCCTTTCAGGAGATTCTGCTAACAATTCTGGTTTCTCTCTCTCCTCTGTAAATTACACAAAAAATGAGAAAGAATTACGAGAGATGAATATTCTGAAGGGTTAAACATGTGAACACTGTATGGCATCGAAAGAAAAGGTATGTAACACATATCTTTATGATTTTTTCTTAACAGCCAACCATTTAGACCTTCAGTTGCATTGAATGAAATATTAGATGCATTTCAACTAGAGAATCAGCCAACAAGCAAAGCTGGCTCCAAAAAACTGGCTTTTGTTATTGGAGTGTGTTTAGCTTCCAACATAAGCAATGAACAAAGGAGTGTCAAGTAGAAGTATGTAGGTCCAGAAGCAAGAATAATAGGTAAATGAATAGCAGAGAGATCAGTAGGCATGCCAAAAAGAATAAATTATTAAATCTTCACAAGGCAACACTGTCATGCTTTATCCAAATGTTTGGATAAGTTCTACTTTTCCAAACATGGTACTCACTAGAAATGCTGATTAAGATGATGCATCCCCTGCCAGATAATAAAAGGTCTGATGTCTTTAGTTATTTCCAAAATGAATCCAGCAAAAACTTGTAATGCTATACTCTGAGAAGGAAAATATTGAATCATTCTCATCTCTGAGTAAATTCAAGCAACACACCATGTACTTATTGAATCCTATCCAACAAAGTTTCTTATAACATAAAGACTTATCATAGTCAAGTGCTGAATTGAAGTTTTTTCTGGAGTACATTTGAAGAAAAATCTATTTATAAGAGGATTACAAGGACTCAGTTATCTAAGGTAGAAGAAGATAACTTTTTTGAGAGTTACTAGCTCTCTGCAAGCATGCCTTGTCGAGAAACAACGGAAACAACAACAGAGGAGGCTGATTTGTTAACTCGATCAAGCAAGAAGGTGAAGATTAGAGATACCAATGAACTAGGAGGAACAACAGTGGGGGAACAGTTACATTGATTCACTCATGGGCGACTCCTTCGTGGCACCGTAAGTTGATGAGAACATAATTGAAACCGAATTCAATTCGGATGATGACATAGATGAGAGTGATGAAGAGGATTGCCCAGTGATCAAACTCTACTGAGGAGAAAAAAAAAGAATTAGGGCACCATGGACACAAACCTTGATCATAAAACTAATGGGGCGGAAGGTGGGATACATGTTTCTAATCAATCGGGTCGAAGAACATGTGGAAGTTGAGGGGAGACTTCACCTTAACCCGACTGGGAATGACTTCTACCTAGCCAAATTCGCCAACACGTAAGACATGAGCACATGTTTTATTTGGAGGGCCTTGGATGGTGGCGGACCACTACTTAACAATTCGAACATGGCACCCCTAATTTTGACCCCCGGAAGCCCTCAATTGATAAAGTGGTCGTTTGGGTGAGGTTACCAGACTTGGCTATGGAGTATTACGACAGTGCAATACTTTGGAAAATAGGAGACAACATTGGGAGAACATTGAAGGTAGACCGAGCTACATCATTCGGAATGAGGGGAAATTTTGCTAGAATCTGTGTAGAAGTTGATCTTACAAAGCCATTACTAGCAAAGTTTAAGCTAAGAAGGAGAATTCGCCGAATTATGTACGAAGGACTTCACTTAATCTGTTTCAATTGTGGTCAATATGGCCACAAACATGAACATTGTCCACAGGGAACACAAACATCACAAACCGTGAGCAGGGGAAGAAACTGGGGTAAAAAGTGTGCCCGAAGCACTGCTCGAACCATCGGGTGAGACCTGAAATTATGGACTCTTTTGGTAGTTGGATGGTGGCTGAACGGCGTCCTCGCCGGCCGAGCAGACGATCAGAAAATGCACAGAAGACAGAAGTTGGGAGAAGCGGGAATCAAGCCACAAATCATGGCGTTACAAAATCAGCAGTAAAGGAGAATCAATTAACCGTTTCAACAAGATTTACTGCCTTAATGGCTATTGCTGAGGGCTCGGAACCAAGGGGAGCGGAAGATATGAATGAGGGAGAGAAACGGGAAAGGAACGGAAATAAAAAAGGAAATGAGGAAGATAGTGCTGATAAAGAAGTTGGAAGGCTGCTGGGCCACAAGGAGACACGGGCCGTGAGCGACCCAAGAGAAAAGAAGCTGGGCCGAATGATGAGTGCTGGGCCAAGGGAAGGGCTGAAGGAAGGAAGGGCTGTGGCTAGGCAGGCCAAGGCAGGGACGAATGGGCTAGGTCCAACACGGAAAGAAAAAGGGAAAGGAAAGGCTGAAGATGTTATGGTGCAGCCGGATTTCATCAAAAATCAACAAAAATTTACTGTGGCTACACGTAAATTATTACAACCGGATAACATGCAAATTTTGGCGCAAAATCAAAGTCTCTCCACTGGTGGACTCCCAGTTATTAGTCAGCCGGTGGAGAGGGATTTGGGGCCAAAGCCACCAGATGAGGATGTAAGGATGGAGGTGAGCCGGGACGAATCTGTGGAAAATGAACAGATGGAAAAACAAGTTGATCATGGGGGAGACAATTTGATGGAAGAAGGAGAGGTCCAGGGGACTTCATTTTGTTGAAGAAGTTGTTCTTATGTCTGGTACGATTTTTCTCATAATAATGTTAGTTATGAATTTTATATTTTGGAATTGTAGAGGGGCCGGAAATAATGAGTTTTGTGCGGTGACGCATGATCTGAGGAGGTTATTTAGATGTAATATCTTGGCGGTGGCGGAGCCTAGGGTCAGTGGGGTGAAGGCGGATAAAATTATAAAAAAATTGAATTTTGAAAATAGTTTTAGAGTGGAAGCTCAAGGGATGTCAGGAGGTCTATGGTTATTGTGGAATCAGTCGAGAGTTAATTTAAAAATTCTTGAGTCTTCTATACACTTTATTCATGGTATAGTGAACGAAGGGAGCATTGATGAGTGGGTTTTTACGGTGGTATATGCTAATCCAAACATCGCTTTAAAAAAGCAATGCTTTGAAAAAGTTGCTCAGTTGGCCAGAAATATTAGGAATCAGTGGATGGTAATCGGGGATTTCAATGAGATTTTGTTAGCTTCAGAAAAAGGTGGGGGGAGCTCCCGCTGACCATAGGAGAATTGCTTTCGGTTTGCTGAATGGGTTCGGGGATTGCCATCCGATAGAATTGGGTAGCAAGGGCCCAAGGTTTACTTGGCGAGGGGCATTCGGAATGGATATGGCGAGTTTACGAAAAGATTGGATAGATGTTTTGGAAATATGAGATGGAGACATTTATTTCAGGAAGCCAATGTTTTAGTCCTTCCAAGAGTTCGATCTGATCATCATCCAATTCTAGTTGAACTAGAAGTAATAAGCGGCAGGGCTAATGGTATAGACGCGATCGCTTCGGGTTTGAGGCGACATGGTTACAAAGCACGTTGATTTTACAGATTTCATAAAGACAAATTGGGAGACAGGTATAACAGTGCCAGAGGCTCTGGAAGGATTGTCAGCCCACCTGAAGGTATGGAATAAAGAGGTGTATGGTAATATTTTTCAGAGGAAAAGAAGAGTTTTGGATAGGCTAGGGGGAGTCCAAAGAGCTATAACTGGAAAGGGTAATCCCTTTTTATACCGGCTTGAAGAGGCTTTGTTAGCTGAATATAGGCAGATTCTTCGTCAGGAGGAAATTTTCTGGTATCAGAAGTCACGTTGTCAGTGGATTTCGTGTGGGGATAGAAATACTGCTTATTTCCACACGAAGACTATTATTAGAAGACAACGAAATAAAATTAAGGCGTTGAAGAATGACCAGAATATATGGGTGTGGGAGGAGGATAGTTTAAAGAGGATGGTCACGGACTTTTATCAGAATTTATTTCGGGGAGATCATGAGGAGATATCGGATGAAAGAAGAATGGAGAGCCTATTTCCTATTATTGATTCCAGTCATATAGATCATATGTTATTCCCGGTTCTGGATGATGAGGTAAAGGCTGCTTTATTTGGAATGAAGCCGTACAAGGCCCCTGGTCCGGATGGATACCAGCCAATATTTTATCGACCTCGATGGCGGGTGGTGGGCCACTGCTTTTGCAGATATGTGAGGGAGGTTTTTTTCGTGTAATACTGGACTTGTCTCTGGATCAACCAATCATTTTTGGTCCCCGATTCCTAAAGTTCACATGCTCGAAAAAAGTGCACCAATTTCGCCAATTGGGCTTTGTAATGTGATTTTCAAGGTGGTGTCTAAGGTGATAGTGGGGAGGCTAAAGAATCGATGCCACGCTTGATTAGTGAGGTACGAGTAGTTTTGTTCCGAGTCGGCATATCACCGGATAATATAATCGTGGCACGTGAAATTATTCATTCTATGCGGAAGATGAAAGGCGTAAGAGGGTTTATGACTATCAAAGTTGATCTTGAAAAAGGCCTATGATAGGCTAAGTTGGAGATTTATAAGGGAGACTCTAATTGCAGCTGAAAAATCCCTAACGATTTGGTGAGGGTTATCATGGAATGTATTGAAACTACATCTCTAAATGTGATGTGGAATGGGAGGGCAACTCGAGTTTTCGTCCCCAGCAGAGGTATAAGGCAAGGAGATCCTCTATCTCCTTATATTTTTGTGCTATGTCTAGAGAGATTATCTCAGCTTATTAACCAGAATGTGGAGGATAATAGGTGGAAGCCATTTAGTGTACGGAGGAATGGGTTAAAGATATCTCATTTGTGTTTTGCGGATGATATGCTTCTTTTTACTGAGGCAAGTTTGGAGCAGTTAGAGAGAGTTCGCAGTTGTCTGGATATGTTTTGCTCAGCTTCGGGTCAGAAAGTGAGTGCTGCAAAGACACGAATATACTTTTCCAAGAATGTGTCGGCTTCCTTGGCAGAAGCTATTAGTAGAAGAAGTGGATATCAGGTCACGAATGATTTGGGTAGATATTTGGGGGTTCCTCTACTTCACCAGAGAGTAACTAAGCAAACTTATAGTTACTTAGTTGAAAATATGCATAAAAGGTTAGCAGGTTGGAAAGCGAACAACTTATCGTTGGCTGGAAAAATCACCTTATGCAAAGCTGTGTTAGCCACCATCCCTTTGTATCCTATGCAAGCAGCTGTGATTCCAAAACACACTTGCAAGGAGATAGAAAAAATATGCAGGAGATTCATTTGGGGCCAGACGGAAGGTAGAGACAAAATCCACCTTGTCAACTGGAAAACTCTATGTAAGCCTAAGGAGGAAGGTGGCTTGGGTTTGAGGAAGATGGATATGATGAATAAAGCTTTCATAATGAAATTGGCTTGGGGGATGATGCAGGAGAAAAGCTTGTGGGTGAAATTCCTAAAAGACAAATATATGAACACTAGGAGGGGGGAAGGACATCCGGTGGCTAATGCTAGTGATTCGGTGTTATGGAAGTCAATTTGTCGGGAATGGGATGTAGTGAATCAAAATGTTAGCTGGAATCTGGGAAATGGAAGACATATCCTCTTTTGGAGAGATAAATGGTTGGGAGATCATGGTCCTCTCAATACTCTTTTGAATCCAGAAGTGATGGTTAATACGCTTCATTATACAGTGGCAGATATGGTGGATAATGGGGGAAATTGGAAATGGGAGTTGTTCGCGCATTTACTTCCTATACACACTGTGATGAGCATTGCTAGTCACATTCCGCCTATACAGGATACAAGAGCAGACTCTGTGGTTTGGGATCATTCCTCAAATGGGCAGATATCAGTGCGTACCGCTTATATGGTTCAGGAGGAAAGAGGGGCTATGGATAGAGACCCATTGTGGCTGCTCATTTGGAAGTGGAACGGTCTGGAACGGATCAGAGTTTTCCTTTGGACTGTAGGCCACAATGCTATTATGACTAATGAAGTGAGATGGAGAAGGAAGATGTCAGACAATAAACATTGTGGTCATTGTGTCAATGTAGTAGAATCGGTAACCCACGCTGCAAGTAGATTGCCCTAAAGCTCGCAAAAATTTGGGAGGGTTTTTGTCAAGGTCAAGAGAGAGATCTTTTTTTTCAGCCAAAATTGTTATGCATGGTTGGTTTCTAATTTATCTTCCGTAAAGGATAGCACTCGATATGGTGATTGGCATCTAATTTTCGGTATAACCTTATGGTATATTTGGAAAGAGAGATGCAATACAACATTTGGCGGGGACCAGGGGAATTGGTTTGGGACTGTTTTGGCTATAAAACGGATGGTTGCAGATAGTAAGAAAATTCAGCGGAATGGTAATGATAATACAGCGGAGGTGGCTAATATAGGTTGGAAGTACCCAGCGGAAGGTTGGATCAAGCTTAACGTGGACGGCTGCAGCAAGGGTAACCCAGGGATAGCGGGTGCGGGAGGGGTAATCCGGGATCATATGGGAACTTGGATCGGGGGCTTTGCAAGAAACATTGGAATTTGTTCGTCGGTAACGGCAGAATTATGGGCAATCTATGTGGGGTTGAATTTGACTTGGGATAAAGGGTTTAGGAAAGTAGCTTTGGAATCGGATTCCAGAGTTGTTATTGGCCTAATTAATGGGGAGAGTGTGAGAGTTGATCGAAATTTTAATTTGATTATGCAAATCAAAAAATATATTGGGTAGGGACCGAGGTGTCTATTTTTTCATGTTTATAGGGAAGCCAATTGTGTGGTCGATTGGTTGGCAAACTTTGGGCTAACTAGGGACTTGTTGGTTAGGGAGGCTGGATATTATAACCGATCCTCCGTCCCCGGGATTTATCCCTTATTGTACTATGACCTCATTGGGTCTACTATTCCTCGCTTTAATTTAGAAGGGCTTTCACCCGATCTTTACCAAAAAAAA
>CM055432.1:7444979-7622906 GCA_029228465.1 Salix viminalis
TAGGAGAAAAAACGAGCTGTATGCCCACGCGATGCGTCGGGTTTTTTTTATCTATGTGAAAATTAACTGTTTTTATATGTATTGTATTCAAATATTTAAATATTTAATTAGTATAATTATAATTGATAAAATCTATATAATTGAAATGGAAAGTGGTTCGTATATTTTGTAATTGCAGATAACGTATGTAATTTTTTTTTCTGATTTTTTTTTCTCAGTAATATTAGATTTGACACATTATAAAAAAAATCCACAAATAAACTTATATTTTATGTGTGGTATAATTAGTTATTTTAATGTTCAATTACTAAAATTGCAATAGATCAAATATGTTAGAAATGAGTTTTTTGCGTGGTATAATTAGTATGCTTGCCCGCGCATTGCGTCAGGGTTTTTTCTATGTTGAAAAATAATTGATTTTTTACATGTTGTAATTAGTTGTTTAAATATTTAATTAGCAACATTATAATAGATAAAATATGCAACAAATTATTTTTTTACCCGCCTAAAAGGAATAGTGTAATTGAAATGGGAAGTGGTTTGTATATTCTTTAATTGTAGATAACCAAGGTAAATTTGTCAAAAAAAAATTTAGTTATTTTTTTTCCTCAGTAATATTACATCTGACACATTAAAAATAAAACCATTGTAAATTTTTGAAGAAATAAACTAAATTTCTTTGCGTGCCATAATGACTTATTTGCCGTATAAAAGGAATAGTGTAATCGAAACGGGAAGTGATTCGCATAATTTTTGACAGGAATAGTGTAGTCGAAATGGGAAATGGTCTGTATATTTTTTAATTGTAGATAACCTAAGTAAACTTGTTAAAAAAAATTGAGTTGTTTATTTATCCTAGTAATATTAGATATAAACTATTAAAAATGAAAATATTGGATTTTTTTTTAAGAAATAAACTTAAACAAAAGAGTATCAAATTTAAATTGTAAGCCACAATTTTTTTTATATAAGGTTTATTAATCATATGATTATATTAAATATATTTTAGAAAATTGATATTAATTCTTTTACAAAAAACAAATGCTAGGTCATTTTATGAGATGTATTTTTAAATGGAAAGTGACTCGTATATATTTTAATTGTAGATAATGTAGGTAAATTTGTCAACTTTTTTTTTGAGATGTATTTTTTTCCAGTAATATCAGATCAACAATATTAAAAATCAAAAAACTAAAAATTTTTGTAAAGAAATAAACTTAAATAAAAGAGCACAAAATTAAATTTTGAAGCCAATTTTTTTTTTATATAAGATTTATTCATCATATTATTATATTAAATGTATTTAAGAATACTGATATGAATTTTTACCCTTCAAAAAATCCTAGGTTATTTTTTCTCTCTCTTTATATATTTTAACGCGATAATATTCAATAAATATTCAAACATATAATTAGTTTAACATACTTTAATTTGACATAAATAAACAAATATATAATTAATTTGACATACTTTCAATAATATATTTAATTTAAAGGACAATCTTAGGCCATTTTTTTCTCTCAATATATATTCTTAGGCGATAATATTCAATAAATATTAGAACATATAATTGATTTTACATATTTTAATTTGACATAAATATACAAATATATAATTAAAAAATCAAAACATTGAAAATGTTTTTCAAGAAATAAACTCAAACAAAAGAGCACAAAATTTAATTTTGAAGCCAATTTGTTTTTTTTATTTTATAAGATTTATTCATCATATTATTATATTAAATGTATTTAAGAATACTGATATGAATTTTTGTTCTTAAAAAAATTCTAGGTCATTTTTCCTCTCTCTCTATATATTTTTAGGTGATAATATTTAATAAATATTTAAACATATAATTAGTTTAACATATTTTAATTTGACATAAATATACAAATATATAATTAATTTGACATATATAAGTTGAACCAAAAAAGAGAAAAAAAAATGGATCCGGAGATTAGTCATGGTACGCGTAAACTGTCATTGATATCCTAGTTTAAAAGAATAATAATAAGAATAATAAAAAAATAAAATAAAAGGGAAAGCAAATTTTCCAGACAGCTATTTTCAAAATCAAGATTGTAGAAGGAAAAAACAAAAACACAGGAGTTTAAAAAAAAAATAAGAATAATAATAATAAAAAAAAGGGAAAGCAATTGCTTTAAAAAAAAACAGATCACAGAAAAAAAAAAGGAAAGCAAATAAAACTGTAATAATAAAAAAAGGGAAAGCAATTGCTTTAAAAAAACAAAACAGATTACAGGAAAAAAAAAAAAAAAGGAAAGCAAATAAAACCAAAAACGGAGGCTGAGAGGTTCGAACCTCTGCGCGCTGGATTTCCAGAGCGCAGCGAACCGCTCGGCTACAACTCCTTATCCTTCAATTTCACCATAAAAAATACAAAAAGAAAACCAGTGTAAAAAAAAAAAAAGAGGACCAACAACCGCGATGCACCGAGACTTATTGCCAATGAACAGTGGCAATGAGTCTTGAGCAACAGTAATCTACAGGGAAATGCCGATCCCTTTTAGTTTTTTTAGTAATTAGGGTTAGGGTTTTTGGGGTTTTAGTAAATTTTTTTGGTCCATATTGTTGATGAGCAACTCTATTTATAGAGTTTTTCATAGGCAAAATTTTGAAAGTAGCCTTCAGCTTGCACGCCTTTTTTTATTTGGTCCTTGGTTTTTGATTTGTGCGATTTGACCCTTTATTGACCATTAAACTCTCAATTTGTTCAATTTTTCCCCTGTACCAAGATCTTTTGGATTTTTGTCTTTTTTTAATATTTTTTTTGTTTTTCTTCCGAAACCTAAAAATAAATGGGTCAAAAATTGGGTAGCAACTGCACTGATAATATATTTTTTATAATGCAGATGACATTCTCATAAATAAATAAAAAATAAATGTATTTATATAGTTTATCTCATTTAGATTATAATTCTTGCATGGTTTTCGTTGCCATCTACTTAGATGACTGTTTTTTAATATAATCCACTATTATCTAAAGGAAGAAATTTTGGGTTATGGGTTTAGAATATGTTAAAATACATAAATGTGGCCGTTAATTTCTCAAAATGGGAGTTATGTAATGCAGGGAGAAATGAGGCTTTGTATTTGCTATTTTAGTATTGTAGTTTGGCTATAAATTAGCTTGCAATGTAAGAGTAAATACACAACCGAATATATAGAGATTATTTTCATATTTCGAATTCTAACATGGTATCAGAGCAACTCTGATATTTTTATGTGTTTTTTTTTAATCGAAGTGTTTCTTTTAGTCTTCTTCGAAACCCAGAAATCCCAAAACACCTACTGTTCAAATCTGTGAAATCTTTCCTAGCAAAAAACCTAGAATCTAAAGAACCTTAAACACACAACCCAGAAATTCCAAATTTGTCAAAAACACACAACAAAAATTCATGAAGCAGAAATTCCAAGCAGTTCACAGATTTCACACAAACTACATTCATCAATCATTCTTCACAGATTCCACAGATTCCATACATTCATCAATCAACAAATTTCAATCATTCTCCAAAACCCATACAAACCCATTCACAAACCCATTCAAACAAACCCAGAAATTCACAAATCCACAGATTTCATAGAAACCAAACCACAAAGAAATGGAAATTAATCCCACTAATCCACTAACCTCAATCCCGATCGTTGTTCCTCTAGACAACTCGACATTCACAACGAACATTATCCTAAATGAAACCAATTTTGGGTTATGGTCACAACTCATTGAAATGCATATCGGAGCTAGAAATAAGTTGGGATACCTTACCAGAGACACTACAAAGCCTGAACTAGGCGACCCACAGCTGGAATCTTTGGTCACCGAGAATCATCGAGTCAAGAGTTGGCGCCTCCCAATGGCCAAGGAAATTTGGGACGCCATCGGGTGAACCTTCTACGACGACGCCGATGCCACTTGCATCTTCGAATTAAATCAAAGATCCTTCTACATGCATCAAAATTGATGTCCATTTTCCATTTATTACATTGAGTTGGTGGTGATCTTCCAAGAGATTGATGGCCGGACTGCACCTCAGGCCAGGACCGTCGATGGGGTCCTTCACCACCACTCGGTGATGGCACAACTCAAGTTGCACATCTTCCTCAGTGGGCTTGACCTTGGCTTTTAGCACATCCATGGTGAGATCCTTCACAAGGACCCACAGCTCGACCTTGAGGAAGCTTATGCGTGTGTCCGGTGAGAACACTCCCAAAAGGTGATTATTTCTTATGAGAATACTGGTGGACTGATGTGTTCTCATTGCGGTGAAATGGGACATTCGAAACAAAGGTGTTATGAAATTATTGGCTACCCAAACTAATGGGACTTTGCGAAAAAACCTAGAAAAAATATCCGAAAAACTCTGGTTCATCTAATAGAAGCAAATCCGGCACAACCCACAACAAATGTAACCCATCCAGGTATCATCAAAAATGATTTTGCACACTCTGCTATTACAAATAATAGTACTTAGATTATTGATACAGGTTCATCTAATCACATGACTAGAGATTCCGATATTTTAATATGCCATAAACCCTCTTTACGGACAACTATTTTCACTGCTAATGATAGTACCTCTCCTGTTACGAGTGAAGGATATCTTGTTTTAACTGATACTATTACACTAGATACTGTCCTTATTGTTCCATCTCTTGTGTATAATCTCCTGTCGGTAAGTCAAATCATGACTACCCTTGAGTGCACGGTAATGTTTTGGGCTCTGTTTTATGTTTTCAGGACATTCTAACCCGAAAGATTCTTGATTATGGTGCTAGACGGGGCAACTTGTAGTACTTGGAATTAACGAAATAAGGGGGGTTAAAGCTGGGTCATGCGCATCAGACCAGAAGTACGAATCAAGCTCATGCTCTCGTATGGTTATGGGCATCGATGACTGAGACATCTTTCATTTGGGTACCTTAAGAAGTTACAAACACATTTATTTTCAGGCTTAAGTACTTTGGATTTTCAGTGTGACATTTATGAACTGGTGAAAAACCACCGTATTTCCTATTTGCCAAGTTTGAATAAAAGTTTGGGGTCTTGCAAAGGTCTCATCTTTTTCTAATGCACGGTATTTTGTTACATTTATTGATGAATGTACTCAGATGACATGAATATCTCTCCTTCGAAATAAAAATGAAGTCAGTACAACGTTTCATGAATTTCAAAAAATAATGTTGACGCAATACCAACGGCATATTCATACACTCTAATTAGATAATGATACAAAATTTATGATCAAGTGCTAGGTAATTTTTTACAGCATCATGGAATTTGACATCAGACATCCTACACATATACTCCACAACAAAATGGATTAGTTGAAAGAAAGAACAGGCAAATTATGGAAATAGTTCACGCTTCGCTATTTGGTATGAATCTGCTAAAATACTATTGGGGTGAGGCAATCAAATCCGCTGCGTATGTAATGAATCGACACCATCCAGTGTAATTGAATTTCAGTCTCCTCAACAAAAAATGGAATCTTTTCTCTCGGTTCCTCACTTTCCAAACTTGGAGCCTCGGGTATTTGGTTATACGGTATATGTCCATATTCCTAAAATTCTGCGAAGCAAACTAGATCCGTCTGCAAAACGGTGTTTATTTGTCAGTTACTAGAAGTTTCAGAAAAGATATCGGTGTTATGATCCTCATCATCGAAAGCTACATGTGACCTTGGATGCATCATTTCACGAATCTGAACCCTATTATTCAGGGGGAGTTCCTAGTTCTTGTCTTCAGGGGGAGAGTAACAATGAAGAGAATGAAAATATATTTATATTAAAGGAAATGAGACCAGGCCGGGATGATAACCTGGAAGTTGGCACAGACCGAAATGATCTCAGTAACTACCCCCTATGTCTCTGGAATTACCAGCGCCTACACCATTAACCGAAGAATCAACCGAGGATGTCTCTCTTCAATCCCCTCAGGTAACCCTAAATCCTACCCCAAATGAGATAAATGAAATTCTTGTCTTAGAAAATAATGAGACTAATAGATACCCAGAAAGACTAAACTGGGGAGTCCCAAAGAAACAATATGAACCTAATCTCAAACAAAAAACTAAATATCCCTTCATCAACTATATCTCTACCCATAGATTATCAGAACCATATGTATTTACTGTTAATCAATTATCCAATGTTTCTATTCCTAGTAATGTACAAGATGTATTAGCAGACCTAAAATGGACCAAGACGATGAATGAGGAAATGGAGGCACTGCAGAAGAATAATACTTGGGAGTTATGTCAACTACTAAAAGGAAAGAAGAAAGTTGGGTGTAAATGGGTGTTCACAGTAAAATTAGAAGCAAATGAGAGCATTGATAGATACAAAGCAAGGTTACTAGTGAAGGGATATACGCAGAAGTTCGAGGTGGACTACTAGGAAACTTTTGCCCTAGTTGCAAAAATGAACACCATTCGGATTCTCATATCTATAGCAATGAATCGAGACTGGGCCTTACAACAATTTGATGTCAAGAATGCCTTCCTGAATAGAGATCTTGAAGAAGAAGTTTATATGGAATTGCCACCCGGAGTGAAAACCAAGTGCTCACGTTAAACATAAGTATGCAAATTAAAGAAGGCTTTATATGGTTTAAAACAGTCACCCCAGGCATGGTTAAGAAGATTCTAATCCACGATGAAAGAGTTTGGCTATAAGCAAAGTAATTCAGATCATACTTCATTTATAAAGCACAAAGGAGAGAAGGTAACGACTCTAATAGTATATGTGGATGATATGGTCTTAATAGGAGATGATCCAGAAGAATGACAGGCTCTACAACAGTTTCTGGCATCGAAATTCAAAATGAAAGACCTCGGACAATTGAAGTATTTCTTAGGGATTGAGGTATCAAGGTCAAAAACAGGGATATGTCTATCATAACGGAAATATATGTTAGATTTATTGATAGAAATCGGAATGCTTGTGTGCAAACAGGTTGATACACCTATGGAAATGAATCATAAACTAGGACAAACAGAAGATCAGACGGCAACAGACAAAGGATGTTATCAACGGCTAGTTGGAAAACTAATATACTTATCACATACTCGGCCAAATATCACCTACGCAGTAAGTGTGGTAAGTCAGTTTATGCATTCACCAGGAGAAGAACATATGAAAGCCGTGTATCAGATCTTAAGGTATCTGAAAAGTGCACTAAGAAGAGGACTTCTATTCTCAAAAAGGGAGGTCCAAGATATTTAAGGGTATACAGACTCAGATTGGGAAGAAAATCAGACTGATAGAAGATCAACATCAGGACATTTTACATTCGTAGAAGGCAACCTTATCACTTTGGAGAAGTAAGAAGCAGAAAGTAGTTGCAAGGTCAAGTCTAGAAGCAGAATACCGAGGTATGACTCATGGTGTGTGTGAATGACCATGGGTTAAACAGGTATTACAAGACCTGAGAATTGATTATGAAACATCCATGAAACTACACTGTGACAATAAGGCAGCTATCAAAATTGCTCATAATCTGGTTCAACATGATCGTACCAAATACATTGAAGTCAACAAACACTTCATTACAAATTTTTTTTTATCAGAAAATCATACAACTTCCGTTTATTTGGTCTGAAGATCAGCTGACTGATATCCTCACAAAAGCAGTTTTCGGAAGGGCGTTTTATAATGCAATTGACAAGTTGGGCATGATAAATATCAACGCTCCAACTTGAGGGGGAGTGTTAAAATACAGAAATGTGGCCATTAATTTCCTAATATGGGAGTTATGTAAAGCAGGGAGAAAGGAGGCTTTGTATTGCTATTTTAGTATTGTAGTTTGGCTATAAATTAGCTTGCAATGTAAGAGTACATACACAATCGAATATACAGAGATTATTTTCGTATTTTGAATTCTAACAGAATAACAACAATTAACAAGTTTGAAGAATATTACTCAATCACAGACATTATCTCAAATAAAGTCAGATTAAAAGATTTGGATAGCGAGATGATAGCTGGAAGAATATTACTCAATCACAGTCATTATCTCAAACAAGTCAGATTAAAAGATTTGGATAGTGAGATGAGAGTCATATGCCAGGAATCATCTCACCTAAAATTGACTCCAATATATAATTTATATTATTCTTTAACACACTCCTTCAATTGAAAGCTCTTTAGGCTTGAAACTTGTACACAAGTTCACACTATCTTGTGCTTGATTTTTATCAAATAGTATGAGGATGGTGAGATTTGAACTCATGACCGTTGAGTTAACAAGATTTTGATATCATGTCAGAGAACCATTCTCATCTAAAAACTCAAAACTATTAAATGAAATTCCAGAGTATAATTTATATTATTTTCTAACATTATACTGATTTTGTGCTGGTTAGCTATGAAAAAACGATGTTGTACAAAGGAATTTCTAGCAGAAGAAATCTTACTAGTATGGAATTTCAAAATATCATTTCTACAGTAGATTTACTGAAAAAACTGTACACCTTATCCTCCACTAGCTACCATTGCTATTGGGGTTTTGATCTTAGAGTTATTCAACGGTGGAGATTTTCAACTAGTTTTCTAGAATCTCTTCAAGTGTTCTACGGTCAATGACTAAGCTATAGCTCAAGGAAGTTCCAAGTCAAAGCATGGAGCACACAATATTACTGAACACAAATAGTCATAAATAGACGCCAATATTCCGCCCCCCATAATCTAAATAAATATTTCAATCACTTGAACAGAAATATCACTAGCCTCGTTAGTTTAACCAAACATATATAGACTCTACAAGTTTTAGCTAGTCTAATGGATGACTTACATTTACAAGAAATTATACTCATTTAATGAAATCACATCCAATAAATCTATAAATTCCTGAAAGTGTTCAAGTATACAACACTCACCCGATGTTTATGCTCTAGCTAGAGTCCTCTAATGCTGAACAAATCTTTTCTCATGTACCATATTCTTACAATGTCATAAACTAACATAAGAGTTTCACTTGAATTTTGAATCACCACCAACAATTCCTCACACAACAATTTCATGCAATCATTAAGAAATTGAAAAAAGCTTACATTTTTCATTTTCTTTTTCTTAATGGGTTACACCACAACATCTTTTAATAGTATGATACATTTCAATTTTTAATAAAACAATCTTCATTTAAATAATAAATTAAGTACAATAATTTACCTTTACATTCAATAATCTTCCTCAAGAATTCTAATCATAACAACAACAAAAATCAATCTCTTATTTATCTTGAATTATTTTTACAAAAATTCAAGCATTAATCTAGCACAACTCACTTGAATAAACACAATTCCACCATATATTTAATAGGCTCTATTAAACCATATGATTTTTTCTTCATGATTTCTTTCTAATTTCCCTTTCATCATAATCTATGCTACCATAATCTCTATCATCACAACAAATTTTACATTTCCCTCAAATGCTATCATGAATCCTAGTCC
The DNA here is from genome assembly GCA_029228465.1 of Salix viminalis. Classification (NCBI taxonomy): domain Eukaryota; kingdom Viridiplantae; phylum Streptophyta; class Magnoliopsida; order Malpighiales; family Salicaceae; genus Salix; species Salix viminalis. The sequence goes on from CM055432.1 coordinate 7,454,456, forward strand.
GAAACTCATAAATTTGGCATCAATCCTTTTCCTTTACAATTGAGCTTGAAGAGTTAGGTTAATAACCCCTTCCTTGGTAATAAAATTCTTTTTCAATGCTAACCACTCAATTTTTTTCCGCCCTTCCTTTTTCTTCCCTTTTCTCTATTGATTCTCGATTATTTTGGAAGTTCATGCCCTTGAACCCTCACTTCCTCTTTAATTCAACCATTAAACCTTCGATCCTACTAAGATTTTGGTGTGGAACTCTTCATTGCCCCCTCGCCTTAAGAATTTCAGCCAATAGTATATAAATGAAGAAGAACTTAATAGTTCCATTTTTTTTCCTTTAGAAATTCAAGCCTACAATATATAGATGAAAATGAGTTTCTATTATACTTTTATGTTCAACTTCCAATAGCTTCTTATGGCCATCTAGGGACCATTTTATTTAAAGAATTAAAAATATATTGTGAGTTTTTTCATAAAATTTCAGCTTGATCCTATAATTGGATTGCAACTTATGCTTGTGAGCGTAAAAGTGGTCATGGTAATTTTACACCAAAAAATCATTTTTTCTCATGCCATCCATCCTTGCATGAACCATATTAATTTCTCAACCAAGTTATAGGGACCATTTTCTCATTAAACATTTAATTTATTTCGATCCTTACATGAACCATATCCATTTGTTATTTTCATCCTTCATTTCATTTATGAATTTATTGCCATCTCTTGACAATGTTTTTAGTTTCATCCAGGTTTACGCTAAAACTTTTCATGTCTTTAATTTTTTTACGCATTTAAGTTCATTTAATAATTTCTCTTTGATTTACCATTCATTATAAATTTTTAATTTCTAGGGGTGTACTCCCCATGACTCACTACAACAAGACATGATCAATTGAATATGACATGCACTACTAGATCCCAAACTAATTCATAAATTTACTATCTATTTTTCATGGCTCCAAACAATATAGGAACAAATGAATGGAGAATCTTGTTTCATAGTCATAAAATAGACAAGTCACTTGTTTATGGGACATTGTAGGCGAGGAACTCCCTGGAACATAAGCTGTCATGCATCAATTGCCAGAGAAAGACTTCTAGGAGGTAAACCTTTCCATTGTAATGAAGCAGCCGGAGACACAATTGGGAATATTATCCTATCAATGGTGATAGATTCATATGATCTTTTGTGTCAAGAAATGACAGAAGGTATACATATTCTAGTTTTATACCTCTAAGTTCTCTTTGCCGTTGTAATTTCAATATTGGGACCAGCACATCATAAAATGTCGCTTCCGGTTCTGAAGCTATAACACAGATTGGGTCGTTTTGAAATAATTTGAAAGATCATTTTCAAAAGTAATATGATGTAACAATCTCCTTCCAGTCTTCCTTAGTCTAATCCCCTACCCTTCGTAGCCATTTTTTAAAAAAAAAAAGTGCTCTACCTTTTCCATCCAAATATCCCCACCCTAGAACTCCTCTTTGTTTCTTCTACTACTTGAGACCACGACACCTGGCAAAATCTCCTCAAATCTGATGTAGCAACCCACATAAACTCTGTTTGTAGTGTGGATAGCATTTTTACCACCTCTCTGGCATAAGTAAAATGGACAAATAGGTAGAGCAATCAAGCAGATAAAATGGACAAATAGGTAGAGCAATCAAGCAGATAAAATGGACAAATAGGTAGAGCAATCAAGCAGCTTTTAGAAAGCAAATTCTGCCTACCATGCTTAACATGCTGACTTTGGCTTTATTATGGAATGTTATTATATATATATATATATATATATATATATATATTTATTTATCTTGTATTTACCTTATATAGATTTATGATCATGTGTAGTTTACCACATGGTTAGTATCATGTACAGCCCTACATCTATATATATATATATATATATATATATATATATATATATATATATATATTACATAAAGGGAGTGCTGCACACAACACACTACAGCCTCCGGAATATATTCCAAAACTCTATATCTCCCTTAACTTATGAAAACTTAATTGCCAAAGTTATGCCAGCAATATAGTAAAGTCTTTCTCTAGTGATCTACAACTAGTGTTTGAATAGGACTTTGATTAGAATTCAAAGCCAAAGCAGGAGGGCAAGATGTTTGTAGGTAGTTCTTAGATGTCGCTCTTAGAGTAGAATTAAAGAGGTCAACTAAGCACAGTCAAGAGATCCTTAAAGATCAAGACAGAATTTCACACATACGAGCGGGACTAAGAAAAGCTTCCATTTCCGAAGAACAATCTCTTCCCTCATTATGAAGATTCATTTATTAGTTCTTAAAATTCATCTTTTTTTAGTAGTAGTAGTCGGAGTACTGCAGAATATCCTATCATCAGAGAAGTCAAATAGGACCTCCTAAGCTCGTCATTTCACACAATATTCAACTAATTTCGGACGTTGATTTCTGTGTTTATTCGCTTTAGATTCGACGAAGAATAGAAGATTAACAATACTTTCTCGAGAACAGTTTATTAAACTCGGGGGGATATTAAATAAATGAGAAACCTTGAAAGAGAAAGGATTTTAAGGGAAAAGCTTACAATAGTTTTGAGAAGAAGAAAAAATGACTCTTCCACTAAAATCTTGAGGAAATTTCTATTTTACGAAATAAACTCTTTAAAAAAAATTAATTTCTACACAGATTTTTCCCACACTCCATAGCCTGCGTCCACCCTTTTTTAAAATATATGTAAAACATCGAGAACGATCATGAGTATTTTCGAATTACTTTTAAATATGTGCTGGTTTGGAGAGCTATTCTTGTATTTTTAAGCATGATTTCTCATAGAAAACAAGTAAGAAAAAAACCTGATTCACGCATTCCAAGTAACCATAGAGCACATTCTCGTGTTTCATACTGCGTATGCCAAAAATGATGATGAATTAAACCAACTAATTACGCATGCCAATAAAGATATATATTCGATATTGTGTTTCATTTCCACTCGAACATTTCTATGTACTACTATGTATTTGGACCATCAAACACTATAAGAACATAAGTAATGGAGTGCTAGAAAGAAAAAAGCTGTCACCGACTCGTGAGAAGAACCAAACCTTTAAATACTATAATCTAAAGTACTAGAGATACAATTGTCAACAAATTGACTGTATTAAACTTCTCAAAAGGCAAAAGTCATGCCAATATCACTCGTGGACCAATGGACATGGCAAAGATCTTCCGTCAAATTTCGGCTGCCATAAAAACCATCCATTAGCAAATCGTTCTCCCTTTCCATCAGTGGTAGTTGTTGCTGTCCCGACTTAGTTAGATATGCATCGTTTTCTCAAAGTTTACATTTTGCGCTCATATGGAATTTTACTGTTGCATATAAAATTTGTCAGATACTCAATTGCAAGAATGTACAGGCTAGAAAGAAAAGCAAATAACCCTTAAGGAAATCTAAAACTAGCATTCCTATATTTGACTATACAGCGCATATCACTTTTCATTTTAGTGTAACAGTGTGAATCAACTTGCGCTACATCGATCCACTGAGAATTAGGAGGGTATTCTTTTCAAAACTGCTATGAAATTTCAACCTTATTACTTCGATGATATGAAAATTTTAATTGTTATGCGGAGTTTGACCTGAACTAAGGTTAGTAATTCGAATGATCACCTAGCAAGGACAAATATAAATTAAATTGTTCTTCCTGATGGAAATAAGCATTTCTATTCTGTGGTCTATTATATGATCAGCCAATTAGAAATCTTTCAAATGCACTATATATGGTAGAAATGTTTGAGAGTCAATAAGAAGAAGAAGAATGATCAAGGAGAAGATTTTCTTTTTATGGTCACCACTCAAAAGGAATCACTAACTTTCAGCAGCCTGTAATCATTGAAAACCCCATTTGAAAGATAACATATACCATAAATAATGAAGTATAAATTAGCAAACTAAGGACAGAAGCGTTTCACTAGAACCTGTCGAGCTGTAAGCTTTGCATATAAACCATCAACATCAATAAGTGGAGAGTAAAGAGAGAATCCCTGTCATTTTGGAGTATCTTGATGGTGGGGGACTGAACTTTGCTATCGACATATTTTCAGTCATTATTGTCAAAAGTATTGATTTTAAATACATTGCCGCCCATACAAATGTATTCAAACAATAAACCATCTCAGCACAATGAAAGGTTGAGGATCAAGTTTCAAACAATAAACCATCGGGTGATTTGACAGAGAATTTTCCAAGCATTATAGCTTCGATTTACCATTTATCAAGCCAATGGATTTGTAGTTTGTTCGCAACACAAAAAAAATAGTGTTTAAGTCTTGACTTTAAACTATACGAGATAGTCTTACTGCATAAATTCGTCAATCTATAGACGAAACTAATTTCAAACAGCTGGAATGATCGTTGCAATGAATCGCACTATTATTGGTATCGTCAATACATATAAGAGAGCAACATATTTCGAAATATATCAATGTCTAATCCTGCATTTATTGAAACTCTGCAAAGTCTAATTTTACTTGCTTACGTAATTACTATATATACATCAAAGTGTCGTGAAAAGCAAAATGGCCTACATAATTATTAGCAGTAGTGAAAGTGCATGCGACATGCAAAGTATGGGGAAAATCTGTAAGATAGTCAAACTTGTGAGGACCATTTAGCATTCAAACCGTCCAAATTTATATTCATTTTCTGAGGTCCACAAACAGGGTTTTGAGGTGAGGATTGCCAAAGGGTCTGACTTATTATGGCTATAAATACCACCTTCAAACCAAGACTTGTTCTCAATGTGGTGGCTTGCACCTTAATCATCTTCCATACCATCGTCCAATAAACCTACACCATATTTTCTTCTCTGGTCAATTATGGCCGAAACATTTAAATGTGCTTTCCTTGTTCTTGCGTTTGTTACTTCCTTCCAAATCCTGTTTATTGAAGGAAGGCCAATTAAGCCAGCGAATAAGCAGCAACTTCTCACCTATGAAAAAGAGCCGATAAAAGAATTGGCCAGCAAGAGTATGAATACCAACTTGCACCACAGCACTGCAGATAATCAAAAAGTTTCTCTAACTTCACCCCCAGTTCACATTCCTAGTGTTCACCATTCCAAGGCTGACAGAAAAGAGTCGCAACCTATGGTCCCTCGCTCCAGCGATTCTCGTAGTGTTAGGCATCCAGAGACACCGGGAGCTAAATCCAACAACGGGCATTCTGTCAGTGCTTTCAAAGATGATTTCGAACCCACAACACCAGGTCACAGTCCTGGGGTTGGCCATATTCATGCAGATGAAGACCAGGAAGACAATGAAGATGTTGATCCAAAGGCACCTAGTTCTGGCTCCAGTACTGGACATGCTGGTGCAGCATTCAAACCCACAAAACGAGGTCACAGCCCAGGCGTTGGCCATATGTCATCTGTAGATCAAAGTGATAAGATCGATCCAAACTCATCCAACATTGAACATTCTATCACAACACCAGGTCACAGTCCTGGGTTTGGCCATATTCTTGCAGGTCAAGACCAAGATGACAGTGAAGATGATGCAAAGGAACCTGGTTCTGAATCCAGTATCGGACGTGATGGTGCAGCATTCAAACCCACAACACCAGGTCATAGCCCTGGCATTGGCCATATGTCATTTGTATATCAAAGTGATAAGAACAATCCAAACCCATCCAAAATTGAACATTCTGTCACAACACCAGGTCATAGTCCTGGGCTTATCCCTATTCATGCAGATGAAGACCAAGACGACAATGAAGATGTTGATCCAAAGACACCTGGTTCTAGCTCCAGTACTGGACGTGCTGGTGCAGCATTCAAACCCACAAAACCAGGTCATAGCCCTGGCGTTGGCCATATGTCATCGGTGGATCAAAGTGATAAGACCGATCCAAAGGCATCCAACTTTGAACATTCTGTCACAACACCAGGTCACAGTCCTGGGTTTGGCCATATTCATGCAGATGAAGACCAAGACGATAGTGAAGATGTTGATCCAAAGGCACCTGGTTCTGGCTCCAGTACTGGACGTGCTGGTGCAGCATTCAAACCCACAAAACCAGGTCACAGCCCTGGCGTTGGCCATACGTCATCGGTGGATCAAAGTGATAAGACCGATCCAAACCCATCCAACATTGAACATTCTGTCTCTAGAGTCCCAAATGATTTCCAACCCACGTTACCAGGTCACAGCACTGGGGTTGGTCATGTTTTCAAAGCACAAACGAAGAATTCATGAAAGCATGAAACGTGGAATTTGGATGTTTCAAATAAAAGCTAGGGTGTATACTAGCATGGACATATCGATTGCATATTAAGTATTATTATTGGTAACTAAGGCATGTAAATGCCAAAGTTAAGTTATTTCATTTAAGTCTGTCAAAAAATATCAAGATTGTGTGAAGTGCATTAGAATCATTTCCTTCCTATCTAGCTTAGCCCTTTAATTTAGTTGTCTCTACATAATAATATATAGCCTGGGTTGAATGCATAATTAAAGCAATGGTTGGAGGTATAAAGCAATATAGTCTATAAATCTATATTTAGCCATGTAAAATATCCTATATCCATTTTGCTACAAATAAAAAATTTCATATTTGTTATATTATTTTTCGTTCTCTTTATCATAACTTAATTACCAAAATTCTTTTTATGAAAAGTACAACAAATAGAAGGCATGACGACTTCATTAAGCCAACACTACGAAATCTTTGCTACTTTATAAATCGATAGTATAGTTGTGATGGTGACCCGATTGAAAATGAAATGGTGAAGAGGAATTTGTTATTTATTTTGTGTAGGTGAACAAAAAACAAATCTTTCATGCACTTCCATTGAATTGCTCAACCAGTTATTTTTTGGAATGTTTGGGCTACATTGCAAAAGTTCTAGTTTTTTTTTTTAAATAATTTTTAATATTTTTTATATCTTTTTTTATATTATGATGTTAAAAATATTTTTTTTTTAAAAATAATTATTGTTAATGTATTTCTAAAACAAACATTTAAAAAATAAATCATTGTTGTACCTAAAAAAATCAATTGAAGACCTATAAATTGCAAGAAGAACCAGGTTTTGGGTGTTATTAGAAAAAAATCAAATTTTGTGGACTAAATTGGAACCTTAAAAGGTGAAAATTAGAGACATAATTGCATAAAATTCAAATTTTGAGAAGCAATTACGAATTTAATTAAACAAATATAAGAACAAATACCAATATGATCAAATCACGTGATTGCAAGGGCTGAAATAAAAAACTTTATGGACAAAATTAAAGAAACAAATTTTTACTAACCAATCAAAGACCAAATTTATTAAATACGAAACCAAGGACTAAAGCAAAAAAAATTCTCGAATTCAAGTTCGAAATTTGGTCTAAGAAAAGGGTGATATTTTAGAATTAAAGGTGTAATTAAACAAATTGAAAGTATAAGGGTACAATCATAATTCAGAAAAAAAAAAACTTAATTTTAAAGGATAATTGAAATGACATCGTCTTAAGAGCACTATACATATTCTTCCCCAATTTAGGTGGATTGGGAAAACATCTTCAAGCGATCAAATACGATATTTTTGACCACCTTCAAATCTATAATTACAATGATTCTACTCACAAACACCTTCTCTACAACCTTATGATCTTAAATCAAACATTTGTATAATATATTAGCCATTTATTGCTTCAACATCTTGTCCTTAATTAATCTTCATACAATTAAATATGGAGTACATATACATCCAAATTAAGCAAGAAAATGTCCAATAAAAAGGTATTCATCCCCTCTATCAAACCTAAGTGATCTTTGGTCACGATTATATTGGAGTTGCTATGATGGAGCCACAAAAGTTCTCATGAATGATCCCTTGCAATATTATCTTCAAAGATATATGCAGCTTCACTCATGTCTTTCATCTCAAAATTAGATGATAACTATTTTTTAATTTCATTAACATACTCATTATTTTTTAACTATAAAATGTTATCCATATATGATGATAACATCACATGTTTTTAGACCTTTTAGTATAATGTGATTGTGTTATGAAATTATATATATCATTGTCTTTATTTTACACCCTTTGTGTTCTGTTTTTTCACTAATGTAACCTATAGGTCCTTACATCTATCTAATGTAACTAAAAACGCAAGTTAGCTACTATAACAAGTGAAAATATCTACTCATATCCAATTCCTTTATTTTATGTATATCCTTTTTTCCATTGATCGAGCTTCATATTTTTCAATATTGTCACACCCTTTTCGCTTTATTTTAAGAACCTACTTATTTCCAATGGTTTTATATCTTTTTGGAAAAGAAACCAAATTTAAACTTTAGTTGATTTCATAGATTATAATTTTTCTTCTATAGCCTAAATCTATTTTTCCTTAGCAAGGTATGTAAGAGCTTCGTTTATATTTCTTAGTTTCTCTTTATCTTGTGTAGTATAAATAAATATTTAACTTCCAACTTAGAAAGATGATGAGGAATGTTATAATGACTACTAGTTCATTGTATAAGATTGATCCATTGATGAATCAATAAAAATATTACTCCCATCTAAAGTAGCATTTATATATGGTTTCATTATAGGTAGCATTGACATTTAGTTGAAACTAATTCTTCTTTCTTCAAATTACTCCAACTTGGAAATGAGCCCATTTGTATTTGTATAGCATAAGCATTCTGGTTCTGATTTCATAAGGATATAACTCTTGGCCCATTTCACTCTATCTAGGAAAATCATTCTCTATGAATATGACTTCTCGTGATTCAAATTAAGTTATATTTCCACCTTCTTGTACATATATGAAAACACGTCCTTGTGAGTGGTCATAATATCTTATAAAGACAAACTTTCACTTCTTTAACCTGGTATTCCATATTTATAAGAACAATTATGAGCATAAGCAACACAACCCCAAGATTTAAAAAAAAAAAACTCTAACTAGGTTGTTGTTTTGCTCAAAGAAAACAATGGTGCACAGAATCTTTTGTTTAAGATTTTGAGGAAAGAAAGAATCTCCATTCTAAAAGCAAAGTCGAGCACTCCCAGTTGAATAAGAATTTGTCTGGCATGACATCTTGGGTACAAGTGAGCTGTATTTTACATGAGAGACGATCATAAAAAAATACCGCACTTACCATGTGAAATATTACCCAAAGCGCTATGAAAGTATTACAGTTTTCGATGTTCGAAAACAAGAACAGCACCAAGTTGCTATAATTTTGCTGGCAATACAAGTTAAACAGCAAGACAGCCGCAAATTTTAGAAATCTATGATTTGCACTGGAATCCTATACTGTGGCCGTCTTAGCTAGATTCCCATAAGAGTGTGGGATGACAGATTTATATTTATATATAGGATACTGTGTCGTACACGCTTTCTTTATAGCTCACAAGTTGTCGAAGGGAATCACAAGGATATTTCAAACTTGATGCGCTGCTTTTGCTTTTGGCCTTTCTAGCATTATTATTTTACAGTGGTTATTAGATACTAAAAACCGGAGGAGAAAAAGTTTCAGCTGTTTTGACTGGGAATTTACATCAGTAGCTGCCAATATATGTGTGGTTAGGTCTAACTATATTAAAACCTAAAAATGAGATCTTCTTAATAGTGGAAGAAAGTAGGCCAAGAGAATCTCTCCACCTTCTTGGGTCTAAGTTCTGCCCACAATTAATTTTGATACAATATTGCAGGTACGAAACAGTGCTTTAAGTGGTATAATTTTATTTTTAATTCTTTCATTCAAGTACTATTACGCAGGGCCAGAAGGGAAAAAACAGTAGGAGATGCAATATATATATATATATATATATATATAAGACGAGGACTGCAATTCATCCTTGAAAGGGTTTTTCCCCTTGCTTGTTTTCATTTCTATCACTTTACGTATTACACTTTTGAGGTGTTAGCTCGACTTTTCTTCTTAAATAATCATCTTATAGTCGAATTCAAATGTTAAGAGAGAAATGTTTTATATTTACACTAACGATCCGAATGCGAAGGTCTTCCTGTAATTGAGAGTAATTAGAAGGTTTAACCTAATAGTTAGCCAATCCTTTCTATATATATGATTAGGGCAATATACAATAGTAATGGTGGAGATTACCACATAAGAATATGACTACAATATTTTCTATTTAATTACATTCTATAATACGCCCCCTCAAGCTGAGGGTAGAGGATCAACCCGAAGCTTGAATCTAAAAGTCGTAAATGAAGGAGCAGGAAGTGGCTTAGTGAAGACATCGACAAGTTGATCCTGAGAGGAAATAAAACGGATCTGAATCTCTTTCTTCGCAACTCTATCTAGTACAAAATGATAATCAATCTCAATTTGTTTTGTGCGAGCATGAAAGACAGGGTTTGTAGACAAATACGTGGCGCCAAGGTTATCACACCAGATGATAGGAGCAAAGGTGATCGGAATCTGAAGATCCGTTAATAAGTACTGAAGCCAGATAACTTCAGCCGTGCCATCTGCTAAGGCTTTATATTCAGCTTTTGTCGAAGAACGAGCAACAATGCGTTGCTTACCCGATTTCCACGAAATCGGCGTCTGGCCAAAGAACACAAGGTAACCACCGGTAGATTTTCTGTCCTCAATACTACCGGCCCAATCTGCATTTGTAAATCCATGTAAAGCGAAAGAAGAGCTACGAGTAATATGTAAACCATGCGATGCCGTACCATGAAGATAGCGCAAGATGCATTTCACGGCAGCCCAATGAGATTCTGTAGGAGCATGCATAAATTGACATACCCGGTTAAAAGCAAAGTAGATATTTGGGCGTGTGAAAGTGAGATATTGGAGAGCACCAACAAGTTGCCAAAAACGAGTAGCATTAGGAAACAAAGGATCAGGCATAATGGTGGCTTTGGATGCCAAAATAGGAGTATCAACGGGTTTACAAGATAACATACCAGCTCGCGTGAGGATGTCAAGTGTATACTTATGTTGACAAAGCATAAGTCCCAGACTAGTAGACTAAACTTCAATACCCAAAAAATAATGAACATCTCCCAAATCCCGAAGTTTAAATTCTGAGCTCAATAGCTGAATCAGGCGTTGTAGCAACATAGCATTATTACCCGTAAGCAGAATATCATCAACATAAATCAAAAGATAGCAAATATTGCTACCAATCGAGAAGATAAACAATGAGGTATCCACTTTAAAAGCACGAAAACCAATGGATAATAGGAAGTCATTCGGACGAGTGTACCAAGCCCGCGGAGCCTGTTTTAAACCGTATAGAGATTTATACAATCGACACACGTGACCTGGTAGAGCAGAATCAACAAAACCCGGAGGTTGTTTCATGTAAACCTCTTCATCAAGTACGCCATTAAGAAAGGCATTATGAATGTCAAGCTGATGAATTTTCCAACCACTCGAAACTGCAATGGAGAACACTAAGCGTATTGTTGCCTGTTTGATAACAGGACTAAAGGTTTCTGAGTAATCAATACCTTCTTGCTGAGTGAAACCCCTAGCAACCAGGCACACCTTATACCTCTCAATGCTACCATCAGATCTGCGTTTAATTTTGTAGACCCATCGGCTACCAATAACATTCATGGATGGATGAAACAACACTAAAGTCCATGTTCTGTTTGCGCGTAGCGCCTGAATTTCCTCACGCATGGCATTATGCCAAGCCTCATATTTGTTAGTATCATGAAAAATAAGTGGCTCATGCGAGGGAGGAGAAACTACCCGACTGAAGGAGGCAGCAAATGTGGCTGCTGTGGTGGTGGTTAGTGCTGTCTTGGGCTGTCTCAGACGAAGAACCATGGGGTGTGTAGAAGCAACGGGACAGGGAGCAACAGTACTTGTACCTGGAATGTGCTGAAAAGGATAAGAGGAGAGGTCAACACATAGTTACAGACTAGGAGGTGAATCCAGGAAGGTGCTGGGCTGCATCACAGATGATGGTGAAGCTACTGTCGGGCTGGAGATTTCAGCTGTCGACCGAGGTTGTGCCGCTCCTGAAACCTGCAAATCAGAACCTATTCCTACACAAGAATCATTGGAAAGAGAAGCACGTGGTGATAGTATGGCTGTGTGGGATGGTGAGGCAGGGTCAGCTGAAACAACGGGCAAAGGTGTGTTGTGGTTTCTGCCGATTTGGGAATGGATAGGCTGAAAACAGTGAGGATGCAATGATGGAAGATAGGTAGGTGTAGGGGGTGGAACCAGGGGAATTGTTACCTGTTCAGATTTCTTAAAAGAAAAGACACTTTCATGAAAACGAACATGATGGGATACATAGACACAATTAGACTCTAAATCAAGCCGATAACCAAGATGAGACGAGCTATAGCCTAAGAACATACACGGAGAAGAATGAAAATCTAGTTTATGAGCATGATATGGATGCAAAAATAGAAAACAAAGACACCCAAAAGTATGTAGGAAGTTATAATTAGGAGTGCGATGAAACAGACATGCAAAAGGAGATTTATTTTGAAGAACAAAAGTAGGCATGCGATTAATAAGATATATTGATGATTCCATAGCATAGTTCCAAAAATGCTATGGGGCATGACACTGGCCTAAAAGGGTTAGGCCAGTTTCGACAATGTCTATGATGACATTCAACTGTTCCATTTTGTTCATAAGTATGAGGACAAATTAAGTGATGGTGAATACCAATGGTTTGAAAAAAAATTATTTAATTTTCAATATTCACCACCCCAATCATTTTGAACAGATTTCATTTTAAGAGAACTGACGCTCAACAAGTGTCTGAAAACATTGAAACGTGGAAAATACATCAGATTTCGCAACAAGCGGATAATACCAAATATATTTAGTGTGCGCATTAACAAAGATAAAAAAATAAAGAAAACCATCAGAAGAAAACATAGGAGCAAGGCCCCAAACATCACTAAAAATTAATTCAAGTGGGTTTGAGGTTTTGTGACCCGTCGGTCGTAATGGGACGATTTGCCTAAAGGACATGCTTGACATTGAGTAAAAAATCGTCTAGATGTACAAATAATTTTATTTTCGGAAACTAACAAATTTAGAATGCGAGGAGTTGGGTGACCTAAACGACGATGCCACAGGTCGGCAGTCGCGGAAATGCAAGGAGACTAAAAAGCTTTAGGAACTGACGTAGCCGAAGACTCGGAGAGAACATAAAGACCATCATGACTCCGACCGGAAAGAAGAACTTCCTTGGTGATGAGATCCTTCACATAAAAAACAGAATTGTGAAATTCAAAATAAACATGATTATCACGACAGAATTTCTGAACAGATAACAACGGTTTGGTAATGTGAGGTACACGAAGAATGTTAGTCAATGTAAACATGTGTTTTGGGGAATGTAAAATAGCATGTCCAACATGGGATATATCAAGGGCCTTACCATCACCAACATGCAAGAAATCATTACCAAGATAAGGTGCAGAATCAGTTAGAGTTGCAAGATCAAGTGTCACGTGTTGATTCGCGCCGGTGTCGGGAATCCAAGTTGCAGCAGCGGAATCATGCGCAACAACAAGATGAGCAAAGGGCTGCTGTGTGCTGCTATGAAACTGGGAGCATTGAAGAGCTGAATGGCCGAAATTGGAGTACAATTGGCAGCGTACATGCTGCTGTCCAGACCACCCCTATTTCTGCCTCAAATCTGCAGAATTGCGCCTGATCTGCTGCCATGGATTCTGCCTCCAGTCTGCAGTAGATTGGCCCCTGTTTTGGCTTGAAAATTGGCATGCCAATTACCCCTATAACGTCCCCTATTTCGGTTGTGATGAGCCATGACATGATTAGCAGAAATCATAGGTGTTGGCAGTAGTGGTGGCTGCTGCGGCAGAGATGAAGATGACAACAGGGAAGAAGAGCCGACAACCATGGAATGAAAGGAATTTTTATGCAGAAATTCATGAGTAAGAAGATGGCTGTGAAGATCAGCATATGACAGCGGTTCTGCCTTGGTTATGAGACTAACTGATGCATATACATACTAACTAATGCATCACCTTGTCGAAGGTCTTGGAAGGAGCCATGAAGTTGCATGATACGAGAATTAGAAGGAGAGGCAAGAGCCTTCTCAAGAGTGCGCCAAACACAATGCGAAGTAGAACAATTGACCACAAGATGCAGCACATCTACGGATAGAGAGGAGAGGAGGGCACTTAAAATAAGTTGATCTTGTTGCTTCCAACGAAGAAAGGAGGGCTGATAGCAGAGGAAGTTGCAGTCGAAGCGTCAATCGGATGAGCTGGAGGACACGACAAGGAACAAAGTGAAAAACACCTTGACCAAGGAGATATGACTTCATCTGCATTCTCCAATAAAGGTAATTGGTGTTTGTGAGTTTCAACGAAATAATGTGATGGGTGTTTGATAAGGGAACCATAGTTGAATTGTGTGTTCCCATTAGAGGCAAAGGAAAGGAAGAAGAATCAAATACATGCTCCACATGGGGAGATTGTTCTCGGCCAGCAGTCGGAGCATGGCTGGCCGGTGATGATGCAGCACCGGTGGAAGGGGAGATGTCAACGGCGGCAGCAGGGGAATCCATGGGGAAGAAGAGATTAGGGTCGACTGCAGAGGGAGAGAAAAAACAAAAAGAGTTTTGATGGACGAGGACTCTGATACCAAATTGAGAATAATTAGGAGGCTTAACCTAATAGTTAGCCAACCATTTCTATATATATGAGTAGGGCAATATAGAATAGTAATGGTGGAGATTACCACATAAGAATATGACTACAATATTTCCTATTTAATTACATTCTATAATACCTGTAACACTGAGACAAATTCAGTCTATGTGCATGTGTGAAAATTTATCAAAAATTACTTGTAAGTGTTAAAACCAAAACTTTTCATTCCGATTCTGATTTAATCTACAGAATATGATTGTCATCTCTATGTGTATTCATATAAATCCATTTTTTCTTATCATAAAATATACATTTACATTTTAAAATAGAAATTCCATTTGTTCAAACAAAGCAGAATCCAATTTAGAGTACTCCATAATTTCCGATAGGAATGCAATTGGTTCATCATATAATACGATGATGTAAATGTTGTTCTCAGAAGGTTGAGAAACAATTGTATACTTTCATTAAGAGAGAATTGGCTATTAATAGCCTTACAATTAGTAACGGAAAGAGCTAGAGAATTGACTCACATATTCATAACTCCTATAACGTGGGGAGCAATTAAGAAACCAAAACGGACTGAAATGAAATGATCCTATTAAATAGGAATTATTAACAACTCAGCATAACAATTGGTGAACTAAGTACCAATAAACTTTAATATCTAACATCCTCTCTTAAACTGCATGCCAAGTGCATCAGTTTATACTAGACATAAAGCAAATTACCATTAGACCATATAGTTTCACAAAGATATCATACTTCAATGGTTTAGTCATTATATCTGCAACTTGATTCTGAGTTGGACAATGAGTTACTTCCACGACACCCATACTGGTGAGTTCTCGAATGAAATGAAAACAAATATCAATATGTTTACTACATCCATGTAACATCGGATTTTTGCAAAGCTTAATGGCATAACCTGAAGTGTTTTTTTGATCTTCAACGTCACCTGTATAATCACTATTAAAATATACATTACGACCTTTGAATCCTCCCTTCTTGTAGAGCACTCCAAAACTAATTGTTCCCTTTAGATACCTGGAAACCCTTTTTGCAGCTTGTAGATGAAGTTTAGTGGGACATTTCATGTATTTGTTGAGAAGACTTACGACGAACATCATATCAGGTCTAGTGGCAGTTAAATACATTAAACTTCCCACAATTTGCTTGTATAGTGTGCTGTCTATTTTTGATCCACCATGATCTTTACAAAGCTTTGTACCAGGAACAATGGGATTGTTAATAGAATTGCAACCATCCATCTTAAATTTTTCCAATATTGCTTGTGCATATTTGTTTTGCCCAACAAATATTCCAATTGAATTTTGCATAACTTCAACGCCTAGAAAATATCGTATCCTCCCCAAATCAATCATATCAAATTCACTCATCATAGATTGTTTAAACTCATCAAACATACTCGTATTATTCCTAGTGAATATTAAATCATCAACATAAAGACATACAACCAAAATATTACCTCCACCTCCAGTTTTGATGAACAATGTATGTTCATAAGGACATTTCTTGAAGCCTTGAGTTGCAAAGTATGATTCAATTCGGTTGTACCAAGCTTGAGGGGCTTGTTTGAGTCCATACAGTGCTTTCTTTAACTTGTACACCATCTGCTCTTTTTCCTTCTTCCCATAGCCAGGAGGTTGCTCAACATAAACTTCTTCATTGAGTTCTCCATGTAATAATGTCGACTTCATGTCCAATTGGTAGATAATCCATTCCTTTTTAGCTACAAGTGAGATGACCAATCGAATGGTATCCAAACGAGCTACTGTTGCAAAGACTTCAGCATAGTCCATTCCATGTTGTGGCGTATACCCCTTAGCCACAAGACAAGCATTGTGTTTATCCACCTCACCATCTTCTTTAAATTTTGTTTTGAAAATCCATTTAACTCCCACATTTTCCCCTCCTTCCAGCAATTTACTAAGCTCCCATGTGTTGTTTCTCTCGATTGCATCTATTTCGGCCTCCATAGCTTTCTGCTACTTCTCACTTTTCACTGTATCGTCATAGCTTAATGGATCACTGCCTGCATATAAAGCTAGAAATGCATAGTCATCTTCTTCAGATAAGCCCTCACAACTGATATAATCTTGCATCCAGCCCAATGGTCTCCTTATTCTTCCCTCTTTTGAGCTTGATGCTTGATTTTTTTTGTTTCACCAAACGTGGTCCTTTCTGCATTCACATTTGGTAATGTTGCTACTTCGTCTGCATGTGGCATGATTACTACTTCTTCATCTGCATATGGATCTAATTCTTCTACACTCATGTCAGCTGTATTGTTGTCACTCCATCTAAATCAACCAAAATTGCTTCTTCATAACTGTTATCCCAATCCCAGTTTCCTTCTTCAAACTTCACATCTCTAGTAATTATAATCATCTTGGATAGTGGGTCAAACAATTTGTAGGCCTTTGCTTCCCCACTGACTCCAAGAAATACACATTTTAAGCTTTTATCATCTAACTTCTCTTATTATCAGGAATATGAACATATGCAATGCAACCAAAAATCTTGAAATAGGAGACTGAAGGTTTGATGTGACTCCAAGCTTCTTCTGGGGTGATATTTCTCACAGCTAATTTGGGACTTCGATTTAGCAAATGAACTGACCAATTAACAGCCTCTAGCTAGAAATTCTAGGGAAACTTGTTCTCAGTTAGCATGCTTAGAAAACCATTTTCATAATGGTTCTATTTTCCTCTCTGCTATACCGTTTTGTTGTGCGTATGTTGTTGTTAGTTGTTGTCGTATACCATGTTCAACGCAAAAATTGGTGAATTCATTGGAAATAAATTCACCTCCACGATCAGTTCTTAACCCACTTAAATAAACCCCTGACTCTTTCTCAACAAGATTTTTAAAGTTTTTAAAGACTTCAGATTTTTCTACCAGGAAATAGACCCAAAATTTCCGATTGAAATCATCAATGAAACTGATAAAGTACCTCTTGTTGCTATTAGAAATAGGCTTGATAGCACTCCACGATGGAATTATCAAAGTTTGGCCTGCTACGCCCTCTGCCTCGCCCTCTATAGACACCATGACCTCGTCCTCTTCCTCTAGAATTATCATCATAAGTCAACTTCAAATCTTGTTCGTCTGCAACAGTATGATAATCCATATGTTGCTCATGCACCAGGAGGCTACTTTGTAACTCATCGATGGACATGGCTTCCACTTCATTGGACTCCTCAATAGCGCAAACAACAGAGTCAAATTTCGGTGTCATGGATCTCAAAATCTTTTCAATGACAGCAACATCATCCTTCTTCTCTCCTTGAATTCGTTTCTTGTTGGCTATCGTCTATGTTCAAGCAAAATATCCATTTACAGATTCACCAACCTTCATCTGTAGAATCTTCCATTCCTTTCAAAGTGCTTGCAACTGTGCACACTTAACCCTAGTCGTGCCTTGATATTTCTGCTTCAATGAGTCCCATATATCCTTGGTTGTGTCTTTCTTGAGAAAGGTTTCTAGTAGGGATTGATCTATACCTTGGAACAAATAGTTCTTAGCTTTCAGATCCTTCAATCGTTGATCGTTAATGGTCTTCATCTGAGTGTCTGTAAAAGGTACTCCTTCTGCTGCAACAAGAACTCCTTGTTCTATTAAAGACCAGTATTCTTTTGATCGTAAAATTTTTTCCATCAGCATGGACCAGTGGTCATAATGTCCATCAAACTTTGGAATTGATGGTTGCACAAAATTCACTTCCATCGATATCTCTTCACTTTGTCTCTTGTGCAAACAGCTACTGCTTCTCACAATTTAATCAAAAAGACTGTGAGGCTCTGATACCAAATGTTGTTCTCAAAAAATTGAGAAACAATTGTATACTTTCATTAAGAGAGAATTGGCTATTAATAGCCTTACAATTAGTAACGGAAAGAGCTAGAGAATTGACTCACATATCCATAACTCCTATAACATGGGGAGACATTAAGAAACCAAAACGGACTGAAATGAAATGATCCTATTAAATAGGAATTATTAACAACCTAGCATAACGGTTGCTGAACTAAATTCTAATAAACTTTAATATCTAACAGTAAAATGTTTGTTTTTATGAAATAATGTAAAATTGTCTTAGATAGTATCTACGGAAGCAATATCAAAACTACTCCAATGGAATGTTGCGTCGATGTTCCTCTATAGCTCTTTGTCTTTAAGGAGTGTGGCATGATAGCAGAGTACTTGTGATCTGCACAGTAGGTCTTGAATTTAGGTCTTGAATTTAAGTCAGGACATGACTCCTTATAAGAGTTTGGGACAACTTGGTTTTACTCGCTCACTTGGATCCACAAAGTATGTTTTTCAAAGGAAGGATTTCCTCACATTAAAAAAAAAAATATTTAGTTCTTCTTTCCTCCAATTTAATTAGTTTTCAAATTGCTGTAATGGTCTACTTGTTCATGATAATGATAATAATAATAATAATAATAATAATAATAATAATAATAATAATAATAATAATAATAATAATAATAATAATTTGAAGGGAAAGTACAGAACATAGATTTTCAAAAAATAAATGACCAGATTCCATTTAACGTTTTTAAGATAAATTAGTTAGTTTCAAGTTTTTCTTCCCAAAAAAAACCTCCATCCTTCATTATATATCCCTGTAATAGCCTAACAATACATTTAAAAATTACACTACAATGATAATATATTGTATATCAACGGCTAGACGGTAAGATCCCGTGCACCTGAACTATAGCTTTGCAGTGACAAGCTTGATCGAATGTCTTCATACTTCATTTTACATTCATATAACATCCTAACAATACATTTAAAAATTATACTACAATATGATAATTATTTTGTCCTGAGTTTTTTTGAGCAAACAAAACACATGAACTACCTAATTTTTTAATATATAAGTAATGCAGTATAGAACATTCAATAACAAATGGACTTTCGTGAAATGTGAACTTATTGATCCTTGGAACTTTTTGATTTTCATATTAGGGAGTATATTTTGTTGAAATAGAAGACGTATTTAGGAGGGGAATGAAACTGGCCCTTCAGTTTATTGTACAGTTAAGGTTACATAAAAAAAAGCAACATTTGCAAGTGTATCATGCATATTTGTCTAATGTACTGCCAGGTCACATGAAAGCAAAGCTGTCACGCTCTTGTCCTAGGGTTTGAACGTGGGAAAAAGAAAGACTTGCAAAAAATAGTGGTTTCAGACAACTTACAGCGGGTCAGTTCCCCTTTTCTTCTGGTAAACTTTAAATTTAGGTTAGTAGACCTTAAGGAATCTTCCTTGATGTGAGGATTTTTTTTTTATTTTTTATTATATTTATTTATTTTCGCTTTTAGATTGTTTAGGGCCTCACATGTTGCAGCTTTGTAAGTCTTTAAATACCGATGGAAGTGAAAGGTTATGAGTATCTTCTTCTTCCCTAACCGCTTTCTATTTTAATTACTCTTAGATTGATCAGTTCACTTCGATCACTTTCGTTCTTAGAGTTGTAACCCTAGTTAAGTTTCTGATTAATTTCATCCCATCCAAACATGGCCAATGCAGCTTCCACTTGCTTGTTCTTCATACTAATGTTGTTGTCTTACAATATCCTCTGCGTTGAAGGAAGGAGTTTAGAACTGAAAAAGGGATTGAAGCACGCCAAACCCTGCAATCCTGAAGGGAAGAGCATCGCAAGAAACTCTAAATTAAATATCGCAAGCCCAGGTTATCACTTGCACCACACTACTAAAACTGGTGATGGATTCGTGGAGGCTTTTCGACCAACAACCCCTGGTCATAGTCCAGGTGTTGGCCATTCCATCCACAACTAATTAAGGCAATGAATAATTGTATACTTTTAAATATTTTGGTTGGTAATATTATTATCTAGTAGCTGTTATGTCACTTTTATGGTTATGGGTTTGTGTTGTGATTTTTATCGTAGGCTGTATATATGTATTTCCACTTTTTAATTAAAAGGTTGTATTTTTAATTGATCGTTGGTAACTCTCTGTAGAATCTGTTTTCTTCTTCTTCTTCTTCTTCTTCTTTAAATCATTGACATGCCCTTTCAACTCTGGGCTACATCTATAATGGAGAGTGTCTTGCCCTATCTGAGTCCATCGGATAGCAGTTGCATGCAAGAGACGATTAGTTGAGATGGTATATACCTATTCATGTAATAATTTCTCTTCTAAAAAAAAATCATTGCAGACCAAACTAATTATATTAGAGAGACTTACTGTGTAATCAAAAAATTGTAATAATATTGAGGTTCATTGCACAACTAATCAGGCAACGTTAATCCAGTCTATGTAAAACTGCATTACTTGTGATAACAATGTTAATTAACGCCATTACTAATCATACTCTTATGAGGTTATACATGTTATAAAGCATGAGAAAGAGAGCGTGTTGTCCTACAATATTAATCTCATAGCCTACGAGACTTAAAAAATTTAAATTGAATCAATCCTGGCCAAAAAGTCGTGAGGCATAGTTGTGAACTTTCTTAGTATGGTTAATAAATATGAACAGCCAAGTCATATTCGGTCCAAAGATAGCCATGCATGTGACGATGAGCATGAACATCTTAGGTCAAACCTGCTAGACCTTCAGCTAATTACTTTTTGACAATAGTCTGTTAAAAGACTGATAAGTGTTGGAGTCGATCAAAATCAAGTTAGCTAAGCACTGCGTTATTAGAATTTGAGTTGTATACCTTTAAGATCGTGTATTTTCAAATTCAACTTCAACAGGATAAGCCGAATAGCAAGATTATTAGAGTCTGCAGTTAAACC
This sequence comes from Salix viminalis, assembly GCA_029228465.1. Taxonomy (NCBI): domain Eukaryota; kingdom Viridiplantae; phylum Streptophyta; class Magnoliopsida; order Malpighiales; family Salicaceae; genus Salix; species Salix viminalis. The sequence goes on from CM055432.1 coordinate 7,475,886, forward strand.
ATCCTACAATTGGAGTCAAACAAGCATCTCAAGATTATGAAGCAATCCACATTTGAAAAACAAAAATAAATAATGCCCCAGTTCTTGAGACATGAATTAAAACATTTCACCTGCTAGCCAAAGGTAAAAAGCCGTAGAGATAATCGAATAATAATGTTGAAGTTTACCGCAAAAAGAAAAAAGAAAAGAAAAACAATACAACACAATCTTTTCTAAAATACAAATATAGATTTCCCATCATAAGAAAAAATAATTTTATGTTTTACTTCTTAATGCATATGTACATGCACCCCTCCCAAATGTAGGTTGACCTCTCCCTTTTCTTTCTTTCGGTGTAACTTCAAGGGATTCTTAAAGTGTTCTTTATGGCTGTTAACGATCATGTTATTTGATTATTTGAAAGAAAAATACAATTTAAAAAGGAAAATCAACATTAGATGTTTAAGGATTGAATTACAATTTTTCAAAGTTTGTTTGAATTTATTAGGGTATTAATTGCAAGAAAAAATCATTTTATAAGTTAATTTAGGCTTTAATTGGAAGAAACTAAAGTCTGGGATTAAATTGTAATTTTTAAAAGTTAGTTGGTCAAATTATTAAAGTTTGATGGTCTTTAGGGACTTGATTGAAAAAGCCCAAAATCAATTGTTTTTACCCATTTTGGAGTCCACATAAACAATTTTTAAAAAATACAAAAAAAGCATTAGGGGATTAAAGTTTGATGGTCATATAGGGACTTCATTGAAAAAGTCCAAAATCAAGTGTTGTTACCGATTTTGGAGTCCCATATAAAACAAATTTTAAAAATAAAAAAAAATGAAAAAATATATTGGAAAAAAAATAAAACATCAATGAGAAGAGTATAGCAATTTTTGAAAAGATGTTGAATCCTTTTGAAAAGATGTTAAAATGAAAAAAATGATGTGAACGTATCAAAAATATATTATTTGAATTTTTGAAAAAAAAATATTGTGAAAAAATAATTAAAATTGGATTATGACACATGTTATGGAATTATTTGGATAAGAGTAGGCAATAACATGAGGCTTTGGCTGTTGTCGTAACCCAATTTATGGGTTACTCCCCAAAATCTACCCAAAAATAATAAAAATAAAATAAATAAGGCCGACGTTGGTAGAAAAATCAATATGGAAATTTTTATTGTTTTCGAGAGTCCAATTGTATATCTTTTGTACCCTAAATAGAGGAAAGTACAGATTTAAAGGCAAAAATAATTTATTATTGGATAAATATGTGTAAAATTAAGTTGAAAAACATAATTATATTGTTATAGGCCAATTTGATATCATGGGCCAATTTAAAGTATCATTATGTTTAGAAATTAATTTAGGGTCCAATTGAAGGATTTAATTAACTGCAAGGACTTAATTATACTTTAAATTGGTTAAATTAAATTAATTAAGGGCTTAATCGATGAAAAATCAAGTTCTTGAGATTAATTCGGGTTGACCAATTTTAAGCCCTTAATAAAATTAAGTTGACCAATTTTAAGCATAATTAAGTCTTTGCACTTAATTAAATCCTTCAATTGGACCCTAAATTAATTTTTAAACATAATTATACTTTGAATTGCCCCATGATTAAACCAAATTGACCTCTAAAAAATATAATTATGTTTTTCTGGTTAATTTTTACGCAGATGTGTCCATTAATAAATTATTTAGCTTGAATATGCATTCGTTTTTAATTTTGGGGCTCAAATGAGGTTTGCTCGGACTCTCGTAAATGTCTAAATTTTTCATCTTGATTTTTCTAACGATGCCAACCTCTTTTATTTTATTTTTATTTGATTATGGGTAAAATTTAGGAAATAACCCAAAAATAGATTATGATAGTAATCATGCAACAAATTATTTGACTAAGCAAAGAGTTTCGTAGAGAAGTTGAGTGGCTATAATCTTCTTTCATAGATTTATATTTTACATGACTTGTCTCTTTTTATCAACAGAACAGGGATGTTAGTTTAGTTTTCTAATCTTATCTCTTGATATTCTTCTTCTCCTTTTTATCCATACTCTTCATTGTGGAAATCCAGAGATTATAGAAAGAAAAGAGAGAGTTTTGTTTGAGAGAGAGAGAGAGAAGATGAACTTGGATAGAATTTGTGGATTCTGTTATTCTGTTTTTCACACACACAATGCATGCTTTGTTTACAGTATTTATACCCACTTCTATGCCATGTATGTATGCATGTATTACACTGTATGCATTTTGTTATATATGCTATCATCCCCCCTCAATCCCAGGCTTTCATAAACCAAGCCTGAGATTGCGAAAATGACTTAGAAACAAAGGGGAGCTAAGGCCTTTTGTAAGTATGTCAGCAAATTGCTCCTGTGAAGAGACAAATTGGACCTCCAGCTGATTGGTGGACACCCTCTCATGCACGAAATGCACATCAATTTCAATGTGGTTGGTGTGTTGGTGCTGCACTGGATTAAAAGACAAGGCAATAGCAGATAAATTGTCACAAAATAGCACAGGAGTTTGAGGCAGATTAATTCGTAAAAATTGCAATAATTGTTTTATCCAGTCCAGTTCTGTAGAGGCAGTAGACAAGGCCCTATACTCTGCTTCCGTGGATGATCTAGACACGGTATGTTGCTTCTTAGAGCTCCAAGCAATTGGATTTGAACCAATGAATACAACCAGACCAGTCGTTGATCGACGATCATTAGGATCGCCAGCCCAATCAACATCACTGAATGCTGTGAGGTCTAAGGTCCCTTTCTGATAAGTAATCCCAACAGAAATAGTACCTTTAAGATACCTCAATATGCGTTTAACTGCCACAAAGTGATCCACCATAGGACGTTGAATAATTTGGCACACCTGGTGGACTGCAAATGCAATGTCAGGATGTGTAAATGTCAGGTATTGTAGAGCACCTACAATGCTGCGATACAATGAGGGATTATCAAACGGTTCTCCATCATCCTTGAGTAGTCGTTGATATGGAAGACAGGGAGTGGCACACGGTTTGGCAGATTGCATATCATTTTTAATAAGCAGCTCATGAATATAATTCGACTGTGAGAGGAACAGTCCAGCAGTGGTATGAACCATTTGAACACCCAAGAAGAAATGTAGATCCCCCATGTCTGTGATCTGGAATTTTGCAGTGAGAGCAATAATGACCTGATTAATGACATTAGAATCACTCCCCGTGATAATAATGTCGTCAACATATACCAGCAAAATGATAACCCTAGCATCCAGATATTTGACAAACAGTGATGAATCTGAATAAGTATGATGAAATCCCAGTGATGGCAGAAATGAAGTGAACCTCTCATTCCACGCACGGGGCGCCTGCTTCAAACCATAAAGTGATTTATGTAATTTGCAAACAAGTTGCGATTGTAATTGGTCAACAAAGCCAGGGGGCTGTGACATAAACACATCCTCATGAAGAATGCCATGTAAGAAGGCATTTTTAACATCAAGTTGCCTTAATCCCAACCAAATTGAGCAGCCAGTGCCAATACCAGTCTCACCGTAGTCGGCTTCACTACAGGACTAAATGTCTCACCATAATCCAATCTAGGCTCTTGACTAAATCCTTGAGCAACCAACCGTGCCTTATACCTCGCAATAGTCCCATCAGCATGCCTCTTAATTTTAAAAATCCATTTGCAGCTCACTAGATTCTTATAAGATGGCAGATGCATAAGACTCCAGGTCTGCTGTGACTGAAGAGCATCAATTTCATCCTTCATGGCCTTCAACCAGACAGGACTAGTTAATGTTGTTTTGTAACTTGATGGCTCAACCACATCCAAATCAACAACTGTTGAGACAGCAGATGTGGCAATGCACACTTTCTTCGTCTTAATAATCCCACTCTTACTTCGTGTCTGCATTGGATGCAGGTTCATATCTGGGATATTGAGAATCACTGAAATGCACTTAGGATTAAATGAATCAACTGATGAACAATCAATCTCAGATGCATTTCCAGAATTGGAAACAAGACCAGCAGAAGTGGATGATATTGGCAAAGGAACAACAGCAATGGATTCTGACGCAGGTGAAACAGGAATGGATTTGGAAGATGATGATGATGCATGAACAGGGGAAGGAATGGGAGAGCGAAAAACAACAACATTTTCATGATTAACAACTGGAAAGGGCACATGTGAAGGCTGGGAAGAAGACAAAGTAGGGCCCTTAGAAACAGTAGTTAAATCAATATATGGAAAAACATGTTCATTAAAAATGACATGTCTAGAGATATATGTTCTTTTGCCAACTGGTTCATAACAAAGATAGCCTTTATATTGAGAGGCATATCCTAAGAAGACACACATGGTGGTTTTAGGTTGTAACTTATTAAGACGATATGGATGTAATAACGGAAAACAAGCACAACCAAAAATTCGCAAGTGAGACACAGAAGGAATAGTTTGAAATAAAAATCTCGTAAGGGAGATTTATTCGTAGAATTACGAAGGCATTCTATTTATAAGATATCATCGATGTTTGAGCGGCATGAGTCCAAAAAAGAGGCAGGTAATTTGGCATTTTGTAGTATAGTAATTGTAATTTCAATTAAATGCCTATGTTTGCGTTCAGCAAGACCATTTTGTTCAGGCGTATGAGGGCAGGATTTTTTATGGACAATGCCTCTAGAAATGAAGAATGACTGGAGTTGTTTACTAACATACTCACCGCCCCCATTGCTTTGCAAAATTTTAATAGAACGCGAAAACTAAGTTTGAACATAGTGATAAAATCTCACGTATACAGAATAAAAATCACTTTTATGAACCAGTGGAAATAGCCAGCAATAACGTGAAAATTCATCTATAAAGGTCACATAATATCGGTAACCATCTATAGAAAAACAAGGAGAAGGTCCCCAAATGTCACTGTGAATAGTGTGAAATGGAATTACAGATTTATGAACACGCAATTGAAAGGGAAGTTTTGAAAACTTACCCTGTAGACAACTATGACATACAGAAGAATTTGAATCAATGGAACATTTAATTTGGGCTTTTTCTAACATCATCGTAGCAAATTTATTAGTGGGATGACCTAAACGATGATGACAAGTAGACGAAAGAACTAACTGACCAAGAAAAGACCGAGATTGACGTGCGAAATGAGAGTGACGATGATGACCAAAGGAAAAGGGATAGAGTCCATTACTACATTGCCCTTTGTATATGATCCTCCCTGTGAACTTGTCCTGAATCCAAAAATTGAAAGCATCAAAGATTAGTCTGCAGTTATTATCCAAACACAACCGATGCACAGAAACTAAATTTTCAGTCAATTTAGGAACATGTAAAACTGAATTGAGCTGAATAGGGGCAGTATGTGTGGGAATAATGGTATTCCCAATATGCGATACAAGCAAACCTTCACTATTTGCCATTGGCATTGTATCATTCGCAAGATAAGTGGTGGATGATGCAATATTATTCAAATCTATTATCATATGATTTGTTGCTCTAGAATCGGCTAACCAAACTAGAGATGCATTCTGTGGCTGCTGCAAACCAGAGTGATGAGATGCCTGCATGACAGTGTTCAGTGCTACACTTTTCTGAGCATGGTAATCTTGAGCTAAGGGATAACTGCCATGGTAATCCGAAACTGGTGCACTGGCATTACCACCAAAGTTTGGACCATTGTTATTGTAAAAACAATACAAGGTGTTATGATTTGTCTTGCCACATATGTGACACCTCAACCTTTCACTGCGATATAAACCACACGCAGGAGCTGTATGGCCTTCAAGATTACACGATTGACAAAGCTGGATTACTTGATAGTGAAGGTGAAGACTGATATTAGTCAAACATTCCTCGAATTCAATCTCGGCATATCATGCATCCCGCCATGAAAATTGCTTTTTCCGATGAAAATGTCTCGCTGTGAGTGAAACCTGCCCCTGCAACGGTTCCCTGTGAAATGTTTTGTAGCTCCCATTTCCATACGAATTGTAGCTCTGCATTCCACGTTCTCGTGGAAAATTCACTAGTGATGCAGGTAAGGTAACCTTTGAAACCGTGTGCATAGCGAGTGAGATCGCAGGAGTATCCGTCACGGAATTCTCAACAATTCTTTCTTGACCAATAACTGTGACCGAAATTCCTGCAATGGAATGACACTCTCTCGCCTCTTATCACACATCGAAATGTGTTGAATTCGGGTGGAAATCCATTCAATGCCAAGATGACAATGTCTTCGTCCCGCAAAATACACTCCGACTGCACTCAAATAATCTCGTGCCTCTTTTATCTTCAACAAATACTCGACTCACGGAATCAGTCCCTTTCTTGATGTTCTGCAGATTGGATTTCGGTTGAAAGATGTTGGTTTTGGATCATGATGGAAAAAGCTGTTCCTTTAACCTATTCCGAGGTCACAAGAGTCGCTGCAACCGATGGCACAAGACATGGCCATAGTTGATAATGTAGCTGTAATGAGTTGCATAACTGCATGATCGTGCATTTTCCAAATCATCACAAACTTACATTCCGTAGCAAACAGTGAATTAGAATTCTCTGTATTACTCTCAGCAATTGACTGAGTAATAGGACATGGATTAGAACCATCGGTAAACCCAATGATTCCATTACTTTCTAGAAACAATTGCATTTGAAAATTCCAAATTAAGAAATTTGACTCATCCAATTTTACATTCACAGAGGTGGAAATTGTGGAAATCGGATCGCGATTGGAGATTGAAGAATCTGAAGTTGTGAAGCGATCACCATGGATGTTGGATGATCGGGGAAAAAGAAAAATTGACAGAGGCAAAGTGATCGCACCCTCTACACAATTCAGTGATACCACGAGTAGCTGTTTGTTCACCAAGCTACGAATTTTGCAGTCAAATTGTATGAATTCTGCAAAACTTTATCACACACTGTTCACGATTCAGTGTTTTCAGTAGCTTTTTTTCACCAAGCTACAAATTTTGCAGTCAAATTGTATGAAATATGCAATAATCTGTCAAATTCGAGGAAGCAAGAAGAGAAATTTCTCTGATTCAGTGTTTATGCGTGAGCAATTCAAGCTCTGATACCATGTGGAAATCCAGAGATTATAGAAAGAAAAGAGAGAGTTCTGTTTGAGAGAGAGAGAGAAGATGAACTTGGATAGAATTTGTGGATTTTGTTATTCTGTTTTTCACACACACAATCCATGCTTTGTTTATAGTATTTATACCCACTTCTATGCCATGTATGTATACATGTATTACACTTTATGCATTCTGTTATATACGCTATCATTCATAACTAAACCAGTTTCTTAATCAAATTCTCTCTTTCATTGAAAAAAAATGCCGAGAGAGCTCGAAGTGAGTAAAAATCATGTAAGAAAGACAATAGAATCTTTACAAAACCACCAAAGTCAAAAAAAAACATGTCTGAAACATAAATATATAAAGTTGCGATAAGTAATTGGCCACAAGTGACTAAAATGGGCTCCACTATTTTTGGTCTTTTAAGGACAAAATATTAAAACATCCCCAAACCCAGTTAGACATCCTTTTGATTCTTTTTGTTCAATTTTGCCATTAACTGCAAGGGAATCTTTTGATTTCTTTTGGTGGCTCATGATCAATGCCGCAAACTTTTTGAAGGTTATTCTTTTTACTTCACTGAAAAACAAAAAAAGTGAAAGTTTCTCTGGTTGTAAAGTTGGGTTCGCTTACAATATTATTAATCAAAGAGGTCCCAGACTCGAAGTAACCGTCATATTAATAAACAGTGCCTCATGATCCACGAGATAATGAGAAGGTTAGTGGGTGCACGTGCATGGGAGTGGTGGGAGATGGGAAGTACACGCCTTTTTGGTTATTTTTTGTTTTAAACCCTTGTGCACCCTTTGATTTTTGAAAGGTAAGAGATATTGGAGAAGATTTGAATAATTAAAGATTGCAGTGCGAGGATCTTATTGTATATTGTGTGCTTTGGGCAAAGGTAAGGTCAACAATTTCAAATTACAAGCAGAAATTTCAAGAGTCCTATGTCCAAATCCTGAAAAATGAATTGGTGATGATTTAGAAACAAAAATACAAGTACAAATTATCAAGTAACCATCTTACCTAAAAATTTAAATTGTTAGTTGAGATTTCTAGAATATTATTCTCTAACACACTCTCTCAAGTGAAAGCTCTTTAGACTTGAAACTTACACAGGTTCACACTACTTTGTGCTTGATTTTTATTAAATAGAAAGGGGTGGTGAGATTCAAACTTGTGACCGCTGAATCGACAAGATTCTAATACCATACCAAGGAATCATCTCAGCTAAAAATTTAAATTGTTAAATGAGATCTCAAAATATGATTTATATTATTTTCTTACCCTACACTAATACAATTTAGCTTCATTGAAATTTGTAGTGAGCAGAGTAAGAAATTGTTGTTGTAAATGAACGATGTAAAAGCGATGACACAGGTCCTGCTTGGGCCAGGAGGCAGAAAGAATATAGACAACTAACCATAGCTTGGATGGTCCGAACCTTTTCAAATCACGAGAGGTAGGGCTTAAACAGTTAATTTAAACCGTCCAATGTTTCTTTTTCCTCATGCTCCTGTTTCGCTTGAACAAAAATTTGATGGAATCTTCCCACTTGTGAGGACCCCTCTCACATGCTTTTGTCCTGAAACCTTAATCAATATACAATTCAAAGTGTTTTGAGCCAGTCGAAACCCTAGCATATAAATAGTACCACTGTGTAAGAAGAGGTTAGGTCTACTTCTTAACACTTTCATATCACAGTAGAGGAAGAAGATCATAACATACAGTCTCCTCCCTGCCCTAAATTTCCTACCTCGCCTAACTTCAAAACCTCTTTCATTATGGCCACCACTAGAGTAATCATGGTTGCTTGTGTTGTTCTTTTTTTCCTGATATTGTGTCGTGAAGCAGTTCGAGTGGAGGGAAGGCCTTTAAAGTCTGAGTTGTGCAAGGAATGCTCAACAAATAATGATAACTCGGTGAATGTGCCAGAAAATGGGAATCATGGTTTGGCAGATGGTCAAGAGAAAACAAGTAAGGTCAACTATGTTGAAGATTTCCGGCCCACAGAACCAGGTCACAGTCCGGGAGTTGGTCACTCCGTCAACAATTGAACATCCAGCTCTTGTTCTTATTCAACCATCGATGCCCCAATTGCTCGGGGTTGAAGTCTTGATGGTGGGCAAAAGGAGAAGTTATTGATCATTTCTGATTGTTTATTTTCCCTAAATTGAATGTAAATGTATAAAGTTGTTCTCAAATTAACTAAGCATTCAGTCTCTCTTAATCTGAATAATTTCTTAAAATTAATCTAGCTAATAATAACTAGTTACTCGTATCAGTTAAAGCTTCTCAAACAGCTGAAATACCCTACTTAATTATCAGTATATATATTGGCACCTTTAGGATTATGTGCGAGGATTATGACAAGGCTGAATCACCAAGAGAATCGTAATAATTCAGGATCTAAAGCTTACGGCCCTACATGAATATACATGTTATTCCCATCGTGTGTACATTGGAAATCTACGCTCCATCATTATACTGGTACTCTTACAAGCTAGCTGAGCGGGGAGCTTAGGTCTAAGCTAATTGATCGTAGAGATGTGCAATGGAGAGTCCGCCGTATGCCTTTTTGCAGGCGGTGCACCATTATATGATATTGTTGTTTAAATGAATGGTAGGCAGTAGCCCTTAGTTCTATTCCCCATTAAACTCTAAAATCCTTTCCCTCCGTATTCCCTTCTCTAATATAATATTAAAATATATTTAGCTATTCTAAATAGCTTTTACCATTGAAATATATATAAACAAAAAAATTATATAAACACCATTTAATAAGCTATTTTATCAATTTGGCTTTCCAAAATAACATTTTGCGTTAGAATTGCTACAAGTGACCCTACTTTTTTTTAATTATGTAGGACTGATCCACTCAACAATCTCTCTTCAAGCATACATCTTTAATGTGATAATCACAATCCAGGTATCCCCTGTTTCTCAGGAGCCTGCTTCTTGTTAAGGAACCATCTCACCTAAAAGCTTAAGCTTGTAGGTGAGGCCCTATAATATGATTTATATTATTCTCAAACACCCCCCCCCCCCCTCAAGTGAATGCCCTTTGGGCTTGAAATTTGCACAGGTCCACATCACCTTGTGCTTGATTTTTATCAAATAGAATAGGGGTGGTGAGAGTCGAACTCGTGACCGCTGGGTCAACAAGGCTCTGATACCATGTTAAGGAACCATCTCACCATCACCCCCATTCTATTTGATAAAAACTAAGCACAAGGAGATGTGGGTCTGTGCAAGTTTCAAGCCTAAAGAGCTTTCACTTGATAGGGTGTATTAGAGAATAATATAAATCATATTATAGAGCTTCACTTACAAGCTTAAGCTTTTAGGTAAGATGATTTCTTAATACTCCTTAGGAGTCCATGTCTGCTTGCTACGTGCTCCTAAGCTAGAATTGACGCTTCATCAAAGAGTTCAATTGACGCTTCAACTTATTTATAAAATTCTCGTATTTCATGAACAAAAAAATATCTGTCTATTATTATGTTGTGGATCCATTCTACATTTATTCTACTCTACTCGTTTTTTTATTAATTACTAAATTTGAAGGTTATTGCCAAAAGATGAACAAGATCGCTGAAACAATTATTTTCATGCTTTGAATATCGAGGACCATGCAGACCTAGCATAGAGATGAACTGAACAAAATTCGTTTGAAGAACGAAATAGTATAAATTAATTCGGTTAGTTATCTAAAATCAAGAGATTATGTTTCAATTATGGAAGAAAAAAGTTGGAGGGCATCTCTTATCAGCTTTTGCACTAATTCAAGCCTACAATATATAGATGAAAATGAGTTTCTATTTTACTTTCATGTCCAACTTCCAATAGTTTCTTATGGCCATCTTGAATCTGATCCTCCTAACATTTTACTTAAAGATAGAAAAATATGTTGTGAGATTTTTCATAAAATTTCAGTCTGATCCTGTAATCTAATTGCAACTTATGCTTGTTGGCGTAAACTGGTCAGTAAGTGATTTTACACCAAAAATTCATTTTTTCTCATGCCATCCATCCTTGCATGAACCATATTAATTTCTCAAACAAGTTATAGGGACCATTTTCTCATTACACATTTAATTTATTTCCATCCTTACATGAACCATATCCATTTTTTATTTTCATCCTTCATTTCATTTATAAATTTGTTGCCATCTCACGACAATGTTTTTAGTTTCATCCAGGTTTACGCTAAAACTTTTCATGTCTTTTATTTTCTTACGCATTTAAGTTCATTTAATAATTTCTCTTTGATTTACCATTCATTATAATTTTTTAATTTCTAGGGGTGTACTCCCCATGATCTCACTACAACAAGACATGATCAATTGAATATGACATGCACTACTAGATCCCAAACCAATTCATAAATTTACCATCTATTTTTCATGGCTCCAAACAATATAGGAACAAATGAATGGAGAATCTTGTTTCATAGTCATAAAATAGACAAGTCACTTGTTTATGGGACATTGTAGGCGAGGAACTCCCTGGAACATAAGCTGTCATGCATCAATTGCCAGAGAAAGACTTCTAGGAGGTAAACCTTTCCATTGTAATGAAGCAGCCGGAGACACAATTGGGAATATTATCCTATCAATGGTGATAGATTCATATGATCTTTTGTGTCAAGAAATGACAGAAGGTATACATATTCTAGTTTTATACCTCTAAGTTCTCTTTGCCGTTGTAATTTCAATATTGGGACCAGCACATCATAATAGTTATGCATGTAAAGTTTTTTCTTAAAGTAGATAACATATACAGTTGAGAATTTTGGTTTCTCTCAACATAAAGTTTTTTGAGAATTATAGTGAAATCTCAATAGAAAAGAAGTAGTAAAGTTGGAGTTGGTGTGTGGTGCTTGGAAGGGACCCCATCGCAGTAAATGATGGGCAACCGCCATGACTCGACTAACTCTGGTTTTATGGCACTTACTGAATATTGAACTTGATGTAAAGATGCGCATGAATGGGAATTGGACTATAAAGTTAACACAACGGCCAAGTGGGAGAATGTAAGAATATTTCCCGTAGAGTGGCCGATGTATTAACGGTCCGATCATTAAAGTTCAAGTTCTTTGTAAAGTCTACGGATTCTAATACGTTAAAGTGAAACCGTGATGGATCGGTCTCAATAAACGAGTATTAGAATGGGTACGTTGAGACCCTCTCCTCTAACCATAAAATAAAATCTATTCTCATAAGGTTGTATACATACATATATTGATGGTTTTAAATATATGTATGTGTATAAAATAAAGTATGGAATTAAAGCAATGTCTTTAATTTCATTTAATTAAAAGACACAACTCTCCATTCTTTTAAAAGACACACCCATTCGGTGGATGGGTATAAAAGGAAGAAGAGTGGTGGTTATTGGGGTTACCCGATAATAACTAGAACAATAGAAAAGCAAGAGAATAGAAGAGCAAACTAGAAAAGAATTCCTCTCCATCAAGGAATTACCGAAAAGTAGAAGGTTTAGAGGAGAAGATCAACAAGTGATCATCAAAGGATTCTATGCAACAATTCAAGTGCAAAATGGAGAACGGTACGTTCTTAATTTTCCATTGTTATATATTCGGAAGTTTTTATCATCAATATAAATGTATGTGGAATCAAATGGTCTATTGATTGTATTGGGATAGATTTCGGAAATAGAAATCATTATGTATAACTTATATCTGGTATCAGAGCCAAATAGAACCCATTGATCTCCCATTAAAGGATTGGTGATGAATCTGTGCAATTTTATGAAACATTGAGAAATTGAAATGTATGAATTACATGTATATCAATGTGTAGAGACTGAGATTATCTTTCCAACAGTATATTATATGTTAAAATGTTGGGTATAGATCAAAAGTTATGAATTTTTTTTTTTTGACTACTGGTTTTAATGGTGATTTTCGTCAAAGATGACGATGAACAGTAACTGTCATCGATCAACCGGTCGACCGGGTCAGTCCAACCGGTCGACCGGTTCAATGATAAAAAGTGAACCGGTCGACCGGTTCACTTGGTAAAAGTGAACCGGTCGACCGGTTCAATAGAAAAGAAGCAAACCGGTCAACCGGTTCACTTAGTAAAAGTGAACCGGTCGACCGGTTCAATTGGGAAAAGCAAACCGGTCGACCGGTTTGCTTGGTAAAAGTGAACCGGTCGACCGGTTCAATGGGAGACCGGTTCACTTGGTATCCCAAGCGGTCGACCGGTTCATGCAGAAACCCAAAAGTTTTTTTTTAAATGTTTCCGCTGCAAACCGTAAAGTAATTAAGCTAATGTATTACGAAATGTTAATACATAAAAGCTTATTAAAAAGGAGTTCATATTACGTATAACTTGTTAATCACCACAGTGATCTAGTTATATTTAATGTGACGGTAAAGTAAAGATTCATAATTGATCATGATTAAATGATGCTTAAATGACATGAAAGGTTTCGATTGATCAATTAATTACTTAATATATCCTAGGAGATCACCCACGGGTGGATCATTGGGTATACTAAGTAGCGCCCTAAAGTATTAATCATTTATGCTACGATTCGATAATGTGTATACCCACGGGTAGCATTGTTATCGATTGTATGTATGACTTGATTAATTATTAAAGATAAATCTAAACAAGCATCATGCAAAGTGTATGTATTTAATGTATTGCCCACGAGGTTGCTTAAATACATACAAGTAAAAGTGTTTAGATTTTATTGGTTGATGAATCTATTAAAGTTTCAAAGCACTAACGGTAAGCACGTTGAAAATTTTTGCAGCTTCATCAAGTTTGTTTGCTTCTGCAAATTCCGTGGTCAAGTTTAATGGACTCAACTATGAGGAATGAGTGCGAGCGGATAAGGTTTTCTTTGGGTGTAATGTCCCTAGACCAAGCCATACTCAGCGATGAGGAGCCAGTGACCATTCACGGATGAGAGCTTCGAGTGGAAAAAGTCTCGTTATGAGGCGTGGGGCCTCTAACGGCTACTGCTGAACTTCTCGAGGATGTCGATGGCGAGAAAGTATAAAAGCCATCTATGCCTAAAAACACAGAAAGCAAGGGAATTCATTCTGAAAATAAAGGAACAATCCCAATCGGATGTAGGTCGACAAATCGATTGTAAGCTGACCTAATGGCGGTGACTACTGAAGAGGTTCGATTGGTCTCGAGACAATCCATGAACATGTTACGCACATGTCTAATACGGCATCACGGTTGGCGTCCATGGGGATGGAGGTGCATGAATCTTTCTTGGTTCGAGTTTCATCATTAACTCTCTGCCTCCAGAGTATGGCGGTTCGAGGTGAATTACAACACCATAAAGGATAAATGGAACTTTCGGGGAATTGAAGGCCATGCTCATACGAGGGAAGAGGCGAGGTTAAAAAAAGCGAGAAAGAAATCAAGTTGCACTCATCGTTGGACTAAACAAAGCGGTAGCGGCTTTAAGAAACTAAGTATGAAAGGACAAAAGGAAGGATAAAGGGTATCTTCAAAGGACACGAAAGTCAAAATCCATAAAGTGGTCAAGTGTTTCTTACGCAGAAGGAGGGACACATGAAGAAAGACTGTCCTAGAAGGAAGGCATGGTTCGACAAGAAAGGTACACAACATTTATTTGTTTGTTCGAATTAAATCTTGTAGAAGTGCCTAGAAATACTTGGTGGCTTGATTACGGTGCATCTACTCATGTATCTCATATTAAGCGAGGGGATTGATGCGATCCAACCTTTAAAAGGGACCCGAAAGTTATTTGTTCATGGGAAAGCAGGGGATGAAGGCGGATAGTAGGCATTGGGGACGTCTGATTGATCTTTGACATTTGGTTGTTATATAGATCTTGAAAATTGTCTCTTTGTACACGAATGTGCTAGAAATCTTGTTTTGATGTAAGTAGGTTGGGCGATTTAGGATTTAATTTTAAGATTGGACATGGTGTATTTTTCTTTGTACGAAAAAGACTACTTTTATGGTAATGGTACTTTGGTTGATTCAGCATGCAGGTTTAATCTTGATAAATGTTTTTTACGAATCTTTGTTTAATGTTGAGAATCAAAGGAATTAAGCGTAGTGCATCAAATGAAAAAATCAGCACTCTTGTGGCATAAAAGATTAGGTCACATATCTAAAGAAAGGATGGCGAGGTTAATAAAGAAAGAATTATTACCTCCATTAGATTTTAGTGACTTAGATGTGTGTATAGAATGCATTAAAGGAAAGCAAACCAAACACATCACAAAGAAACCCGCCACAAGAAGTAGTCAACTTTTAGAGTTGATACACGCGGATATTTGTGGCCCATTCGATGCTCGGTCATGGAGTGGTGAAAAAATACTTTATCACTTTTATTGACGATTACTCACGTTATGGATACACTTATTTATTGCATGATAAAGCTGAGTCGGTGAATGTACTTGAAATTATTCATTGATGAAGTGGAAAGGCAATTAGAAAAGAAAGTGAAAGTAGTGAGATCGGATAGAGGTGGTGAGTTTTCACGGTAGATTCACGAAAGTGGACAATGTCGAGTCCATTTGCAAAACTTCTAGAAAGTAAAGGCATTTGTCGCTAATACACAATGCAGGGAACACCTCAGCAGAATGGTGTAGCTGAAAGGCGTAACCGTACATTAATGGAAATGGTTAGGAGCATGTTAAGTAATTGCAAACTTCCCATGTCGTTGTGGATATACGCATTAAAGACTGCAACGTATATATTAAACCGGGTTCCTAGTAAAGCAGTTCCAATGACACCATTTGAACTATTTAAAGGAAGGAAACCCAGTTTAAGACATTTACGTGTTTGGGGATGTCCAGCAGAAATAAAGCCGTATAACCCACATGAAAAGAAATTAGACTCAAGGACGGTCAGTGGATATTTTATTGGCTATCCGGAAAAGTCTAAAGGGATTTGTCTTTTACTTGTCCTAGTCATGAGTACGAGAATTGTCGAGGCGGGTAATGCTAGGTTCATTGAAAATGGTGAAACTAGTGGGAGTTCGAGAATCTAGGGGAGTGAACATAAAAAGAAATTCGGGTAGAAGATTCTTCACCCGTAGTTCCGACCCAAGTTGTTGTTCTGTTGTTGGTGTACAACCAAATACCGAAATAGAACAACGGAATGAAGAACATACTGGTCCCACTAAACCCGAGAAATCGAAAATGAACCTATCGCAATTCAAGAACAGACACATCGTGCCACAAAGTACCATTGAGGCGATCTATAAGGGGAAAGAAGATCCGCCATTACTGAGATGACTATGTGGTTTCACGATGTTGAAATTGAATGCGACCTTAGTCTTGATGAAGAACCCGAAAACATTCGAGAAAAAGCCATGGAAAGCGAAAATTCTGAAAAGTGGTCAAATCTTTGCGAGAAGAAGAAATTTCTTCTTTAAATGTCAACAAAGTGTGGGACCTAGTAGAGTTGCACGATGGTTTCAAAAGCTGTTGGATGTAAATGGATATTTCACGACCAAAGCGGGACTCTAAAGGTAACTTAGAAAGGTACAAGGCTCGCCTTGTTGCTAAAGGTTTCACTCAAAAGGATGGCATTGACTATCACGGAAACCTTCTCTCGGTTTCAAAGAAGGATTCCTTAAGAATTGTTTTGGCATTGGTGGCTCATTATGATTTAGAGCTTCACCAAATGGATGTTAAAACCGCCTTTCTGAATGGAGAGCTTGAGGAAGAAATTTATATGGACCAACACGAAGGTTTTGTGGCCACGAGAGCGGAAAAATCTTGTGTGTAGGCTGAGAAAGTCAATATATGAGGGGTTGAAACAAGCTTCCGGACAATGGTATATAAAATTTAATGATACCATATTGTCGTATGGTTTTGTAGAGATCATCGTTGATCGATGTATCTACATGAAAGTTAGTGGGAGCAAGTTTGCCATTACGGGTATTATATGTTGACGACATATTAATAGCTGCGAATGACATGGGAATGTTAAGTGGCGTAAAGAAATATCTCTCTAGTAACTTCGAAATGAAGGATATGGGTGAGGCATCTTATGTGATAGGGATAGAAATATTCCGTGATAGATCACAAGGATCTGTTAAGTTTGTCTCGAGAAAGGATACATAGATAAAGTCCTAAAGAGATATGGGATGGATAAATGTTCCATTGGAAAAGCTCCAATTCGAAAGGGGATCAATTCAGACAAAATGCAATGCCCGAAAAAATGAATTGGAGCGTAAAAGAAATGGAAAAGAATTCCGTATGCTTCGGTGGTTGGGAGTTTGAACTATGTTCAAACATGTACTTTCGACGGATATCGGTTTTCTTTGTTGGTATGTTGGGGCGGTATCAAAGTAATCCCGGAATGGATCACTCGGAAAAGCTGCAAAGAAAGTTCTCGGTACTTGCAAGGCACCAAAGAGTACGTGCTTACATACGAGGAGATCCGAGCAATATAGAAATCGTCGGATACTCGATTCGAGACTATGCTTGCGTCTGCGTCGACAGTAGGAAGTCGACGTTTGGCTATCTGTTCCCTATTAGGCGGGGGAAGCGATCTCATGGAAGTGTGGAAAGCGATGCATCATTGCTACTTCCACTATGGAGGCCGAATTAGTGGCATGCTTTGAAGCCACGGTTCACGCATTGTGGGCTGCGGAACCTTATCTCGAGGGCTTGGCATCGTTGACGAGTATAGCCAAGCCAGTCGAGAATTCTATCGTGATAATTCCGCGAGCAGTCTTCTTCTCAAAGAATGACAAGTATTCGAAAGGTGCTAAGCACATGGAAATTAAGTACTTGTGCTGCAAAAGGAAGAAGTGCGAAACACGAGTGACTTTTGAGCATATAAGGACAAACATGATGTTGGCGAGATCCGTTTGACAAAAGGATTGCCGCCCTGGGTATATTTATTGGCCATGTAGAGAAAATGGGCATAATAGATAAGACCTTGCTATAATAGTTTGTGCTCATGTAAAATTGTTACTCAAAGATGATGTCATTAAAGTTTGTGTTTTTCTGTAATTAAAGAATGTTATCATAATAGTTATGCATGTAAAGTTTTTTCTTAAAGTAGATAACATATACAGTTGAGAATTTTGGTTTCTCTCAACATAAAGTTTTTTGAGAATTATAGTGAAATCTCAATAGAAAAGAAGTAGTAAAGTTGGAGTTGGTGTGTGGTGCTTGGAAGGGACCCCATCGCAGTAAATGATGGGCAACCGCCATGACTCGACTAACTCTGGTTTTATGGCACTTACTGAATATTGAACTTGATGTAAAGATGCGCATGAATGGGAATTGGACTATAAAGTTAACACAACGGCCAAGTGGGAGAATGTAAGAATATTTCCCGTAGAGTGGCTGATGTATTAACGGTCCGATCATTAAAGTTCAAGTTCTTTGTAAAGTCTACGGATTCTAATACGTTAAAGTGAAACCGTGATGGATCGGTCTCAATAAACGAGTATTAGAATGGGTACGTTGAGACCCTCTCCTCTAACCATAAAATAAAATCTATTCTCATAAGGTTGTATACATACATATATTGATGGTTTTAAATATATGTATGTGTATAAAATAAAGTATGGAATTAAAGCAATGTCTTTAATTTCATTTAATTAAAAGACACAACTCTCCATTCTTTTTAAAAGACACACCCATTCGGTGGATGGGTATAAAAGGAAGAAGAGTGGTGGTTATTGGGGTTACCCGATAATAACTAGAACAATAGAAAAGCAAGAGAATAGAAGAGCAAACTAGAAAAGAATTCCTCTCCATCAAGGAATTACCGAAAAGTAGAAGGTTTAGAGGAGAAGATCAACAAGTGATCATCAAAGGATTCTATGCAACAATTCAAGTGCAAAATGGAGAACGATACGTTCTTAATTTTCCATTGTTATATATTCGGAAGTTTTTATCATCAATATAAATGTATGTGGAATCAAATGGTCTATTGATTGTATTGGGATAGATTTCGGAAATAGAAATCATTATGTATAACTAATATCAATTGCCAGAGAAAGACTTCTAGGAGGTACACCTTTCCATTGTAATGAAGCAGCCGGAGACACAATTGGGAATATTATCCTATCAATGGTGATAGATTCATATGATCTTTTGTGTCAAGAAATGACAGAAGGTATACATATTCTAGTTTTATACCTCTAAGTTCTCTTTGCCATTGTAATTTCAATATTGGGACCAGCACATCATAAAATGTCGCTTCCGGTTCTGAAGCTATAACACAGATTGGGTCGTTTTGAAATAATTTGAAAGATCATTTTCAAAAGTAATATGATGTAACAATCTCCTTCCAGTCTTCCTTAGTCTAATCCCCTACCCTTCGTAGCCATTTTTTTAAAAAAAAAGTGCTCTACCTTTTCCATCCAAATATCCCCACCCTAGAACTCCTCTTTGTTTCTTCTACTACTTGAGACCACGACACCTGGCAAAATCTCCTCAAATCTGATGTAGCAACCCACATAAACTCTGTTTGTAGTGTGGATAGCATTTTTACCACCTCTCTGGCATAAGTAAAATGGACAAGAGCAATCAAGCAGATTTTAGAAAGCAAATTCTACCTACCATGCTTAACATGCTGACTTTGGCTTTATTATGGAATGTTATTATGTATATATATTTATCTTGTATTTACCTTATATAGGTTTATGGTCATGTGTAGTATACAACTTTGTTAAGGAACCATCTCACTTAAAAGTTCAAGCTATTAGTTGAGGTCCCAGAATATGATCTATATTATTCTCTAACACATCCCTTCAAGTGAAAACCCTTTGGGCTTGAAACTTGTACACAGACTCACTCCACCTTGTGCTTGATTTTTATCAAATAGAATGGAGGTGGTGAGATTCGTGACTGCTGGGTCAACAAGGCTCTGATACCAAATTAAAAAACCATATCACCTAAAAGCTTAAGCTGATAGGTGAGGCCCTAGAATATGATTTATATTATTCTCTAACACACACCCTCAAGTGAAAGCTTTTTGGGCTTGAAACTTGAACAGACCCACAATACATTGTGCTTTATTTTTATCAAATAGAATTAGTGTGGTGAGATTCAAACTCATCACCTCTAGGTCAACAAAGCTCTAATACCATATTAAGTAACCATCTTACCTAAAAGCTCAAGTTATTAGATAAGACCCTAGAATCTGATTTACATTATTCTCTATCAAACTTCAACTGGCTTCCACGTTGAAATTTTTCTCGGGTTATATTAACAATTCTGTCAGTAAAGCCTTTCTCTAGTGATCTACAAGAAGTGTATGAATAGGACTTTGATTAGAATTCAAAGCCAAAGCAGGATGGCAAGAAGTGTGTAGGTAGTTCTTAGACGTCCCTCTTAGAGCAGAATTAAAGAAGTCAACTAAGCACAGTCAGGAGATCCTTAAAGATCAAGACAGAATTTCTTACATACGAGCGGGGGACTGGAAAAAGCTTCCACTTCCGATGAACAATCTCTTCCCTTATTATGAAGATTCATTTATTAGTTCTTAAAATTCATCTTTTGTTAGTAGTAGTCGGAGTACTGCAGAATATCCTATCATCAGAGAAGTCAAAATAGGACCTCCTAAGCTCGTCATTTCACACAATATTCTTGTGTTTACTCGCTTTAGATGAAGAAAAGAAGATTAACAATACTTTATCGAGAACAGTTTATTAAACTCGGGGGGATATTAAATAAATGAGAAACCTTGAAAGAGAAAGGATTTTCAGGGAAAAGCTTACACTAGTTTTGAGAAGAGGAAAAAATGACTCTTACACTAAAATCTTGAGGAAATTTCTATTTTACGAAATAAACTCTTTAAAAAAATTAATTTTTACACAGATTTTTCCCACACTCCATAGCCTGCGTCCACCGTTATTAAAAATATATGTAAAACATCGAGCACGATCATGAGCATTTTCGAATTACTTTTAAATATGTGCTGGTTTGGAGAGCTATTCTTGTATTTTTAAGCATGATTTCTCACAGAAAACAAGTAAGAAAAAAACCTGATTCACGCATTCCAAGTAACAATAGAGCACATTCTCGTGTTTCATACTGCGTATGCCAAAAAATGATGATGAATTAAACCAACTAATTACGCATGGCAATAAAGATATATATTCGATATTGTGTTTCATTTCCACTCGAACATTTCTATGTACTACTATGTATTTGGACCATCAAACACTATAAGAACATAGTAATGGAGTGCTAGAAAGAAAAAAGCTGTCACCGACTCGTGAGAAGAACCAAACCTTTAAATACTATAATCTAAAGTACTAGAGATACAATGGTCAACAAATTGACTGTATTAAACTTCTCAAAAGGCAAAAGTCATGCCAATATCACTCGTGGACCAATAGACATGGCAAAGATCTTCCGTCAAATTTCGGCTGCCATAAAAACCATCCATTAGCAAATCGTTCTCCCTTTCCATCAGTGGTAGTTGTTGCTGTCCCGACTTAGTTAGATATGCATCGTTTTCTCAAAGTTTACATTTTGCACTCATATGGAATTTTACTGTTGCATATAAAATTTGTCAGATACTCCATTGCAAGTGTCGCGACGGCGATTTTTTACGCGCTTCGCGCCCCGCCATCTCCCCTGTGGTTCGGGGAAGACAACGGTGCGCGGTGAAAATGAGTTGTTTATAGCCGTAAAATTTACGACTATAATTCTAAGGAGTCGCCACCTAGTATTAAGGTCACTAGGAACCTATTGGTCTGCGAGAGTCTTGGGTAAGGGGACTTGTTGTGCAAGGGGAAGACGCATCACCCCCAGTGCACCCTACCTAAGGTAAGCTGCATTGTTGTTTGATTGTTTTTCTAAATTAAAATTTTTACACTGCATTTTCAAAAATACATTTTTTTTTGCTCATGAGTGTACTTTACAATGTAATTTTACACCACGGTTACAAGTTTTTTTTTATCTGAGTGTACTTTACAATGTAAATTTACACCGTAGTAAAAATCTTTTTTATCTGCGAGTGTACTTTACAATGTAAATTTACACCGCGAAAGCTAAAACAAAATAATTGTTAAAATATTTTTGACATTTTGGCCGACTTCCAACGGATAATCATAAGCCCTGGTTCACGATATCCAAATTTTTCATTTTTTTAAAATATGGAAAAAGATGCAACATATTTTTTTACGAAAAATACAATGAGAAAAGCTTTGGAATCCGGCCGTATGCACAAAAACAAATACATTTTTTTGCATTTTTTGAATTTCTTTGTAATAATAATAGTAGTAAAAAAAATAAAAATATTTTTTTGTCAATTTGTATTTTTTTTTCTTTTTTCTTTTTTCTGGGGTGCATGTCAGCCACGAGTGGTACTGACAGCCCACCCTGATGAGTTTGGGCTTCCAGCCCTCACGGGCTGGAAGCCCGAGAAGAGGGCATCATTGGTGCATGTCAGCCACTATGGGTTGTCAGCCCGCCTTTATTTGGGCTGGGCTACCAGCCCGCGCTCACTCGAATGATTTGGGCTTCCGACCCTGCGTGACTGGAAGCCCGAAAGTCTTCGGGTCGGGCTTCCAGCCTCGTAGGGCCGGAAGCCCAGAAGGTCTTTCGGGGCTGAGCTGCACCGACCTCGTGGTAGGGAAGCCCCATATCTTTCGGGCTGGGCTTCCAGACCATCGTGGAGCTGGAAGCCCGAACATACATGGGTCGGGCCTAGAGCCCAGCCTATTTCTTCTACCTCTCGGCCCGCATGAACAGTGGGCGTCTACAACGTCCCCACTGCATGCAGCCGAGAGGTAGGAGATGATGAATAGTAAAATTTCAAGTGTGATGAAACTTGTACCTGTTAGTACCTTTGGGTAGAGGAGGCCGAGGTGGTTGTTCCAGTCGTGGTGGCGTCGGAAATGGTGGCCTGTGGTGGCCGGAGTGGTCGTCGGAAGGTGACGGGCTGGCGTTGCTTTGTCGTCGGGACTGTGTCTGTTTCTTCGCCGGAGAGGAAGGCTGAGTAGCTGGAGTTGAGGGGAAGATCACGGTGGTGATAAGGGTGGCTTTGGGTGGTTGAATGGCCTGCAACGGTGGAGAGAGGAAGCTCAACCGGGGCTGTTTTTTTAGAGAGAGACGAGCTGTTGAAACTGGGGGGAGAGAGGAGCTGCAACGGGGAAGATGGAGGAGCTGCGACGGGGTTGAGAGGTGATTTTTATGCTTGTTTTCTTTGCCAAAATCCTCTGCAAATTTTCCCAGAATCTCTTCTTTTTCTCTCTGTTTTTTGCTCCTCACTGCTCTCTTTTTTCGTTTTTCTTTTTCTCCCCTCTCCATTGTGCATGCTGCGAACCTGTATTTATAGTCAAAGAGGCATGCATTTTGTATGTGTGTGCTGTGGATTGCAGAGGGACGGGGCTGCAGAGCCGTGGGTTGCAGAGCTGTGGGTTGCAGAAAACAGAGAGGTTCAGTGCCGTGCAAGCAGCCGTTGCAGGGCTGTTCCTGCACTGTTCTGGTGCCGGAACAGTGCAGGGACATGCACAATTTGTGTGATAAAAATACAACTTAGTCCCTCAATGTTTAATTGTTTCGATCGCACCCCCAATTAATTTTAAACTTTTAATTTTACACAATTGTATCCCTGTCAAAATTTCAACAGCAACCTTGAATGTGCGCGCCTTTTTTATTTTGGTCTTTGGTTTTCGATTTCTGCGATTTAACCCTCAATTGACCATTAGATTCTCAATTTGTTCAATTTGGCCCCTGATTTCGCATAATTGACTTAAAAATTCAAATCGGTCTCCGAAAATTCCATTCTCAACAATTAAGCCTGAATTAAATTCAAGAAATTGATTTCTCATTGACTAAGCCCTTAATAAAATTAATTTGACCAATTTAAAGTATAATTAAGTCCTTGCACTTAATTAAATCCTTCAATTGGACCTTAAATTAATTCCCGATCATAATTAAACTTTAAATTTGTCGACGATTAAATCGAATCAACCCATAAAAAATATAATTATGTCGTTTAACACAGATTCATCCAATGATAAATTATTTTTGCCTTAAATCTGTATTTTCTCTATTTTTGGAACCAAAGAGATACGATTGGACTCGCGAAAACAACCAAAATTTCCACATTGATTTTTCTACCCACGCCGGCTTCTTTTATTTTATTTTTGTTATTTTTATTTTATTTTAGGGAGTAACCCAAAAATTGGGTTATGACAGTTGCCCCCCTCTTTACAATGCTTACGACTAAAGTCTTGTAAAAGACTTTAGATAGTAAGTGTTGTAAGGAAAAGAAAAGTGGATTTATCAGACCAAGAAATGGTTGATCCATCCAGAAATGAGAATGTTGAAGATGATGGAATGGAAGATAGGGCTAGAAAGCAGGCTATCTAGGATCTATGGTTGAGAGTTAGAAAACTCACTCAAAAGAGGAAGAAAAATAGTGTTGGAAAAACACTATCTCTTAATTGATGGTCGATGGTTGGAAAACACACTCGACAAGAAGGATTGGGATGGAAAACGCACTATCTTGATTGGTGGTTGGAAAACACACTCGACAAGGAGGATAGGGATGAAAAACGCACTATCTTAATTGGTGGTTGGAAAACGCAATAAAACAAGAGGAAAGGAATGGCTAAGAAGCGCACGATCCTAATGTATGGTTGAGGGTTGGAAAACTCACTCAAATGAGAGGAGAGGAATGGCTAAGAAGCGCACGATCCTAATTGGTTGAGAGTTGGAAAACTCACTCAAATGAGAGGAAAGGAATGGCTAAGAAGCGCATGATCCTAATTGATGATTGAGGGTTAGAAAACTCACTCAAATGAGAGGAAAGGAATGGCTAAGAAGCGCATGATCCTAATTGATGATTGAGGGTTGGAAAACACACTCAAGAGTGGAAGAGATAGGGTTGGGAAGCGCACTATCTTAATTGATGGCTAGAGAACTCACCCAAATTCTAGAAAGAGATAGGGCTAAAAAACATGCTATCTGAGTTGGTTGATGGCTAGAAAGCTCACTCAAATAAGGAAAGGGATAGGATTGAAAAACACTCTATGTGTTCTGATGAAAGGCTCATAAGAGCTCTTAGGGAAGTGAAAGTGGTGAGGGCTCGAAGACGCACACAAAAATGATTAGTAGAGGTTTGTAAATTACAATTCCTCTAAAACATTTCTTGGATCCCTAGGGAGATGCAATGCATAATGACACCCAGAATCAAGAAACAAATAAAGTTGAAAAGCATGCTCAAGGATATGAAAGAGGTGAAAGCTTGAAAGCGTGCACATAAAATGATGAATGAAGGTTCGTAAATTACGATCCCTCCAAAACATTTTTTAGATTTTCAATAAGGATGCAATGCATGATGACACCCAAAATCAAGAAAGAAATAAGCTGAAAAGCGTTTTCAAAGAGGTAAGAGCTTGAAAGCGTGCACACAAAATGAATGAAGGTTCGTAAATTACAAACCCTCCAAAATATTTTTTAGATTTTCAATGGCAATGCAATGCATGATGATGCATGTATATTTACCTGAGAGATATAGGTCCCCCTTTCTTCTTCCTGGCCTTCCTTTCCTGGGGTTTGAACCTCTGGATTTTATGGCTTCTCACTTCTGCTTACTCAAGCCGCAACTTGTGATTTTGACCACTGGAGATGATTGATTTTCCATATCAACATGCCCTCCGAGTTTGACCCAGATTCTTTGAAAAGTAATTGTGGAGTCAACTTCATGATTTGACGACTTCTCGCTTCTGCATACTCAAGCCGCAATTTGTTGATTTTGACCACTGCAAATGATAGATTTTCCATATCAACATGCCCCACGAGTTTGATCCAGATTCTTTGAAAAGGAATGATGGAGTCAACTTCGTGATTTGACGGCTTCTCGCTTCTGCATACTCAAACCGCAACTTGTTGATTTTGACCGTTGGAGATGATATGCCCCCCTGAGTTTGATCCAGATTCTTTGAAAAGAAACGATGGAGCCAACTTCAATTGCATTTTGGATTGCCCCCCTGTTTGGTCATGCCCCAAAAGTGTTTTGGGCTTCAGGTGTTTGCAGCAAAGGGTTGGTTATTTGCAAAGATGGTGTTTTCACGTAAAAATTTTGGAATTTCAAAATCATTCCAAGCATAAAAACCATTTTGATTGCCCCAGTCGGGTCATGTTACACCAGTGTTTTAGGCTACAAGTGTTTGCAGGAAAGGGATGGCTTTTTGCAAAAAATATTTTCATGCAAAACTTTTGGAATTTCAAAGTCATTCCAAGCACAAAAACCATTTTGATGTCTGTTTAACAAACTTGTTCTCGAAAGAATTCAAGTGATCTCATTGTCAGTTTTTATGTTGACTTTGACAAGAATGTGAAATGATATTTGCAAGTCTCGTATGTCAAGAAGGCTTCGATCAGGTCATGTGAAATATTTGTAAGGATTGTTTCAAATGGAAAAGCATTGCTTATCGATCCAGATAACTCGTATTTGATTAGAAAGGGCTTTATTAGGCTTGTAATGTAGGCTTAGGTTCTCGGCTCACGAAAAAAAAAGATATTTGTAGGCTCAAAAAGTGTTTAAGGTTTTTTTTAGACTAAGGATCACTTAGTGCTTACTCTTAGAACTTCATTTAGCCCTCATGATTGATTTTCATAGTGACCTAGCATGCCCCGGTGTTTGTTTGGGCTTTGACCTTGACATGCCCCGGTATTTGTTTGGGGGTTTTTCATTGGTATTTGGCACTAACGTTGTCTTGACTTGACATGCCCCCAAGTATTTTGTTTGGGCTTTTTTCATTGGTTCTTTTGGCAATAACATTATGCTTGACTTGACATGCCCCCCCAAGTATTTTGTTTGGGCTTTTTTATTGGTTTTTGGCACTAACGTTGTGCTGACTTGACATACCTCGAAGTATTTTGTTTGGGCTTTTTCATTGGTTTTTGGCACTAACGGTATGTCGACTTGACATGCCCCCAAAGTATGTTGTTTGGGCTTTTTCCGCGACATGCCCCCTAGTATTTTGCTTGGGCTTTCTTTGTTGGGTTTTTAGTACTACCAAAATGTTGAATTAATTTGCTATAGTGTACTCAAACCCTTTTTATGTTTATGCCCCCCAGCTTTGTTTGGGCGTCACTTGTCATTGAGGACTGTTTTGTAGATTTTTACACTTGCCCCCGGTGTAGGGTGTGATCCTTGTCAGGGTTAATTATCAAGAAAATAAAATTATTAGGCTCAAATAGGGACTGCAAAGGATATTTGAGACTTTGTGAAGGCATATCAAAGATGGCCTTTCCTCATTTCAAAAACATGCAATCTGAATCAATAAGCTTTGCTTTTCCATGCGAAACAAGTTTTTGATTTTTTTTTGGATTATTTGTTTGGCTAAGAGATTAGCTTTATTATATGGGTTTTGGTGGTATGAGATCACCCTTCAAGGAAATCCTTTGAATTCCCAGAACACATTTGTTAAACAAAAATCAAATTGACATTTCTTTTCGTACTAGAATTTGATTTGCCAAAAATCTTGATGAAATCATGAGATCATGTATAATTTGGATGAAAGGGATATAAGGTGTGCTTGTGTTATTTAAACAATAAGCAAGAACACATCGTAAACACAAGCAAATTCATGATCACTGAAGGGAAATATTTGCTTAACAAAAAAAGTCTTGTGGCATTACAAGCAAAATTGCCGACAAGTTAAAACATGAGCATAATGTGCGGGCATGACCCAGAAACAAAAAGAAAATCATGAAAGTAGACTTCATCTCGATATCGGCACACTCCCTTTCAAAAGCTTTTGCTGGCGTCACTTTAATGGTGCAAACACTTGGTACCCCATTTACGTGAAGCTTAATTGGGTGCGGGGGCACGGATTTTCATCGAATGTTATCCATCCTGCTTTAATCAATTGTATGAGCTTCTTCTTGAAAGCACCACAAGTGTGAATGCTATGCCCTACAGACTCGGCATGGTATTCAGTGAGTGAGATCGGGTTTGTACCAATCGAGGGGTAAGGTGGTTGCAAAAGGTTCACGAGGTTACGGAGCTACTTGCTTAATGCTCACCAATTTTTCATACATCTCATTCAAAGGTAATGGTAGCGGAGGTAGCTGTTCTTGGGTTTTCTGGTAATTTCGTTTTGGGAAGCTTTTAGGTGGATCTTTGGCTTGAAGATTGATGTTGGCAATTTCAGATGGAGGGTTATGGTAGTTTTGGAATTGGTTGTTTCTACCCTTATAGTCGACTTCAAAATGCTCGACATCTTTTTCTCTTGCCTTCAAAGCCCCTTTTTTCTCCACAGTGCGGATATTCTACCGCTCAGATTCCTTGCTCTATTACGCTCCGCCACGGCTACAGACATCCATGAATTGTTGTGCTTTGAGCGCCCATCACATGTTACGTAATAGAGGCTCTTAGCGTGTTGGCGAATAATGTCACCATCTCTTTATCTAGAAGCGGAGGATGTACTCGTGCAGCGAGATCTCTCCATCTTTGAGCATATTCCCTTATGCTTTCTCTATCCTTCTTCTCCAAGTTGGACAAACTTGTTACGTCAAGAGCAATGTCCATGTTGTACTTGTATTGCTTGATGAAAGCATCTACCAGATTTTTTTCCGACTCACGGATCCTAGTGTTGTCTAGTCTCATGTACCAATTCAAAGGCTGCCCCCACTCAAAGCTGTCTTGGAAAAAAAATGCATCGATAGTTTTTTCGTCATGCACTACTTACGCCATTTTGTTACTGAGTATGATTTTAGGTGAGTGATAGGGCATTGTGTCCGGTGTATTTGATAAATTCGAGGGGACCACGAAACTTTTTCGGTATTACAACATTCGGGACTAAACACATATCTGCAGCTTGTACTAGGTCATATAAATTTACCCCTTCGATGACCCTTATCCTGGCTTCCAGCGTTGCCATCTTATCTTGGTCGACATCTTCTGATGCTTCTATAACTGTTGGGGTTGGTGTAGGTGCCGACGCTGGCTGATTGTATGCAAAGTAGGGTTTTGTTGCGGATCACGAACTCCTACCACCTCTTCTTGGTGGTTCAATCCTTGTGCTTGAGCAGCCGCTGTGGGTCTAGTTGAAGGACCCTCGCCAGAGGCATTTCTCAGTGCTTGCTCGAGTAAGCTGGTGAGACTAGCCACACTAGCTTTCAGAGAATCCAGTTCTTCTTGGAAATGAGCATCACGGTGTGCACGCTCTTCGTCCTCCATATTTCTCTGTTGGAGTCTTGTGGTAGGAGCTCTTCGGGGACCTATATTTCTGTTTGCCGATGATATGTTATGCAATGATAAATGCATTTAAATGCAAATGTATGTACATACATAATGAGTGAATTATCAGGAATGGTGTACCCAAAAGCAAGTTCTAAGCCATTACATGAGGGGTAAGTTTTTCTATCCCGGTCTTAGAGGGTCTATGAAGCGCCCGGTGACCACCTCACGTGAAGGTAGTATAGGGGTTTACAAGAAATGGTTGGGGACGCGATATGACCGCCATTAACAAGTAAACACTCAGTTCATAGTTGGATGTTTCACGAATCTGAACCCCGACCAAAAGTCATGGGGCAGACCGATACTCCCCACCTAACTTAAATTTGGGTTTCTTGAGAAAATTAAAATGCATGATGAAAAATAATTCACATTCGATGATATGCATTGACTAAAATTAAAATTGCATGCTAAAGCGGTAAGAATCACGAGTATAAAAAAAAATGAACTCAAAAATAACAATCGGACAAACAATGCTCGATCCGGCTATGTCCCCGAGTAGATCATGCCATCAGTCGTGACGGGCCGATTTTTTTCTGGCGCAGCCCCAGCCATCTCCCACGTGGTTCGGGGAAGACAACGGTCTTGCGGTGAAAATGAGTTGTTTATAGCCCAGTAAAATTCATGACTATAATTCTAAGGAGTCAGCCACCTAGTATTAAGGTCACTAGGAACCTATTGGTCTGCGAGAGTCTTGGGTAAGGGGACTTGTTGTGCAAGGGGAAGGCGCATCACCCCGGTGCACCCTACCTAAGGTAAGCTGCATTGTTGTTTGATTGTTTTTTCTAAATTAAAAATTTTTACACTTGCATTTTCAAAAAATACATTTTTTTTTGCACTGCGAGTGTACTTTACAATGTAATTTTACACCACGGTTACAAGTTTTTTTTTATCTACGGGTGTACTTTACAATGTAAATTTACACCGTAGTAAAAATCTTTTTTATCTGCGAGTGTACTTTACAATGTAAATTTACACCGCGAAAGCTAAAACAAAATAATTGTTAAAATATTTTTTGACATTTTGGCCGACTTCCAGCGGATAATCGTAAAGCTGGTTCACGATATCCAAATTTTTTCATTTTTTTTTAAAATATGGAAAAAGATGCAACATATTTTTTTTACTGAAAAAATACAATGAGAAAAAGCTTTGGAATCCGTCGGTATGCACAAAAAACAAATACATTTTTTTTGCATTTTTTTTGAATTTCTTTGTAATAATAATAGTAGTAAAAAAAAATAAAAAATATTTTTTTTGTCAATTTGTATTTTTTTTCTTTTTTTTCTTTTTTTTTCTGGGCTGGGCTGTCGACCACAGTGAGCTGACAGCCCACCCTCGAATGAGCTGGGCTTCCAGCCCTCACGAGCTGGAAGCCCAGAAGGGGGCATGGCTGGGGCTGTCGACCACTATGGGCTGTCAGCCACGCCTTTATTTAGGGCTGGGCTGCCGACCCAGCTCTCGAATGGGCTCGATGTCTTCGGGTCGGGGCTTCCGAGCCTCGTGGTACGGAAGCCCGAAGGTCTTTCGGGCTGGGCTGCCCGACCTCGTGGGCCGGAAGCCCCATATCTTTCGGGCTGGGCTTCCAGCCATCGTGGGCTGGAAGCCCGAACATACATGGGTCGGGCCTAGAGCCCAGCCTATTTCTTCTACCTCTCGGCCCGCATGAACAGTGGGCGTCTACAACGTCCCACTGCATGCAGCCGAGAGGTAGGAGATGATGAATAGTAAAATTTCAAGTGTGATGAAACTTGTACCTGTTAGTACCTTTGGGTAGAGGAGGCCGAGGTGGTTGTTCCAGTCGTGGTTGCGTCGGAAATGGTGGCCTGTGGTGGCCGGAGTGGTCGTCGGAAGGTGACGGGCTGGCGTTGCTGTCGTCGGGACTGTGTCTGTTTCTTCGCCGGAGAGGAAGGCTGAGTAGCTGGAGTTGAGGGGAAGATCACGGTGGTGATAAGGGTGGCTTTGGGTGGTTGAATGGCCTGCAACGGTGGAGAGAGGAAGCTCAACCGGGGCTGTTTTTTAGAGAGAGACGAGCTGTTGAAACTGGGGAGAGAGGAGCTGCAACGGGGAAGATGGAGGAGCTGCGACGGGGTTGAGAGGTGATTTTTATGCTTGTTTTCTTTGCCAAAATCCTCTGCAAATTTTCCCAGAATCTCTTCTTTTTCTCTCTGTTTTTTGCTCCTCACTGCTCTCTTTTTTCGTTTTTCTTTTTCTCCCCTCTCCATTGTGCATGCTGCGAACCTGTATTTATAGTCAAAGAGGCATGCATTTTGTATGTGTGTGCTGTGGATTGCAGAGGGACGGGGCTGCAGAGCCGTGGGTTGCAGAGCTGTGGGTTGCAGAAAACAGAGAGGTTCAGTGCCGTGCAAGCAGCCGTTGCAGGGCTGTTCCTGCACTGTTCTGGTGCCGGAACAGTGCAGGGACATGCAAATTTTGTGTGATAAAAATACAACTTAGTCCCTCAATGTTTAATTGTTTCGATCGCACCCCCAATTAATTTTAAACTTTTAATTTTACACAATTGTATCCCTGTCAAAATTTCAACAGCAACCTTGAATGTGCGCGCCTTTTTTATTTTGGTCTTTGGTTTTCGATTTCTGCGATTTAACCCTCAATTGACCATTAGATTCTCAATTTGTTCAATTTGGCCCCTGATTTCGCATAATTGACTTAAAAATTCAAATCGGTCTCCGAAAATTCCATTCTCAACAATTAAGCCTGAATTAAATTCAAGAAATTGATTTCTCATTGACTAAGCCCTTAATAAAATTAATTTGACCAATTTAAAGTATAATTAAGTCCTTGCACTTAATTAAATCCTTCAATTGGACCTTAAATTAATTCCCGATCATAATTAAACTTTAAATTTGTCGACGATTAAATCGAATCAACCCATAAAAAATATAATTATGTCGTTTAACACAGATTCATCCAATGATAAATTATTTTTGCCTTAAATCTGTATTTTCTCTATTTTTGGAACCAAAGAGATACGATTGGACTCGCGAAAACAACCAAAATTTCCACATTGATTTTTCTACCCACGCCGGCTTCTTTTATTTTATTTTTGTTATTTTTATTTTATTTTAGGGAGTAACCCAAAAATTGGGTTATGACAGCAAGAATGTACAGGCTAGAAAGAAAAGCAAATAACCCTTAAGGAAGACGAAATCTAAAACTAGCACTCCTATATTTGACTATACAACGCATATCACTTTTCATTTTAAGGTAACAGTGTGAATCAACATGCGCTACATCGATCCACTGAGAATTAGGAGGGTATTCTTTTCAAAACTGTTATGAAATTTCAACCTTATTACTTCGATGATATGAAAATTTTAATTGTTATGCGGAGTTTGACCTGAACTAAGGTTATGTAATTCGAATGATCACCTAGCAAGGACAAATATAAATTAAATTGTTCTTCCTGATGGCAATAAGCAATTCTATTCTGTGGTCTATTATATGATCAGCCAATTAGAAATCTTTCAAATGCACTATATATGTTAGAAATGTTTGAGAGTCAATAAGAAGAAGAAGAATGATCAAGGAGAAGATTTTATTTTTATGGTCACCACTCAAAAGGAATCACTAACTTTCAGCAGCTTGTAATCATCCCCATTTGAAAGATAACATATACCATAAATAATAAAGTATAAATTAGCAAACTAAGGACAGAAGCGTTTCACTAGAACCTGTCGAGTAAAAACTGCTGTAAGCTTTGCATATAAACCATCAACATCAATAAGTGGAGAGTAAAGAGAGAATCCCTGTCATTTTGGAGTATCTTGGTGGTGGGGGACTGAACTCTGCTATCGACATATTTTCAGTCATTATTGTCAAAAGTATTGATTTTAAATACATTGCCGCCCATAGAAATGTATTCAAACAATAAACCATCTCAGCACAATGAAAGGTTGAGGATCAAGTTTCAAGCTAGAAGCTTCTGCATCATGTGTTATGCAAGTGATTTAACAGAGAAATTTCCAAGCAGTATAGCTTCGATTTACCATTTTGTAGTTTAACATTTATCAAGCGAATGGATTTGTAGTTTGTTCGCAACACAAAAAAAAGTAGTGTTTAAGTCTTGACTTTAAACTATACGAGATAGTCTTACTGCATAAATTCGTCAATTTATATATATGAGTAGGTTAAGCCTAACTCTTTCTATATATATGAGTAGGGCAATATACAATAATAATGATGAAAATTACCACATAAGAATATAACTACAATATTTCCTATTTAATTACATTCTATAATAAAGAGCAACATATTTCGAAATATATCAATGTCTAATCCTGCATTTATTGAAACTCTGCAAAGTCTAATTTTACTTGCTTAAGTAATTACTATATATACATCAAAGTGTCGTGAAAAGCAAAATGGCCTACATAATTATTAGCAGTAGTGAAAATGCATGCGACATGCAAAGTATGGGGAAAATCTGTAAGATAGTCAAACTTGTGAGGTCCATTTAGTATTCAAACCGTCCAAATTTATATTCATTTTCTGAGGTCCACAAACAGGGTTTTGAGGTGAGGATTGCCAAAGGGTCTGACTTATTATGGCTATAAATACCACCTTCAAACCAAGACTTGTTCTCAATGTGGTGGCTTGCACCTTAATCATCTTCCATACCATCGTCCAATAAACCTACACCATATTTTCTTCTCTGGTCAATTATGGCCGAAACATTTAAATGTGCTTTCCTTGTTCTTGCATTTGTTACTTCCTTCCAAATCCTGTTTATTGAAGGAAGGCCAATTAAGCCAGCGAATAAGCAGCAACTTCTTACCTATGAAAAAGAGCCGATAAAAGAATTGGCCAGCAAGAGTATGAATACCAACTTGCACCACAGCACTGCAGATAATCAAAAAGTTTCTCTAACTTCACCCCCAGTTCACATTCCTAGTGTTCACCATTCCAAGGCTGACAGAAAAGAGTCGCCACCTATGGTCCCTCGCTCCAGCGATTCTCCTAGTGTTAGGCATCCAGAGACACCGGGAGCTAACTCCAACAATGGGCATTCTGTCAGTGCTTTCAAAGATGATTTCGAACCCACAACACCAGGTCACAGTCCTGGGGTTGGCCATATTCATGCAGATGAAGACCAGGAAGACAATGAAGATGTTGATCCAAAGGCACCTAGTTCTGGCTCCAGTACTGGACGTGCTGGTGCAGCATTCAAACCCACAAAACCAGGTCACAGCCCAGGTGTTGGCCATATGTCATCGGTAGATCAAAGTGATAAGATCGATCCAAACCCATCCAACTATGAACATTCTATCACAACACCAGGTCACAGTCCTGGGTTTGGCCATATTCTTGCAGGTCAAGACCAAGATGACAGTGAAGATGATGCAAAGGAACCTGGTTCTGAATCCAGTATCGGACGTGATGGTGCAGCATTCAAACCCACAACACCAGGTCATAGCCCTGGCATTGGCCATATGTCATTTGTAGATCAAAGTGATAAGACCAATCCAAACCCATCCAAAATTGAACATTCTGTCACAACACCAGGTCACAGTCCTGGGGTTAGCCATATTCATGCAGATGAAGACCAAGACGACAATGAAGATGTTGATCCAAAGGCACCTGGTTCTGGCTCCAGTACTGGACGTGGTGGTGCAGCATTCAAACCCACGAAACCAGGTCACAGCCCTGGCGTTGGCCATATGTTATCGGTAGATCAAAGTGATAAGACCGATCGAAAGGCATCCACCTTTGAACATTCTGTCACAACACCAGGTCACAGTCCTGGGGTTAGCCCCTATTCATGCAGATGAAGACCAAAATGACAATGAAGATGTTGATCCAAAGGCACCTGGTTCTGGCTCCAGTACTGGACGTGCTGGTGCAGCATTCAAACCCACAAAACCAGGTCACAGCCCTGGCGTTGGCCATATGTCATTGGTGGATCAAAATGATAAGACCGATCCAAACCCATCCAACATTGAACATTCTGTCTCTAGAGTCCCAAATGATTTCCAACCCACGTTACCAGGTCACAGCACTAGGGTTGGTCATGTTTTCGAAGCACAAACGAAGAATTCATGAAAGCATGAAACGTGGAATTTGGATGTTTCAAATAAAAGCTAGGGTGTATACTAGCATGGAGATATCGATTGCATATTAAGTATTATTATTTGGTAACTAAGGCATGTAAATGCCAAAGTTAAGTTATTTCATTTAAGTCTGTCAAAAAATATCAAGATTGTGTGAAGTGCATTAGAATCATTTCCTTCCTTTCTAGCTTAGCCCTTTAATTTAGTTGTCTCTACATAATATTATATAGCCTGGGTTGAATGCATAATTAAAGCAATGGTTGGATGTATAAAGCAATATAGTCTATAAATCTATATTTAGCCATGTAAAAATATCCTATATCCATTTTGCTACAAATAAAAAAATTTCATATTTGTTATATTATTTTTTCGTTCTCTTTTATCATAACTTAATTACCAAAATTCTTTTTTATGAAAAAGTACAACAAATAGAAGGCATAACGACTTCATTAAGCCAACACTACGAAATCTTTGCTACTTTATAAATCGATAGTATAGTTGTGATGGTGACCTGATTGAAAATGAAATGGTGAAGAGGAATTTGTTATTTATTTTTGTGTAGGTGAACAAAAAACAAATCTATCATGCACCTCCATTGAATTGCTCAACCGGTTATTTTTTTGAAATGTTTGGGCTACATTGCAAAAGTTCTAGTTTTTTTTTAAAAATATTTTTTTTATATTTTTTATATCTTTTTATATTATGATGTTAAAAAATATTTTTTTTAAAAAAAATAATTATTGTTAATGTATTTCTAAAAAAAAAGATTTAAAAAATAAATCATTGTTATACCTAAAAAAAATCAATTGAAGACCTATAAATTGCAAGAAGAACCAGGTTTTGGGTGTTATTAGAAAAAAATCAAATTTTGTGGACTAAATTGGAACCTTAAAAGGTGAAAATTAGAGACATAATTGCATAAAATTCAAATTTTGAGAAGCAATTACAAATTTAATTAAATAAATATAAGAACAAATACCAATATGATCAAATTACGTGATTGTAAGGGCTGAAATAAAAAAAACTTTATGGACAAAATTAAAGAAACAAAGTTTTACTAACCAATCAAAGACCAAATTTATTAAATACAAAACCAAGGACTAAAGCAAAAAAGATGCTTGAATTCAAGTTCGAAATTTGGTTTAAGAAAGGGGTGAGATTGCAGAATTAAAGGTGTAATTAAACAAAAATTGAAAGTATAAGGGTACAATCATTATTCAGAAAAAAAAAAAAAAACTTAATTTTAAAGGATAGTTGAAATGACATCGTCTTAAGAGCACTATACATATTCTTCCCCAATTTAGGTGGATTGGGAAAACATCTGCAAGCGATCAAATACGATATTTTTTACCACCTTCAAATCTATAATTACAATGATTCTACTCACAAATACCTTCTCTAAGTTGAGAAGTAATTAGGAGGCTTAACCTAATAGTTAGCCACTCCTTTGTATATATATGTGTAGGGCAACATACAATAGTAATGGTGGAGATTACCACATAGGAATGAGATTACAATATTTCCTATTTAGTTTACATGCTATATCATCCCCTCAAGTCGAGGGTGGAGAATCAACCCGGGCTTGAACCCGAAAAGTCAGTAAAAAGAAGGGAGCCTAAGTGGCTTAGTGAAAACATCGCAAGTTGATCCTTGGAGGAAATAAACCCGGATCTGAATCTCTTTCTTCGCGAACTCTATCTCGCGACAAAATGATAATCAATCTCAATATGTTTTGTGCGAGCATGAAAGATGTGGTTTGCCGCCAAGTATGTGGGTCCCAAGGCTATCACACCAAAATGATAGGAGCATGGGTGGTCGGAATCTTAAGGTCCGTTAATAGGTACTCGAAGCCAAATGACTTCACCGCGCTATCCGCTAAGGCCTTATATTCAGCTTCCGTCGAAGACCGAAAGCAACAAGCGTTGTTTACCCGATTTCCATGAAATCGGGCGTCCCCGACCAAAGAACACAAGGTAACCACTCGTAGATTTCCGTCCCTCAATACTACCCGCCCTAATCTGCGATCAAGAAATCCATGTAAAGCAAAAGAAGAGCTGCGAGTAATGTGTAAACCATGTGATGTTGTACTCACGAAGATAACGCGAAGATGCGCTTTTATCGCAGCTCCCAATGAGATTCTCAGTAGGAGCATGCATAACCGACATACCCTGCTAACAGAAAGCAAATATCCCGAGCGTGTGAAAGTGAGATATTGAAGAGCACCAACCACTTGCCGAAAACGAGTAGCATCGAGAAATAAAGAATCGTGCATAATGGTGGCTTTGGATGCCGAAATAGGGGTGTCAACAGGTTTACAAGATAACATACCACCAAGGCGGAGGATGTCAAGTGTATACTTATGTTGACAAAGCATAAGTCCCACACTAGTAGTTTGAACTTCAACCCCCAAGAAATAATGAACATCACCCAAGTCTCAAGTTTAAATTCCGAGCTCAATAACCGAATTAGGCGCTGCAAGAAAACAAAGATTATTACCCGTGAAGCGTGATATCATCAACATAAAACCAAGAGATAGCAAATGTCGCTACCAACGGGAGAAGATAAACAATGAGGCGTCCCACTTTAGAAGCACGAAAGCCAATGGACAATAAGAAGTCATTCAGACGCTGTACCATGCTCATGAGCCCTGCTTTTAAGCCATATAAAGACTTATGCAATCGACATACATGACCCCGGGAGAGCAGAATCAACAAAACCCGGAGGTTGTTTCATGTAAACCTCTTCATCAAGTACGCCATTAAGGAAGGCATTATGAATGTCAAGTCGATGTATTTTCCAACCACTCGAAACCGCAATGGAGAATACCAAGCGCACCGCTGCTCGCTTTGATAACAGGGACTAAATGTTTCGAATAATCAATACCTTCCTCGCTGAGTAAATCCCCTTTGCCACCAGCGTGCCTTATACCTCTCAATACTACCATCGATTTGGCGCTTTAATTTTGTAGACCCATCGACTACCAACAACATTCATGGATGGATGAAACGGCACCAAAGTCCATGTGCTGCTTTGTGCGAGCGCTTTGAATTTCCTCACGCATTGCATTATACCAAGCCTCATATCCGTTTGCATCATTAAAAACAAGTGGCTCATGTGAGGGAGGAGTATCTACCCCGACGGAAGGAGGCGAAGGAGAGGTCGCCGTGGTGACTAAAGCCGTCTTTGGTTGTCTCTGACGAAGCGACCATGGGATGCGTGGAAGCAGCGGGACAAGGAGCAGCAGCAGACTGTACTGGAGTGTGCTGAAGAGGATAAGAGGAGAGATCAACACAAAGCTTTATACCGTGGGGGTGAACTCGGGAGGAGCTCGGCTGCACCGCAGTGGTGGTGAACTCGCTGTTGGGTCGGTTTCGACCGAGATTGTGTCGCTCTCGAAACTTGCACATCCGAACCTGTTCCTCGCACAAAAAATCAGCTGGAACGACAAGCATGTGGTGATAGTATGGCAATGCGGGTGGTGAAAGCAGGTCGGATGGAACAACCGGGCAAAGGTGGGTTGATATTTTTGGTGGTTTGGGTATGGGTAGGCAAGTATGAAGGAGGTTGCAATGATGGAAGGTAGGTAGGTATAGTGGATGGTATGGGGTCAGGTTGTTACCTGCTCGGATTTCCTAAAAGGGAAGACACTTTCATGAAAAACGAACATGACGGGAAATATAGATACGATCAGACTCTAAATCAAGACAACGATATCCAAGATGAGACGAGCTATACCC
Organism: Salix viminalis; assembly: GCA_029228465.1. Taxonomy (NCBI): domain Eukaryota; kingdom Viridiplantae; phylum Streptophyta; class Magnoliopsida; order Malpighiales; family Salicaceae; genus Salix; species Salix viminalis. The sequence continues at coordinate 7,514,968 of CM055432.1, forward strand.
TAAGAACACACATGGAGAAGACCGAAAATCTAATTTATGAGCATGATATGGACGTAAAAATGGGAAACAAAGACACCCAAAAAATACTGGGAGAAAAATTATAATCGAGTGTGATCAAACAAGCATGCATAAGGAGATTTATTTTGAAGGACAAGAGTAGGCATGCGATTAATAAGATAAACTGATGATTCCATAGCATAATTCCAATAGCGCAATGGAGCATGACACTGGCCTAGAAGGGTGAGACCCGGGCTCAACAATATGCCTATGACGACGCTCAACTGTGCCATTTTGTTCATGAGTATGAGGGCAAATTAGGCGATGGTGAATACCAATGGTTTCAAAGAATTTATTTAATTTTGCGATATTCGCCACCCCAATCGAGCTTTGAACAGATTTAATTTTACGAGAAAACCGGACGCCAACAAGAGTTTGAAAACGTTGAAACGTAGAGAATACATCGATTTCGCAACAAGGGGATAATACCGGATATATTTAGTGTGCGATCAACAAATATAACAAAAATAACGGAAACCATCGAGGAAAGCATGGGAGCAGTCCCCAAACATCACTAAAAAAATTAAATCAAGTGGATTTGATGTTTTGTGACCCGTCGATCGTAATGACAAACGGGAAGATTTTCCTAAAGGACATGCTTGACATTGAGAAAATGATCGCCTAGACGCACAAACAATTTTATTTTCGAAACTAATAAATTCAAAATGCGAGGAGTTGGATGACCTAAACGACGATGCCACAAGCTCGGCAAATGCTGAAATGGAAGGAGACAAATATGCTTGAGGAATTGACGTGAGCTGAAGACTCGAGAGGACATAAAGACCATCATGACTCGACCGAAAGAAGAACTTCCTTGGTGACGAGATCCTTCACATAAAACACGTAATCGCGGAAATTCAAAATAAACATGATTATCACTGACGTAATTTCGAACGGATAACAACGGTTTTGTAATGTGAGGTACGCCAAGAACATTAGTCAATGTAAACATGCGCTTTTGGGGAATGTAAAATAGAACGCCCAACATGGGATATGACAAGGGCCTTACCATCACCAACATGCAAAAAAAATCGCTACCAAGATATGGTGCAGAATCGGTTAGAGTTGCAAGGTCCGGTGTCACGTGTTGATTCGCCGGTGATCCCGGGATCCGAGTCGCCAGCATTTCCTCGACTCAGTAGTGCCAGATTGGCACTATTCCGATGCTCATGTCCACGCTGCTGAAGTTGAGAACACCGAGGAGCAAGCAGTCTCGAACATGTTGCACAGTACCGCAACGTGAATTTGATGAATTTTGTCCCCTCGCTTTCACCGCCAGTTTAGTCGCCAAGTGTTGCTTCTATTTTCATTGCTTCCCGTGGTTATAAGAGTTCCCGCTGTGCCAATTTCCCGTGTTCCTTGAGCCGAAAAACCGAGAGCCTCTTGACTCGATTTCGCCAAATGCCATAAGAACGCCCTCAGTGCCCAAACCGGGCGTATAGTCGACGGTGAGAGAGCATTGCCGAAAGTGTGGCGTGGGCAACAATGGTGCATGACCGGCAGCAGTCCCAAAGACAAGTGAGAAGTTTTATGCACAAATTCATGGGTTAGCAAATGACTAAGCAAATCTGCATATGGTAGAGGGTCCGCCTCTTGTAATCGACTTGTCACTAAGTCCTTAAATTCTCCGCGAAGTCCACTTAAACACATATAGATTGAAATCGGTTAGCTGAAATAGGTCTCGCCAACAGACTGCTAGCTCATCAAATAAAGTCTTAGCCTTTTGCAAAAATTGAGTTACCGAATCATCACCTTGTCTAAGGTCTTGAAGAGAACCATGAAGTTGCATAATCCGAGAATTGGATGTAGAAGCTAGAGCTTGCTCAAGTGTGTGCCATACCGCACATGAGGTTGTACAATCAACAACAAGATGAAGAACTTCCATGGACAGCGAAGAGAGTAATGCACTTAGAATGAGTTGATCTTGTTGTTTCCAATGGAGAAAAGATTGAGATACCTGAAGAGAGAGACCATCGGCAGCCATGGTGTGTGAAGAGGGGCAGGAGTTTGAACCATCAACAAAGCCGAAAACTCCTTGGCCTAAGAGATAAGGTTTCATCTGCATTCGCCAATATAAATAATTGGTGTTTGTCAACTTTAAAGAGATGACTTGATGAGTGTGGGAGAGGGACACAATTGCCATGGCAGGAGAAGGAGAAGAGGCTGGCAGCAAAGGAGCATTAGTGGGGTTGAGAAGAGCATGGCCAACATCTGTATTTTGTGGCATAACTGATGCCGAAGAGGAGAATTGACTTGCGGCAGGAGTGCAGGAGGGCACAAACTGCAGGCTGCTGCAGGGAGGAGGTGGCTGCCGGCTGAGAGAGATCCATTTCAGAGAGGAGAAGAGGTGGCTGCCGGCTGAGAGGTGTTTTAATTTATTTGGGCTCTGATACCAAGTTGAGAAGTAATTAGGAGGCTTAACCTAATAGTTAGCCACTCCTTTGTATATATATGTGTAGGGCAACATACAATAGTAATGGTGGAGATTACCACATAGGAATGAGATTACAATATTTCCTATTTAGTTTACATGCTATAATACTCTACAACCTTATGATCTTAAATCAAATATTTGTATAATATATTAGCCATTTATTGCTTCAACATCTTGTCCTTAATTAATCTTCATACAATTAAATATGGAGTACATACATCCAAATTAAGCAAGAAAATGTCCAATAAAAAGGTATTCATCCCCTCTATCAAACCTAAGTGATCTTTGGTCACGATTATATTGGAGTTGCTCTGATGGAGCCACAAAAGTTCTCATGATTGATCCCTTGCAATATTAACTTCAAAGATATATACAGCTTCACTCATGTCTTTCATCTCAAAATTAGATGATAACTATTTTTTAATTTCATTAACACACTCATTATTTTTTAACTATAAAATGTTATCCATGTATGATGATAACATCACATAATTGTTTTTAGACCTTTTAGTATAATGTGATTGTGTTATGAAATTATATATATCATTGTCTTTAAAAATTTCATTATTTTACACACTTTGTGTTCCATTTTTTTCATTTATGTAACCTATAGGTCCTTACATCTATCTAATGTAACTAAAAACGCAAGTTAGCTACTATAACAAGTGAAAATATCTACTCATATCCAATTCCTTTATTTTATGTATATCCTTTTTTCCATTGATCGAGCTTCATATTTTCCAATATTGTCACACCCTTTTCGCTTTATTTTAAGAACCTACTTATTTCCAATGGTTTTATATCTTTTTTGGAAAAAGAAACCAAATTTAAATTTAGTTGATTTCATAGATTATAATTTTTCTTCTATAGCCTAAATCTATTTTTCCTTAGCAAGGTATGTAAGAGCTTTGTTTATATTTCTTAGTTTCTCTTTATCTTGTGTAGTATAAATAAATATTTAACTTCCAATCTTAGAAAGATGATGAGGAATGTTATAATGACTACTAGTTCATTGTATAAGATTGATCCATTGATGAATCAATAAAAATGTTACTCCCATCTAAAGTAGCATTTATATATGGTTTCATTATAGGTAGCAATGACATTTAGTTGACACTAATTCTTCTTTCTTCAAATTACTCCCACTTGGAAATGAGCCCATTTGTATAGCATAAGCATTCTGGTTCTGATTTCATAAGGATATAACTCTTGGCCCATTTCACTCTATCTAGGAAAATCATTCTCTATGAATATGACTTCTCGTGATTCAAATTAAGTTATATTTCCACCTTCTTGTACATATATGAAAACACGTCCTTGTGAATGGTCATAATATCTTATAAAGACAAACTTTCACCTCTTTAACCTGGTATTCCATATTTATAAGAACAATTATGAGCATAAGCAACACAACCCCAAGATTTAAAAAAAAAAAAAAAAAAAAAAACTCTAACTAGGTTGTTGTTTTGCTCAAAGAAAACAATGGTGCACAGAATCTTTTGTTTAAGATTATGAGGAAAGAAAGAATCTCCATTCTAAAAGCAAAGTCGAGCACTCCCAGTTGAATAAGAACTTGTCTGGCATGATATCTTGGGTACAAGTGAGCTGTATTTTACATGAGAGACGATCATGTGAAATATGACCCAAAGCGCCATGAAAGTATTACAGTTTTCGATGTTCGAAAACAAGAACAGCACCAAGTTGCTATAATTTTGCTGGCAATACAAGTTAAACAGCAAGACAGCCGCAAATTTTAGAAAGCTATGATTTGCACTGGAATCCTATACTGTAGCCGTCTTACCTAGATTCCCATAAGAGTGTGGGGTGACAGATTTATATTTATATATAGGATACTGTGTCGTACACGCTTTCTTTATAGCTCACAAGTTGTCGAAGGGAATCACAAGGAGATTTCAAACTTGATGCGCTGCTTTTGCTTTTGGCCTTTCTAGCATTATTATTTTACAGTGGTTATTAGATACTAAAAACCGGAGGAGAAAAAGTTTCAGCTGTTTTGACTGGGAATTTACATCAGTAGCTGCCAATATATGTGTGGTTAGGTCTAACTATATTAAAACCTAAAAATGAGATCTTCTTAATAGTGGAAGAAAGTAGGCCAAGAGAATCTCTCCACCTTCTTGGGTCTATGTTCTGTCCACAATTAATTTTGATACAATATTGCAGGTACGAAACAGTGCTTTAAGTGGTATAATTTTATTTTTAATTCTTTCATTCAAGTACTATATTACGCGGGGCCCGAAGGGAAAAAAAGTAGGAGATACAACTTATATGTATATATATATTATAAGACGAGGAATGTAATTCATCCTTCAAAGGGTTTTTCCCCTTGCTTGTTTTCATTTGTATCATTTGGACAATGAGTTACTTCCACGACACCCATACTGGTGAGTTCTCGAATGAAATGAAAATGAATATCAATATGTTCTCTACGTCCATGTAGCACCTGATTTTTGCAAAGTTTAATGGCGAACTGTTGTCACAATGAATTATTGTAGAGCCTTCTTGATTATGCCCCAAGCTGCTGCAAAATTCTCCGTAGCCATATTGTCCGGCAAGCACACGATGCTAGTACTATGAACTTCAGCTCGGTGGTGGAAAGTGTCACTATGGGTTGTTTTTTTTAAAGACCATGATACAACTCCTAAACTTATCATAAATACATAACTCGAAGTGTTTTTTTTCGATCTTCAAGCGTCACCAGAGCATAGTCACTACTCGAATATACATTAAGACCTTGAATCCTCCCTTCTTGTAGAACACTCCAAAAATGATTGTTCCCTTTAGATACCTAAAAACTCTTTTTGTAGCTTGTAGATGAAGTTCAGTGGGACATTAAATACATTAAACTTCCCACAAATTGCTTGTATAGTGTGCTGTCTATTTTTAATCCACCATGATCTTTACAAAGCTTTGTACAAGGAACAATGGGATTGTTAATAGAATTGCAGCCATCCATCTTAAAATTTTCCAATATTGCTTGTGCATATTTCTTTTTCCCAACAAATATTCCATTTGAATTTTGCATAACTTCAATGCCCAGAAAATATCTCATCCTCCCCAAATCAATCATATCAAATTCACTCATCATAGATTGTTTAAACTCATCAAACATACTCGCATTATTCCTAGTGAATATTAAATCATTAACATAAAGACATACAACCAAAATATTACCTCCACCTCGGTTTTGATGAAGAATGTATGTTCATAAGAACATTTCTTGAAGCCTTGAGTTGCAAAGTATGATTCAATTCGGTTGTACCAAGTTTGAGGGGGCTTGTTTGAGTCCATACAATGCTTTCTTTAACTTGTACACCATCTGCTCTTTTCCCTTCTTCTCCATAGCCGGGAGGTTGCTCAACAAAAAACTTCTTCATTGAGTTCTCCATGTAAGAATGTCGACTTCATGTCCAAGTGGTAGATAACCCATTCCTTTTTAGCTACAAGTGAGATGACCAATTGAATCGTATCAAAACGAGCTACTGGTGCAAAGATTTCAGCATAGACTTTAGCATAGCATAATAATAATAATAATAATAATAATAATAATAATAATAATAATAATAATAATAATTTGAAGGGAAAGTACAGAACATAGATTTTCAAAAAATAAATGACCAGGTTCCATTTAACGTTTTTAAGATAAATTAGTTATTTTCAAGTTTTTTCTTCCCAAAAAAAACCTCCATCCTTCATTATATATCCCTATAATAGCCTAACAATACATTTAAAAATTACACTACAATTATAATATATTGTATATCAACGGCTAGACGGTAAGATCCCGTGCACCTGAACTATAGCTTTGCAGTGACAAGCTTGATCGAATGTCTTCATACTGCATTTTACATTCATATAACATCCTAACAATACATTTAAAAATTATACTACAATATGATAATTATTTTGTCCTGAGTTTTTTTGAGCAAACAAAACACATGAACTACCTATTTTTTTAATATATAAAGAATGTAGTATAGAACATTCAATAACAAATGGACTTTCGTGAAATGTGAACTTATTGATCCTTGGAACTTTTTGATCTTCATATTAGGGAGTATATTTTGTTGAAATAGAAGACGTATTTAGGAGGGGAACGAAACTGGCCCTTCAGTTTATTGTACAGTTAAGGTTACATAAAAAAGCAACATTTGCAAGTGTAACATGCATATTTGTCCAATGTACTGCCAGGTCACATGAAAGCAAAGCTGTCACGCTCTTGTCCTAGGGTTTGAACGTGGGAAAAAGAAAGACTTGCAAAAAATAGTGGTTTCAGACAACTTACAGCGGTTCAGTTCCCCTTTTCGTCTGGTAAACTTTAAATTTAGGTTAGTAGACCTTAAGGAATCTTCCTTGATGTGAGGAATTGTTTTTATTTTCTATTATATTTATTTATTTTCTCTTTTAGATTGTTTAGGGCCTCACATGTTGCAGCTTTGTAAGTCCTTAAATACCAATGGAAGTGAAAGGTTATGAGTATCTTCTTCTTCCCTAACCGCTTTCTATTTTAATTACTCTTAGATTGATCAGTTCACTTCGATCACTTTCGTTCTTAGAATTGTAACCCTAGTTAAGTTTCTGATTAATTTCATCCCATCTGAACATGGCCAATGCAGCTTCCACTTGCTTGTTCTTCATACTAATGTTGTTGTCTTACAATATCCTCTGCGTTGAAGGAAGGAGTTTAGAACTGAAAAAGGGATTGAAGCACGCCAAACCCTGCAATCCTGAAGGGAAGAGCATCGCAAGAAACTCTAAATTAAATATCGCAAGCCCAGGTTATCACTTGCACCACACTACTAAAACTGGTGATGGATTCGTGGAGGCTTTTCGACCAACAACCCCTGGTCATAGTCCAGGTGTTGGCCATTCCATCCACAACTAATTAAGGCAATGAATAATTGTATACTTTTAAATATTTTGGGTGGTAATATTATTATCTAGTAGCTGTTATGTCACTTTTATGGTTATGGGTTTGTGTTGTGATTTTTATCGTAGGCTGTATATATGTATTTCCACTTTTTAATTAAAAGGTTGTATTTTTAATTGATCGTTGGTAACTCTCTGTAGAATCTGTTTTCTTCTTCTTCTTCTTCTTCTTCTTTAAATCATTGACATGCCCTTTCAACTCTGGGCTACATCTATAATGGAGAGTGTCTTGCCCTATCTGAGTCCATCGGATAGCAGTTGCATGCAAGAGACGATTAGTTGAGATGGTATATACCTATTCATGTAATAATTTCTCTTCTAAAAAAAAAATCATTGCAGACCAAACTAATTATATTAGAGAGACTTACTGTGTAATCAAAAAATTGTAATAATATTGAGGTTCATTGCACAACTAATCAGGCAACGTTAATCCAGTCTATGTAAAACTGCATTACTTGTGATAACAATGTTAATTAACGCCATTACTAATCATACTCTTATGAGGTTATACATGTTATAAAGCATGAGAAAGAGAGCGTGTTGTCCTACAAAAGTCGTGAGGCATAGTTGTGAACTTTCTTAGTATGGTTAATAAATATGAACAGCCAAGTCATATTCGGTCCAAAGATAGCCATGCATGTGACGATGAGCATGAACATCTTGTGAATTAGAGAAGAGAATTGGATTGAATATGTTGCAGTGTCTATTGATGATTTCGGGTTGAGCATTTATACAAAAATAAGTAACAAACTCCTAACCAACTAATAACAAACCTAATCCTATAAGTCTGCAAATAAAACATGTTTGCCAGACCATGTACTACAATATATAAACTGCCTAACAACAATAACAATATACAATTTTATCTTCAACACTCCCCCTCAAGTTGGAGAGTGGATATCTTGCACTCCCAACTTGCGAATCATAGGAACAAATAAATCTCTTCCAAGAGGCTTTGTCAAGATATCTGCCAGCTGGTGTGCAGAATTCACATACCCTGTAATTATCGAACCATCTTGGATTTTGTCCCTAATGTAGTGACAATCCATTTCTATGTGTCTGGTTCGCTCATGAAAAACTGGATTGGCTGCAATGTGTAGAGCAGCCCGGTTATCACAGTATAACAAAGCAGGCCCTTCGTGGGAGAAACCCAAATCCTTCAACAGATACCGAAGCCATGTCAATTCACAGCAGGCCCCCGTCATTGCTCGATACTCGCCTCGGTGAAGAAAGTGAAAGCTGTTTTACGCGCTTTGACCTCCAAGATATCAACGAAGGTCCAAGAAAGATGCAGTAACCTGTCGTAGATCTCCTAGTAAGTGGGCAACCTGCCCAATCTGAGTCACAGTAGGCTCTTAACTTAGCATCACTGTTCGAGGAGAAAAATAATCCTTTACCAGGAGCCCCCTTCAAATATCTCACAACCCGAAGTGCTGCCTCCATATGCAGTTTTCGCGGTTGATGCATGAATCTACTCAAGACATGAACAGCATACGTTATATCAGGCCTAGAAACAATCAAGTAAATCAACCTGCCGACAAGTCTTACAGTCTCGACTGGAATTTCTAAGCAAATCACCTTCATCTGATAATTTCAATCCTCGCTCCATAGGGGTATCAATTGGAGCTGCCCCTAATAGCCCCGCATCCGCAATGATCTCCAATGCATACTTACGTTGAGAAATGAAAATTCCACTCTTAGAAGTAGACACCTCAATGCCAAGGAAGTATTTCAATTTACCAAGCTCTTTGATGCGGAAATTATTATGCAGAAATTTCTTAGTTGCATCAATACTAACAACATCATTTCCAGTAATCAAGATATCATCAACATATATCAGAAGAGCAGTAAAAGACTTGCCTTGCTTCTTGGTAAATAATGAATAGTCAGCCCGTGACTGTTCATATCCTGCGGAGCAAATGGCTTCTGAAAACTTTGCAAACCATCGGGCGAAGCTCTGTTTCAGTCCGTATAAGGACTTGTGTAGGCGACATACTAGATCATCCTCCCCCTGTCGCCGAAGCCCTGGTGGTGGTGACATGTATATTTCCTCAGTCAAGTCACCATGCAGAAAGGCGTTGTTGACATCCAGCTGGTGAATGGACCAGTTATGAGAAGCGGCCAAAGCAAGCAAACAGCGGACAGAAATGATCTTCGCTGTGGGGGAAAAGGTGTCCTGATAATCGACGCCCTCCAACTAAGTGAAGCCCTTGGCGACCAAACGAGCCTTGTACCGCTCAATTGAACCGTCGGAGAGATGTTTGATTTTAAACACCCAACGGCATCCAATAGGTGATTTCCCGGCGGGAAGAGGGACGAGGGTCCATGTACCATTATCTTGGAGAGCTTTCAACTCGGAAGCCATGGCTGCTTGCCAATTAGGATTAGAGGCAGCCTCGGAATAAGAGGTGGGTTCAGTGGCCATGCTGAGCTATGCAACAAAAGAGTGAAGGGCAGGTGTATATCGGTGATAAGATAGAAAATTAGCCATGGGATACCTCGTACCTTTGCTTGGACCGGGGAACAAGGAGGATGGTTGGTAGGAGGAAATGGTGGAGCATACATAGTCGTGAAGCTTGGCCGGTGGACTAGTGGGTCGGGTGGAACGTCTAATAGGAGCTGTGACAGGGGTGTTGGTAATACAAGGTGCAGGAGGTGGATTATGTAGGGAAGGTAATAATGGTGATTCTGTGTTTGGTGGGGACAGAGGTGTATGTGGGATGGGGTGAATTGGAGAGGATGGAGATATGGGAGGGTGAGGAGAAGGATCTGGTGGTTGGGTTGTAGTGGGTGAAGGGTAAGGATCATAGGTATCTGGGGCCGGAAGTGGTAATGGACCGGTCTGGGTTTGTGGGTCAGATGAAGGGAGGGAAGCATAAGGGAATACCGTCTCATGAAATTTGACATCACGACTTGTAAAAAATTTTTTTTGTGTGACAAATCATATAATTTATAAGCTTTTTGACCAATAGGGTAACCGATAAAAATGGAGGGTATAGAACGATGATCAAATTTATGAGAAGGATGGACATTAGTAGCGTAGGCTAAACAACCAAAAACACGTAAATGGGAAAAAGAAGGAGGTTTTAAAAAAAGTAGTTCGAAAGGTGTTTTGAACGAAAGAATTGGTGAAGGAAGTCTATTGATTAAGTGCACAGCAGTGAGAGTACATTCTCCCCAAAAAAGGGTAGGAAGACTAGCCTGAAATTTTAAGGCTCTAGCTACTTGTAAGATGTGTCGATGTTTGCGTTCCACAACCCCATTTTGTTGAGGCGTGTAAAAACAAGAATGTTGAAAAATAACACCATGATCATTAAAAAAGGAACGGAGGGAAATAAATTCCCCACCATTATCACTGCGAAAATTTTTGATTTTAGACTCAAATTGGGTGTGAACATAATTAAAAAAAATTTTGAGCAATAATTGCGTCTCACTTTTGTGTTGCATTAAAAAAATCCATGTAAAACGTGTATAATCATCAGAAAATAATAAGCACCAGAAATTGAAGGATGGCGATAGCGCCCCCAAATGTCGCAATGAATTAACTCAAAAGGTCTTATAGATGAAATGACGCTAGGACGAAAAGGTAAACGACTCTGTTTTGCCAAAGGGCAAACAGGACAAATTGTACTTGACTGAATTGAGAAATTTAAATAATTCTTTGCAATAAAATTTAAACGAGATGGTGATGCATGACCTAATCGATGATGCCAGAGATCGGTGGTTGAAATGGTGAGGTTGCAAGTGGGTGAGATATCTACGTCGCTTCTTTTTGTTGCTAGTGCCACCAAGTAATATAGCCCATCATGCTGTTTCCCCAAACCAATCATCCTCTTCATAGCCAGATCCTGCAAAATACACCAATAAGGAAAGAAAGTTATTGAGCAATTCAATCCTCTGGTCAGGCGGCTAACTGACATCAAATCCACTTTGAATGTGGGAACACATAGCACATTTTTTAAATAATAAATTGAATTAAGAGGTAATGATCCTCTCGCAACAATTTTTGTTTTCTCTCTGCTGGGCAATGACACAGGAGGTAATGAGCAATTTTTCTCCATGTGGAAAAAAAATTTCGACGATGAGGAAATGTGATCCGTCGCTCCGCTGTCAATAATCCACTTGCGAGAGATTATTTTGGACAAACCTGGCTTGGTAGGTGCTTGAGAAGTTGATGCCTCATTTTTATTGTCAAGAAAGGACAATAGTTGCTTTATCTGGGCCTCCGAAATACCAAGAACTGGGTTGTTAGAGGGCCCATCAGATACATTGTTCACAATAGGCCTGCTATGGAATGGGCCCGGCCCATGGGCCTGCCCCTTGGATGGCCTGCCGGGTATCCCTTGAGAGAATAGCATGTCTGGGCCCAATGGCCCAGCAGCCCACAGTGTGTGCACTGTGGGCGCCCCCCTTCCTCGGCCCGAAAGGAGGCGGCCCAAACCTAGGCCTGCCTCATTTATCCCCTTTGTCAGACGATGCCACCATTCCAAAATGTTGTCGTTCGTCTTCCCCGTCTCCTCTCTCTCTCTCCCCAAATCGTCCCCGAGTGAAACTTTCTGGAGAGGGTGAGTTCCCATTGTTGTACCTTCTCGCACCAACGGGAGAAAAAAACTTTTGGCCCCCGTTGCTGCGAACTGCCATGGCAGCGCCACCACTGTTCTCTGCGACATGGGTCGAACTGAGGTGGCGTTGTTTTTCTTCTTGGGAAACCGATGAATAAGCCTGGCGAACGGAAGGCAGAGAGTTCATCAGAAGAATTTGTCCACGAATTCCACTGTAAGTATCATTCAAACCCATCAAAAATTGCATCAATTTTTGTTGGTCCTGTTAAATTCCATGCATCATGTCACTGTATGAGCTGAGTTCATCCCAAAAACCTTTTAGCTTCGTGTAATAGACTGACACCGAGAGCTGTTCTTGGCGAAAATAGGCTATGTCTCTTTGTAATTCGAAGATTCTGGGAGCATTACTTTGTGAGAAACGTTCACGAAGATCATCCCAGACTTCGTTGGCAGTGGAGTAATAGATCACACTATCTGAGATTTCGGGGTCTAGTGTGTTAATGATCCAAGAATGGACCATGTCATTGCAGCGGGACCAAGCTGCGTGAGTATCAGGGTCTGTTTCCCTTGAAGGCTGGTTGATTGTGCCATCAACAAAGCCTAATTTGTTTTTGGAGTTTAAAGTCAGCATCATGGCTCTTTTCCAGGTAGAGTAATTGTTACCATTCAAGGGCTTGGAAATTAAAACAAGCCCTGGATGGTCTGAGTGATGAGAGCTGAAGGGATTTGAGGTATTGAGTCTTGTTGGGTCTGTGGCAATTTCTTTGCCGTGAATGGAAGGGTTTGATGTGCTGTCTTGGGCCATGTTGCTGGATTGAAGTGGTGTTTTTGATTTGAGATTTTGATGTTGAGAAGATGAACACTTAGATTTGATTTAGGTTAGGGATTTTGATTGAGAAAAGGTGAACACTGGATTCTGTGATGAAATGAACTGTGATGAACTTTTCTGTGATGAAATGAACTGTGATGAACTTTGATGATTCTGGAAAAGAAACTGATGAAGATTGTGAAATGAACTTTGATGATTCTTGAAAAAAATTTCACTGACCTAGCTCTGATACCATGTGAATTAGAGAAGAGAATTGGATTGAATATGTTGCAGTGTCTATTGATGATTTCGGGTTGAGCATTTATACAAAAATAAGTAACAAACTCCTAACCAACTAATAACAAACCTAATCCTATAAGTCTGCAAATAAAACATGTTTGCCAGACCATGTACTACAATATATAAACTGCCTAACAACAATAACAATATACAATTTTATCTTCAACACATCTTAGGTCAAACCTGCTAGACCTTCAGCTAATTACTTTTTGACAATAGTCTGTTAAAAGACTGATAAGTGTTGGAGTCGATCAAAATCAAGTTAGCTAAGCACTGTGTTATTAGAATTTGAGTTGTATACCTTTAAGATCGTGTATTTTCAAATTCAACTTCAACAGGATAAGCCGAATAGCAAGATTATTAGAGTCTACAGTTAAACCATCCTACAATTGGAGTCAAACAAGCATCTCAAGATTATGAAGCAATCCACATTTGAAAAACAAAAATAAATAATGCCCCAGTTCTTGAGACATGAATTAAAACATTTCACCTGCTAGCCAAAGGTAAAAAGCCGTAGAGATAATCGAATAATAATGTTGAAGTTTACCGCAAAAAGAAAAAAAAGAAAAAGAAAAAACAATACAACACAATCTTTTCTAAAATACAAATATAGATTTCCCATCATAAGAAAAAATAATATTATGTTTTTACTTCTTAATGCATATGTACATGCACCCCTCCCAAATGTAGGTTGACCTCTCCCTTTTCTTTCTTTCGGTGTAACTTCAAGGGATTCTTAAAGTGTTCTTTATGGTCATTAACTGATCATGTTATTTGATTATTTGAAAGAAAAATACAATTTAAAAAGGAAAATCAACATTAGATGTTTAAGGATTGAATTACAATTTTTCAAAGTTTGTTTGAATTTATTAGGGTATTAATTGCAAGAAAAAATCATTTTATAAGTTAATTTAGGCTTTAATTGGAAGAAACTAAAGTCTGGGATTAAATTGTAATTTTTAAAAGTTAGTTGGTCAAATTATTAAAGTTTGATGGTCTTTAGGGACTTGATTGAAAAAGCCCAAAATCAATTGTTTTTACCCATTTTGGAGTCCACATAAACAATTTTTAAAAAATACAAAAAAAGCATTAGGGGATCAAAGTTTGATGGTCATATAGGGACTTGATTGAAAAAGTCCAAAATCAAGTGTTGTTACTGATTTTGGAGTCCCATATAAAACAAATTTTAAAAATAAAAAAAAATCAAAAAATATATTGGAAAAAAAATAAAACATCAATGAGAAGAGTATAGCAATTTTTGAAAAGATGTTGAATCCTTTTGAAAAGATGTTAAAATGAAAAAAATGATGTGAGCATTATCAAAAAATATATTATTTGAATTTTTGAAAAAAAAATATTATGAAAAAATAATTAAAATTGGATTATGACACATGTTATGGAATTATTTGGATAAGAGTAGGCAATAACATGAGGCTTTGGCTGTTGTCGTAACCCAATTTATGGGTTACTCCCCAAAATCTACCCAAAAATAATAAAAATAAAATAAATAAGGCCGACGTTGGTAGAAAAATCAATATGGAAATTTTTATTGTTTTCGAGAGTCCAATTGTATATCTTTTGTACCCTAAATAGAGGAAAGTATAGATTTAAAGGCAAAAATAATTTATTATTGGATAAATATGTGTAAAATTAAGTTGAAAAACATAATTATATTGTTATAGGCCAATTTGATATCATGGGCCAATTTAAAGTATCATTATGTTTAGAAATTAATTTAGGGTCCAATTGAAGGATTTAATTAACTGCAAGGACTTAATTATACTTTAAATTGGTTAAATTAAATTAATTAAGGGCATATTCAATGAAAAATCAAGTTCTTGAGATTAATTCGGGTTCAATTGAGAGGATTGGAATTTTCGGAGACCGAATTGAATTTTTTCCAAGCCAATTGTGCTAAGTCAGGGGCAAAATTAAAGAAATTAAAAGTTTAAAGCCAATTAAGGGTGCAATTAAAACAATTACAAATTGAAGGACCAAAATGTATTTGCACTTTTAACAATTTTCAACAACAAGCCGTCGACAAGCCATCACTACAGGCATGCCGCTGCCGCTAGGCCTCCATTGCAGGTATGCGGCCGTCAACAGCCGCAACTACATTTATGTTGCCACAGGAGGTAACCCAACGCCGCACGTCATGGTTGCCTATTGTGCATCTATAAATAGACCTTGAAGAAACCATGCAGAGGAGGAATAAAACAAAAAGGAGGGGAAATCTACGTAACAGGGGAGTAACAACAACAAAATTTTCACGTAAAAGAGAGGAGAAAGCCGAGAGTGATCAAATTACAGAAATTACATAGGGAGAACGAGCAAAATTTACAGAAAAAGGGGAAGAAGAATAACCGACAGTTAAAGAAAAGGAATGGGAACAAGGAAAAACGTTGAACAAACCGGAGTAGACAGTGAAATTATAAGTGTAACCACCCCAAACCTCCATCTTTATCTTTCCTGGTCGCTGACGAGCTACTCCAACAGTACCACCTCTCTACCCCATTGCAGCTCCTCCATCTTCCCCATGGCAGCTCCTTTCTCTCTCATCCTCTCTCTCTCTAAAAACCAGAATGTCAAGTGGCCCTCTCCTCCACCAACGCAGCTGACTACCACCACCTGGTCTCCCTCCCAGCTCCATCGCCAGCCACAACCTTCCTTCTCTAGCTCCGGTTACATAGCAGCGACAAGGAGCAGCAACAACTACAACACCAAACGCCACTTCAGTAGCTTCCCCCGGCCACCACAGGCTTCCATTTTCGATGCCACCACAACAGAGAGAACCACCTCAACCTCCTCTATCTGGCGACATTAACAGGTAAACATCTCGTCGTTGTCGACCATTTTACTGTTCATTGCCTTCTTCCTCGCGCTAGGGGAGTGAATTAATTCACTCCCCGTTAGGTCATTTGGGTCGGGTTCAGTTCCCGACCCATCAAGAATGGACAGTCCCGTCCAGCCCAAGTCTATCATAGTTGGGCCCTTGGCTGAGCCAACCCATTTAGATGGGCCCGACCAGACCTGAATTTTTTTATTTAAAAAAAAACAAAAAATTGCATTTAAAAAATAAAAAATGTGTTGTTTTCATGCATACAGCCGTATTCCAAAGTTTTCCCATCATATTTTTCGTAAAAAAAATATTGCACCCTTCTCATATTGTAAGAAAAAATTGGATATCGTAACCGGTTTACGATTATTTGTTGGAATTCGGCCAAAATATCAAAAATAATTTAACAATTATTTTGTTTTAGCTTTCACGGTGTAAATTTACATTGTAAAGTAGACCCGCAAATAAAAATGGATTTTAACTACGGTGGAAATTTACATTGTAAAATACATCCATAGATAACAAAAGGTTTTTAACTGCGGTGTAAAATTATATGGTAAAGTACACCTGCAGATAAATTTTATTTAAAAAAAAAAAAATACGGGGGAAAATTTATTTATTTTTGGTTAGTCTTTCAACCTGCAATGAGGTAGAGATTCTCTCACGGAAAAACAATAAAAAATGACCAAGAAAAACTGACTTAGGAAAAACAATCAAATAACAATAGGTTTCCTAGTGACCGTAATACTAGGTGAGACTCCTAATAATTATAGTCGTAAGTTTTATGGCTATAAACAACCCCTTCATTTTCACCACGCGCCGTTGTCTCCCAAACCCGGGGAATGGCAGGGCGCGAAGCACGAAAAAATCGTCATCGTGACTGTTGTTATAAGGTGTATTCAATGGCATCTCCAATGATTTTCCTAGGCTTTCTCTTATGAATTTTACATATATTCAGAGAATAGTAATTGTCGCGATGATGTTTTTTTTCCGCACTGAGTGCCCCGCCATCTCTGAAGGAGAGAACGGCGCGCAGTGAAAAAGGGGTTTTATAGTCATAAAATGATTACTATAATTATCACGAGTTTCCATCTAGTATTAAGGCCACCAGGAAACTTGTTATTCTGCGAGAGTCTGGGGAAGGGGACTTGTTGTACAATGAGAAGACGCATTACCCCTAGTGCACCCTACCTAAGAAAAGTTGCATTTTTGTTTATTGTGTTTTTCTAAGTCATTTTTTATTTGTTGGTATTTTCTAAGGCTTGAAGTAGATATCTCTTCATGAGGGAGTCTCTACTTCATTAGAAGTTGAAAACCTAATCATTCTAAAATAATTTTTTACACAGCATAAAAAAAACTTCTTCTTTTTACTATTCGAGGGTCTAATTTACAATGTAATTTTACACCCGATAGCTAAAACAAAATCATTTTTTTTTTATATTTTGGACAAATTCCAGCGGATAATCATAAAGTGGTTACAGTATTCAATTTTCGTTCAAAACATGTGAAAGATGTAACATATATTCTTTAACGAAAAATATGTTTGGAAAAACCTTGGAATTTGGCCGTATGCACGAAAACAACACTTTTTTTTCAATGTGATATTTTTTATATTATATTTTATCAAAGTAGGTCTGGCCCAACTAAGTAGGTCGGTACAGCCAAGTTAGGCCCAAAAGGCCAAATCTACTGGACTTGGGTTGGCCCGAGAGCAGGTCAAACCCAAAAGTTAATATAAAAAAAGGAAAATTGTGATGGTGCACTGTTTATGTAGCGTGAATAGTGTACAATAAATTAATTACTCCCACATTGTTCACGTGTTACGTGAACAGTAACAGGGTGGTCAGTCGACGATGACGAGAGGCTTACTTGCTACTATCGCCAGGTAGAGGAGGATGAGGTGATTCTTGTTGTGGTGGTGGCGTCGAAAATGGTGGCCTGTGATGGCCCGAGAGGAGCGTTGGAAGGACCGTTGGGCTGTGATGCCCCAGCTGCTACTGCTATTACTACCGATGTGTTCCCGACACTGGAGAAGAAGAACTTAGCTTTCCGAGGGATCTGCTGGAGCGGGAAGAAGCCGCCGGTGTCGAGGGAAAAGTCGTTGGTGCTCGCTCGAAGCTGCTGCTAGAGGGGAGAGAGACGTCGACGATTGTAGAGGGGAGAGAGAGAGAGATGACGTTGCAAGGGAGAGAGAGGGATGTCAGCCTATGGTGACTTGCTATTGCTGGTGGTGTTGATATCCTGTCGGTGCCGGAAAAGATGTATGGTGTTGATATCCTTTGTTTTTTCTACTAATTTTCCTTGTGTTTGTGTGTGTTGTTTCTTTGTTGTCTACCCCAATTTTTTCAGTATTATTTCATGTTATCCTCCCTATTTTTTTTTGACAATTGTATCCCCGTTAGAATTTCAACAGCAACCTTAGCTTTGCGCGCCTCTTTTATTTTGGTTTTTGGTTTATGATTTATCTGATTTGACCCTCAATTGACAATTAAACTCTCAATTGTATTCAATTTTTCCCCTGACTTCGCACAATTGGCTTGGAAAAATCAATTTAGTCTTTGAAAATTCTAATCTTCTCAATTGAACTGGAATTAAGCTCAAGAACTTGATTTTTCATCGATTAAGCCCTTAATAAAATTAAGTTGACCAATTTTAACCATAATTAAGTCTTTGCACTTAATTAAATCCTTCAATTGGACCCTAAATTAATTTTTAAACATAATTATACTTTGAATTGCCCCATGATTAAACCAAATTGACCTATAAAAAATATAATTATGTTTTTCTGGTTAATTTTTACGCAGATGTGTCCATTAATAAATTATTTAGCCTTGAATATGCATTCTTTTTTAATTTTGGGGCTCAAATGAGGTTTGCTCGGGCTCTCGTAAATGTCTAAATTTTTCATCTTGATTTTTCTAACCATGCCAACCTCTTTTATTTTATTTTTATTTGATTATGGGTAAAATTTAGGAAATAACCCAAAAATAGATTATGATAGTAATCATGCAACAAATTATTTGACTAAGCAAAGAGTTTCGTAGAGAAGTTGAGTGGCTATAATCTTCTTTCATAGATTTATATTTTACATGACTTGTCTCTTTTTATCAACAGAACAGGGATGTTAGTTTAGTTTTCTAATCTTATCTCTTGATATTCTTCTTCTCCTTTTTATCCATACTCTTCATTGTGGAAATCCAGAGATTATAGAAAGAAAAGAGAGAGTTCTGTTTGAGAGAGAGAGAGAGAGAGAAGATGAACTTGGATAGAATTTGTGGATTCTATTATTCTGTTTTTCACACACATAATGCATGCTTTGTTTATAGTATTTATACCCACTTCTATGCCATATATGTATGCATGTATTACACTGTATGCATTCTGTTATATATGCTATCATCCCCCCTCAATCCCAGGCTTACATAAACCAAGCCTGAGATTGCGAAAATGACTTAGAAACAAAGGGGAGCTAAGGCTTTCTGTGAAGAGACAAATTGGACCTCCAGCTGATTGGTGGACACCCTCTCATGCATGAAATGCACATCAATTTCAATGTGGTTGGTGTGTTGGTGCTGCACTGATTAAAAGACAAGGCAATAGCAGATAAATTGTCACAAAATAGCACAGGAGTTTGAGGCAGATTAATTCGTAAAAATTGCAACAATTGTTTTATCCAGTCCAGTTCTGCAGAGGCAGTAGACAAGGCCCTATACTCTGCTTCCGTGGATGATCTAGACAGTATGTTGCTTCTTAGAGCTCCAAGCAATTGGATTTGAACCAATGAATACAACCAGACCAGTCGTTGATCGACGATCATTAGGATCGCCAGCCCAATCAGCATCACTGAATGCTGTGAGGTCTAAGGTCCCTTTCTGATAAGTAATCCCAACAGAAATAGTACCTTTAAGATACCTCAATATGCGTTTAACTGCCACAAAGTGATCCACCATAGGACGTTGCATAAATTGGCACACCTGGTGGACTGCAAATGCAATGTCAGGATGTGTAAATGTCAGGTATTGTAGAGCACCTACAATGCTGCGATACAATGAGGGATTATCAAAAGGTTCTCCATCATCCTTGAGTAGTCATTGATATGGAAGACAGGGAGTGGCACACGGTTTGGCAGATTGCATATCAGTTTTAATAAGCAGCTCATGAATATAATTTGACTGTGAGAGGAACAGTCCAGCAGTGGTATGAACCATTTGAACACCCAAGAAGAAATCTAGATCCCCCATGTCTGTGATCTGGAATTTTGCAGTGAGAGCAGTAATGACATGATTAATGACATTAGAATCACTCCCCGTGATAATAATGTCATCAACATATACCAGTAAAATGATAACCCCAGCATCCAGATATTTGACAAACAGTGATGAATTTGAATAAGTATGATGAAATCCTAGTGATGGCAGAAATGAAGTGAACCTCTCATTCCACGCACGAGGCGCCTGCTTCAAACCATAAAGTGATTTATGTAATTTGCAAACAAGTTGCGATTGTAATTGGTCAACAAAGCCAGGGGGCTGTGACATAAACACATCCTCATGAAGAATGCCATGTAAGAAGGCATTTTTAACATCAAGTTGCCTTAATCCCCAACCAAATTGAGCAGCCAGTGCCAATATCAGTCTCACCGTAGTCGGCTTCACTACAGGACTAAATGTCTCACCATAATCCAATCTAGGCTCTTGACTAAATCCCTGAGCAACCAACCGTGCCTTATACCTCGCAATAATCCCATCAGCATGCCTCTTAATTTTAAAAATCCATTTGCAGCCCACTAGATTCTTATCAGATGGCAGATGCATAAGACTCTAGGTCTGCTGTGACTGAAGAGCATCAATTTCATCCTTCATGGCCTTCAACCAGATAAGACTAGTTAATGCTGTTTTGTAACTTGATGGCTCAACCACATCCAAATCAACAACTGTTGAGACAGCAGATGTGGCAATGCACACTTTCTTCGTCTTAATAATCCCACTCTTACTTCGTGTCTGCATTGGATGCAGGTTCATATATGGGATATTGAGAATCACTGAAATGCACTTAGGATTAAATGAATCAACTCATGAACAATCAATCTCAGATGCATTTCCAGAATTGGAAACAAGACCAGCAGAAGTGGATGATATTGGCAAAGGAACAGCAGCAATGGATTCTGACGCAGGTGAAACAGGAATGGATTTGGAAGATGATGATGATGATGCATGAACAGGGGAAGGAATGGCAGAGGGAAAAACAACAACATTTTCATGATTAACAACTGGAAAGGGCACATGTGAAGGCTGGGAAGAAGACAAAGTAGGGCCCTTAGAAACAGTAGTTAAATCAATATATGGAAAAACATGTTCATTAAAAATGACATGTCTAGAGATATATGTTCTTTTGCCAACTGGTTCATAACAAAGATAGCCTTTATATTGAGAGGCATATCCTAAGAAGACACACATGGTGGTTTTAGGTTGTAACTTATTAAGACGATATGGATGTAATAACGAGAAAACAAGCACAACCAAAAATTCGCAAGTGAGACACAGAAGGAATAGTTTGAAATAAAATCTCGTAAGGAGATTTATTCTGTAGAATTACGGAAGGCATTCTATTTATAAGATATACTGATGTTTGAACGGCATGAGTCCAAAAAGAGGCAGGTAATTTGGCATTTTGTAGTATAGTAATTGTAATTTCAATTAAATGCCTATGTTTGCGTTCAGCAAGACCATTTTGTTCAGGCGTATGAGGGCAGGATTTTTTATGGACAATGCCTCTAGAAATGAAGAATGACTGGAGTTGTTTACTAACATACTCACCGCCCCCATTGCTTTGCAAAATTTTAATAGAACGCGAAAACTAAGTTTGAACATAGTGATAAAATCTCACGTATACAGAATAAAAATCACTTTTATGAACCAGTGGAAATAGCCAGCAATAACGTGAAAATTCATCTATAAAGGTCACATAATATCGGTAACCATCTATAGAAAAACAAGGAGAAGGTCCCCAAATGTCACTGTGAATAGTGTGAAATGGAATTACAGATTTATGAACACGCAATTGAAATGGAAGTTTTGAAAACTTACCCTGTAGACAACTATGACATACAGAAGAATTTGAATCAATGGAACATTTAATTTGGGCTTTTTCTAACATCATCGTAGCAATTTTATTAGTGGGATGACCTAAACGATGATGACAAGTAGACGAAAGAACTAACTGACCAAGAAAAGACCGAGATTGACGTGCGAAATGAGAGTGACGATGATGACCAAAGGAAAAGGGATAGAGTCCATTACTACATTGCCCTTTGTATATGATCCTCCCTGTGAACTTGTCCTGAATCCAAAAATTGAAAGCATCAAAGATTAGTCTGCAGTTATTATCCAAACACAACCGATGCATAGAAACTAAATTTTCAGTCAATTTAGGAACATGTAAAACTGAATTGAGCTGAATAGGGGCAGTATGTGTGGGAATAATGGTATTCCCAATATGCGATACAAGCAAACCTTCACTATTTGCCATTTGCACTGTATCATTCGCAAGATAAGTGGTGGATGATGCAATATTATTCAAATCTACTGTCATATGATTTGTTGCTAACCAAACTAGAGATGCATTCTATGGCTGCTGCAAACCAGAGTGATGAGATGCCTGCATGACAGTGTTCAGTGCTACACTTTTCTGAGCATGGTAATCTTGAGCTGAGGGATAACTGCCACGGTAGTCCGAAGCTGGTGTACTGGCATTACCACCAAAGTTTGGACCATTGTTATTGTAAAAACAATACAAGGTGTTATGATTTGTCTTGCCACATATGTGACACCTCAACCTTTCACTGCGATTTAAACCACACGCAGGAGCTGTATGGCCTTCAAGATTACACAGTTGACAAACTGGATTACTTGACAGTGAAGGTGAAGACTGATATGAGTCAAACATTCCTGAATTCAATCCTGGCATATCATGCATCCTGCCATGAAAATTGCTTTTCTGATGAAAATGTCTCTGCTGTGAGTGAAACCTGCCCCTGCAACGGTTCCTGTGAAATGGTTTGTAGCTCCCATTTCCATACGAATTGTAGCTCTGCATTCCACGTTCCTGTGGAAAATTCACTGGTGATGCAGGTAAGGTAACCTTTGAAACCGTGTGCATAGCAGTGAGATACGCAGGAGTATCTGTCACAGAATTCTCAACAATTCTTTCTTCAGCCAATAACTGTGACCGAAATTCCTGCAATGGAATGACACTCTCTCTGCCTCTTATCACACATCGAAATGTGTTGAATTTAGGTGGAAATCCATTCAATGCCAAGATGACAATGTCTTCGTCTGCAAAATACACTCCAGCTGCACTCAAATAATCTCGTGCCTCTTTTATCTTCAACAAATACTGACTCACAGAATCAGTCCCTTTCTTGATGTTCTACAGATTGGATTTCAGTTGAAAGATGTTGGTTTTGGATACAGTGGAAAACAGTTCCTTTAACCTATTCCAGAGGTCACGAGAGCTGCTGCTACCGATGGCACAAGACATGGCCATAGTTGATAATGTAGCTGTAATGAGTTGCATAACTGCACGATCGTGCATTTTCCAAATCATCACATTCTAACATTCCGTAGCAGACAGTGGATTAGAATTCTGTATATTACTCTCAGCAATTGACTGAGTAATAGGACATGGATTAGAACCATCGGTAAACCCAATGATTCCATTACTTTCTAGCAACAATTGCATTTGAAAATTCCAAATTAAGAAATTTGACTCATCCAATTTTACATTCACAGAGGTGGAAATTGTGGAAATCAGACCGCGATTGGAGATTGAAGAATCTGAAGTTGTGAAGCAGTCACCATGGATGTTGGATGATCAGGAAAAAGAAAATTGACAGAGGCAAAGTGATCGCACCCTCTACACAATTCAGTGATACCACAGTAGCTGTTTGTTCACCAAGCTACGAATTTTGCAGTCAAATTGTATGAATTCTGAAAAACTTTATCACACACTATTCACGATTCAGTGTTTTCAGTAGCTTTCTTTTTCACCAAGCTATAAATTTTGCAGTCAAATTGTATGAAATATGCAATAATCTGTCAAATTCGCGGAAGCAAGAAGAGAAATTTCTCTGATTTAGTGTTTATGCGTGAGCAATTCAAGCTCTGATACCATGTGGAAATCCAGAGATTATAGAAAGAAAAGAGAGAGTTCTGTTTGAGAGAGAGAGAGAGAAGATGAACTTGGATAGAATTTATGGATTTTGTTATTCTGTTTTTCACACACACAATCCATGCTTTGTTTATAGTATTTATACCCACTTCTATGCCATGTATGTATGCATGTATTACACTGTATGTATTCTGTTATATATGCTATCATTCATAACTAAACCAGTTTCTTAATCAAATTCTCTCTTTCATTGAAAAAAAATGCCGAGAGAGCTCGAAGTGAGTAAAAATCATGTAAGAAAGACAATAGAATCTTTACAAAACCACCAAAGTAAAAAAAAACATGTCTGAAACATAAATATATAAAGTTGCGATAAGTAATTGGCCACAAGTGACTAAAATGGGCTCCACTATTTTTGGTCTTTTAAGGACAAAATATTAAAACATCCCCAAACCCATTAGACATCCTTTTGATTCTTTTTGTTCAATTTTGCCATTAACTGCAAGGGAATCTTTTGATTTCTTTTGGTGGCTCATGATCAATGCCGCAAACTTTTTGAAGGTTATTCTTTTTACTTCACTGAAAAACAAAAAAAGTGAAAGTTTCTCTGGTTGTAAAGTTGGGTTCGCTTACAATATTATTAATCAAAGAGGTCCAAGACTCGAAGTAACCGCCATATTAATAAACAGTGCCTCATGATCCACGAGATAATGAGAAGGTTAGTGGGTGCACGTGCATGGGAGTGGTGGGAGATGGGAAGTACACGCCTTTTTGGTTATTTTTTGTTTTAAACCCTTGTGCACCCTTTGATTTTTGAAAGGTAAGAGATATTGGAGAAGATTTGAATAATTAAACATTGCAGTGGGAGGATCTTATTGTATATTGTGTGCTTTGGGCAAAGGTAAGGTCAACAATTTCAAATTACAAGCAGAAATTTCAAGAGTCCTATGTCCAAATCCTGAAAAATGAATTGGTGATGATTTAGAAACAAAAATACAAGCACAAATTATCAAGTAACCATCTTACCTAAAAATTTAAATTATTAGTTGAGATTTCTAGAATATTATTCTCTAACACACTCTCTCAAGTGAAAGCTCTTTAGACTTGAAACTTACACAGGTTCACACTACTTTGTGCTTGATTTTTATTAAATAGAAAGGGGTGGTGAGATTCAAACTTGTGACCGCTGAATCGACAAGACTCTAATACCATACCAAAGAATCATTTCAGCTAAAAATTTAAATTGTTAAATAAAATCTCAAAATATGATTTATATTATTTTCTTACCCTACACTAATACAATTTAGCTTCATTGAAATTTGTAGTGAGCAGAGTAAGAAATTGTTGTTGTAAATGAACGATGTAAAAGCGATGACACAGGTCCTGCTTGGGCCAGGAGGCAGAAAGAATATAGACAACTAACCATAGCTTGGATGGTCCGAACCTTTTCAAATCACGAGAGGTAGGGCTTAAACAGTTAATTTAAACCGTCCAATGTTTCTTTTTCCTCATGCTCCTGTTTCGCTTGAACAAAAATTTGATGGAATCTTCCCACTTGTGAGGACCCCTCTCACATGCTTTTGTCCTGAAACCTTAATCAATATACAATTCAAAGTTTTTTGAGCCAGTCGAAACCCTAGCATATAAATAGTACCACTGTGTAAGAAGAGGTTAGGTCTACTTCTTAACACTTTCATATCACAGTAGAGGAAGAAGATCATAACATACAGTCTCCTCCCTGCCCTAAATTTCCTACCTCGCCTAACTTCAAAACCTCTTTCATTATGGCCACCACTAGAGTAATCATGGTTGCTTGTGTTATTCTTTTTTTCCTGATATTGTGTCGTGAAGCAGTTCGAGTGGAGGGAAGGCCTTTAAAGTCTGAGTTGTGCAAGGAATGCTCAACAAATAATGATAACTCGGTGAATGTGCCAGAAAATGGGAATCATGGTTTGGCAGATGGTCAAGAGAAAACAAGTAAGGTCAACTATGTTGAAGATTTCCGGCCCACAGAACCAGGTCACAGTCCGGGAGTTGGTCACTCCGTCAACAATTGAACATCCAGCTCTTGTTCTTATTCAACCATCGATGCCCCAATTGCTCGGGGTTGAAGTCTTGATGGTGGGCAGAAGGAGAAGTTATTGATCATTTCTGATTGTTTATTTTCCCTAAATTGAATGTAAATGTATAAAGTTGTTCTCAAATTAACTAAGCATTCAGTCTCTCTTAATCTGAATAATTTCTTAAAATTAATCTAGCTAATAATAACTAGTTACTCGTATCAGTTAAAGCTTCTCAAACAGCTGAAACACCCTACTTAATTATCAGTATATATATTGGCACCTTTAGGATTATGTGCGAGGATTATGACAAGGCTGAATCACCAAGAGAATCGTAATAATTCAGGATCTAAAGCTTACGGCCCTACATGAATATACATGTTATTCCCATCGTGTGTACATTGGAAATCTACGCTCCATCATTATACTGGTACTCTTACAAGCTAGCTGAGCGGGGAGCTTAGGTCTAAGCTAATTGATCGTAGAGATGTGCAATGGAGAGTCCGCCGTATGCCTTTTTGCAGGCGGTGCACCATTATATGATATTGTTGTTTAAATGAATGGTAGGCAGTAGCCCTTAGTTCTATTCCCCATTAAACTCTAAAATCCTTTCCCTCCGTATTCCCTTCTCTAATATAATATTAAAATATATTTAGCTATTCTAAATAGCTTTTACCATTGAAATATATATAAACAAAAAAATTATATAAACACCATTTAATAAGCTATTTTATCAATTTGGCTTTCCAAAATAACATTTTGCGTTAGAATTGCTACAAGTGACCCTACTTTTTTTTAATTATGTAGGACTGATCCACTCAACAATCTCTCTTCAAGCATACATCTTTAATGTGATGATCACAATCCAGGTATCCCCTGTTTCTCAGGAGCCTGCTTCTTGTTAAGGAACGATCTCACCTAAAAGCTTAAACTTGTAGGTGAGGTCCTATAATATGATTTATATTATTCTCAAACACCCCCCTCCCTCCTCAACTGAAAGCCCTTTGGGCTTGAAACTTGCACAGACCCACATCACCTTATGCTTGATTTTTATCAAATAGAATAGGGGTTGTGAGAGTCGAACTCGTGACCGCTGGGTCAACAAGGCTCTGATACCATGTTAAGGAACCATCTCACCACCACCCCCATTCTATTTGATAAAAACTAAGTACAAAGAGATGTGGGTCTGTGCAAGTTTCAAGCCCAGAGAGTTTTCACTTGATGAGGTGTATTAGAGAATAATATAAATCATATTATGGAGCTTCACTTACAAGCTTAAACTTTTAGGTGAAATGATTTCTTAACACTCCTTAAGAGTCCATGTCTGCTTGCTACGTGCTCCTAAGCTAGAATTGACGCTTCATCAAAGAGTTCAATTGACGCTTCAACTTATTTATAAAATTCTCGTATTTCATGAACAAAAAAATATCTGTCTATTATTATGTTGTGGATCCATTCTACATTTATGCTACTCTACTCGTTTTTTTATTAATTATTAAATTTGAAGGTTATTGCCAAAAGATGAACAAGATCGCTGAAACAATTATTTTCATGCTTTGAATATCGAGGACTATGCAGACCTAGCATAGAGATGAACTGAACAAAATTCGTTTGAAGAATGAAATAGTATAAATTAATTCGGTTAGTTATATAAAATCAAGAGATTATGTTTCAATTATGGAAGAAAAAAGTTGGAGGGCATCTCTTATCAGCTTTGCACTAATTCAAGCCTACAATATATAGATGAAAATGAGTTTCTATTTTACTTTCATGTCCAACTTCTAATAGTTTCTTATGGCCATCTTGAATCTGATCCTCCTAACATTTTACATAAAGATAGAAAAATATGTTGTGAGATTTTTCATAAAATTTCAGTCTGATCCTATAATCGAATTGCAACTTATGCTTGTTGGCGTAAACTGGTCAGTAAGTGATTTTACACCAAAAATTCATTTTTTCTCATGCCATCCATCCTTGCATGAACCATATTAATTTCTCAAACAAGTTATAGGGACCATTTTCTCAATAAACATTTAATTTATTTTCATCCTTACATGAACCATATCCATTTTTTTATTTTCATCCTTCATTTCATTTATGAATTTGTTGCCATCTCTCGACAATGTTTTTAGTTTCATCCAGGTTTACGCTAAAACTTTTCATGTCTTTTATTTTCTTACGCATTTAAGTTCATTTAATAATTTCTCTTTGATTTACCACTCATTATAAATTTTTAATTTCTAGGGGTGTACTCCCCATGATCTCACTACAACAAGACATGATCAATTGAATATGACATGCACTACTAGATCCCAAACCAATTCATAAATTTACCATCTATTTTTCATGGCTCCAAACAATATAGGAACAAATGAATGGAGAATCTTGTTTCATAGTCATAAAATAGACAAGTCACTTGTTTATGGGACATTGTAGGCGAGGAACTCCCTGGAACATAAGCTGTCATGCATCAATTGCCAGAGAAAGACTTCTAGGAGGTAAACCTTTCCATTGTAATGAAGCAGCCGGAGACACAATTGGGAATATTATCCTATCAATGGTGATAGATTCATATGATCTTTTGTGTCAAGAAATGACAGAAGGTATACATATTCTAGTTTTATACCTCTAAGTTCTCTTTGCCGTTGTAATTTCAATATTGGGACCAGCACATCATAAAATGTCGCTTCCGGTTCTGAAGCTATAACACAGATTGGGTCGTTTTGAAATAATTTGAAAGATCATTTTCAAAAGTAATATGATGTAACAATCTCCTTCCAGTCTTCCTTAGTCTAATCCCCTACCCTTCGTAGCCATTTTTTAAAAAAAAAAAGTGCTCTACCTTTTCCATCCAAATATCCCCACCCTAGAACTCCTCTTTGTTTCTTCTACTACTTGAGACCACGACACCTGGCAAAATCTCCTCAAATCTGATGTAGCAACCCACATAAACTCTGTTTGTAGTGTGGATAGCATTTTTACCACCTCTCTGGCATAAGTAAAATGGACAAGAGCAATCAAGCAGATTTTAGAAAGCAAATTCTACCTACCATGCTTAACATGCTGACTTTGGCTTTATTATGGAATGTTATTATGTATATATATTTATCTTGTATTTACCTTATATAGGTTTATGGTCATGTGTAGTATACAACTTTGTTAAGGAACCATCTCACTTAAAAGTTCAAGCTATTAGTTGAGGTCCCGTAATATGATCTATATTATTCTCTAACACATCCCTTCAAGTGAAAACCCTTGGGCTTTGAAACTTGTATCACGACTCACTCCACCTTAGTGCTTGATTTTTTATCAAATAGAATGGAGGTGGTGAGATTCAGTGATCGCCTGCTCAACAAGGCTCGATACCAAATTAAAACCATATCACCTAAAAGCTTAAGTCGATAGGGTGAGGCCCTAGAATATGATTTTATATTATTCTCTAACACACACCCCTCAAGTGAAAGCTTTTGGGCTTGAAACTGAACAGCACTCACAATACATTGTGCTTTATTTTTATCAAATAGAATGAGTGTGGTGAGATTCAAACTCATCATCTCTAGGTCAACAAAGCTCTAATACCATATTAAGTAACCATCTTACCTAAAAGCTCAAGCTATTAGATAAGACCCTAGAATCTGATTTACATTATTCTCTATCAAACTTCAACTGGCTTCCACGTTGAAATTTTTCTCGGGTTATATTAACAATTCTGTCAGTAAAGCCTTTCTCTAGTGATCTACAAGAAGTGTATGAATAGGACTTTGATTAGAATTCAAAGCCAAAGCAGGATGGCAAGAAGTGTGTAGGTAGTTCTTAGACGTCCCTCTTAGAGCAGAATTAAAGAAGTCAACTAAGCACAGTCAGGAGATCCTTAAAGATCAAGACAGAATTTCTTACATACGAGCAGGGGGACTGGGAAAAAGCTTCCACTTCCGATGAACAATCTCTTCCCTTATTATGAAGATTCATTTATTAGTTCTTAAAATTCATCTTTTGTTAGTAGTAGTCGGAGTACTGCAGAATATCCTATCATTAGAGAAGTCAAAATAGGACCTCCTAAGCTCGTCATTTCACACAATATTCTTGTGTTTACTCGCTTTAGATGAAGAAAAGAAGATTAACAATACTTTATCGAGAACAGTTTATTAAACTCGGGGGGATATTAAATAAATGAGAAACCTTGAAAGAGAAAGGATTTTCAGGGAAAAGCTTACACTAGTTTTGAGAAGAGGAAAAAATGACTCTTACACTAAAATCTTGAGGAAATTTCTATTTTACGAAATAAACTCTTTAAAAAAATTAATTTTTACACAGATTTTTCCCACACTCCATAGCCTGCGTCCACCGTTATTTAAAATATATGTAAAACATCGAGCACGATCATGAGCATTTTCGAATTACTTTTAAATATGTGCTGGTTTGGAGAGCTATTCTTGTATTTTTAAGCATGATTTCTCACAGAAAACAAGTAAGAAAAAAACCTGATTCACGCATTCCAAGTAACAATAGAGCACATTCTCGTGTTTCATACTGCGTATGCCAAAAAATGATGATGAATTAAACCAACTAATTACGCATGGCAATAAAGATATATATTCGATATTGTGTTTCATTTCCACTCGAACATTTCTATGTACTACTATGTATTTGGACCATCAAACACTATAAGAACATAGTAATGGAGTGCTAGAAAGAAAAAAGCTGTCACCGACTCGTGAGAAGAACCAAGCCTTTAAATACTATAATCTAAAGTACTAGAGATACAATGGTCAACAAATTGACTGTATTAAACTTCTCAAAAGGCAAAAGTCATGCCAATATCACTCGTGGACCAATAGACATGGCAAAGATCTTCCGTCAAATTTCGGCTGCCATAAAAACCATCCATTAGCAAATCGTTCTCCCTTTCCATCAGTGGTAGTTGTTGCTGTCCCGACTTAGTTAGATATGCATCGTTTTCTCAAAGTTTACATTTTGCACTCATATGGAATTTTACTGTTGCATATAAAATTTGTCAGATACTCCATTGCAAGAATGTACAGGCTAGAAAGAAAAGCAAATAACCCTTATGGAAGACGAAATCTAAAACTAGCACTCCTATATTTGACTATACAACGCATATCACTTTTCATTTTAAGGTAACAGTGTGAATCAACATGCGCTACATCGATCCACTGAGAATTAGGAGGGTATTCTTTTCAAAACTGTTATGAAATTTCAACCTTATTACTTCGATGATATGAAAATTTTAATTGTTATGCGGAGTTTGACCTGAACTAAGGTTATGTAATTCGAATGATCACCTAGCAAGGACAAATATAAATTAAATTGTTCTTCCTGATGGCAATAAGCAATTCTATTCTGTGGTCTATTATATGATCAGCCAATTAGAAATCTTTCAAATGCACTATATATGTTAGAAATGTTTGAGAGTCAATAAGAAGAAGAAGAATGATCAAGGAGAAGATTTTATTTTTATGGTCACCACTCAAAAGGAATCACTAACTTTCAGCAGCTTGTAATCATCCCCATTTGAAAGATAACATATACCATAAATAATAAAGTATAAATTAGCAAACTAAGGACAGAAGCGTTTCACTAGAACCTGTCGAGTAAAAACTGCTGTAAGCTTTGCATATAAACCATCAACATCAATAAGTGGAGAGTAAAGAGAGAATCCCCTGTCATTTTTGGAGTATCTTGGTGGTGGGGGACTGAACTCTGCTATCGACATATTTTCAGTCATTATTGTCAAAAGTATTGATTTTAAATACATTGCCGCCCATAGAAATGTATTCAAACAATAAACCATCTCAGCACAATGAAAGGTTGAGGATCAAGTTTCAAGCTAGAAGCTTCTGCATCATGTGTTATGCAAGTGATTTAACAGAGAAATTTCCAAGCAGTATAGCTTCGATTTACCATTTTGTAGTTTAACATTTATCAAGCGAATGGATTTGTAGTTTGTTCGCAACACAAAAAAAAGTAGTGTTTAAGTCTTGACTTTAAACTATACGAGATAGTTTTACTGCATAAATTCGTCAATTTATATATATGAGTAGGTTAAGCCTAACTCTTTCTATATATATATATGAGTAGGGCAATATACAATAATAATGATGAAAATGACCACATAAGAATATAACTACAATATTTCCTATTTAATTACATTCTATAATAAAGAGCAACATATTTCGAAATATATCAATGTCTAATCCTGCATTTATTGAAACTCTGCAAAGTCTAATTTTACTTGCTTAAGTAATTACTATATATACATCAAAGTGTCGTGAAAAGCAAAATGGCCTACATAATTATTAGCAGTAGTGAAAATGCATGCGACATGCAAAGTATGGGGAAAATCTGTAAGATAGTCAAACTTGTGAGGTCCATTTAGTATTCAAACCGTCCAAATTTATATTCATTTTCTGAGGTCCACAAACAGGGGTTTTGAGGTGAGGATTGCCAAAGGGTCTGACTTATTATGGCTATAAATACCACCTTCAAACCAAGACTTGTTCTCAATGTGGTGGCTTGCACCTTAATCATCTTCCATACCATCGTCCAATAAACCTACACCATATTTTCTTCTCTGGTCAATTATGGCCGAAACATTTAAATGTGCTTTCCTTGTTCTTGCATTTGTTACTTCCTTCCAAATCCTGTTTATTGAAGGAAGGCCAATTAAGCTTCAGCGAATAAGCAGCAACTTCTTACCTATGAAAAAGAGCCGATAAAAGAATTGGCCAGCAGAGTATGAATACCAACTTGCACCACAGCACTGCAGATAATCAAAGTTTCTCTAACTTCACCCCAGTTCACATTCCTAGTGTTCACCATTCCAAGGCTGACAGAAAAGAGTCGCCACCTATGGTCCTCGACTCCAGCGATTCTCCTAGTGTTAGGCATCCAGAGACACCGGGAGCTAACTCCAACAATATTGGGCATTCTGTCAATGCTTTCAAAGATGATTTCGAACCCACAACACCAGGTCACAGTCCTGGGGTTGGCCATATTCATGCAGATGAAGACCAAGACAACAATGAAGATGTTGATCCAAAGGCACCTAGTTCTGGCTCCAGTACTGGACATGCTGGTGCAGCATTCAAACCCACAAAACCAGGTCATAGCCCAGGCGTTGGCCATATGTCATCAGTAGATCAAAGTGATAAGATCGATCCAAACCCATCCAACTATGAACATTCTATCACAACACCAGGTCACAGTCCTGGGTTTGGCCATATTCTTGCAGGTCAAGACCAAGATGACAGTGAAGATGATGCAAAGGAACCTGGTTCTGAATCCAGTATCGGACGTGATGGTGCAGCATTCAAACCCACAACACCAGGTCACAGCCCTGGCGTAGGCCATATGTCATCGGTGGATCTAAGTGATAAGACCGATCCAAACCCATCCAACATTGAACATTCTGTCACAACACCAGGTCACAGTCCTAGAGTTGGCCATATTCTTGCAGATCAAGACCAAGACGACAATGAAGATGTTGATCCAAAGGCACCTGGTTCTGGCTCCAGTTCTGGACGTGCTGGTGTAGCATTCAAACCCACGAAACCAGGTCACAGCCCTGGCGTTGGGCATATGTTATCGGTAGATCAAAGTGATAAGACCGATCCAAACTCATCCAACATTGAACATTTTGTCACAACACCAGGTCACAGTCCTGGAGTTGGCCATATTCTTACAGATCAAGACCAAGAAGAAAATGAAGATGTTGATCCAAAGGCACCTGGTTCTGACTCCAGTACCGAACATGATGGTGTCGCATTCAAACCCACGAAACCAGGTCATAGCCCTGGCGTTGGCCATATGTCATCACTAGATCAAAGTGATAAGATTGATCCAAACCCATCCAACATTGAACATTCTGTCACTAGAGTCCCAAATGATTTCCAACCCACGTTACCAGGTCACAGCACTGGGGTTGGTCATGTTTTCGAAGCACAAACGAAGAATTCATG
Organism: Salix viminalis; assembly: GCA_029228465.1. Taxonomy (NCBI): domain Eukaryota; kingdom Viridiplantae; phylum Streptophyta; class Magnoliopsida; order Malpighiales; family Salicaceae; genus Salix; species Salix viminalis. The sequence continues at coordinate 7,549,123 of CM055432.1, forward strand.
AAAGCATGAAACGTGGAATTTGGATGTTTCAAATGAAAGCTAGGGTGTATACTAGCATGGACATATCGATTGCATATTAAGTATTATTATTTGGTAACTAAGGCATGTAAATGCCAAAGTTAAGTTATTTCATTTAATTCTGTCAAAAAATATCAAGATTGTATGAAGGGCAATAGAATCATTTCCTTCCTATCTAGCTTAGCCCTTTAATTTAGTTGTCTCTGCATAATAATATATAGCCTGGGTTGAATGCATAATTAAAGCAATGGTTGGATGTATAAAGAAATATAGTGTATAAATCTATATTTAGCCATGTAAAATATCCTATATCCATGTTGCTTCAAATAAAAAAAATTGTATTTGTTATATTATTTTTTGTTCTCTTTTATCATAACTTAATTACCAAAATTATTTTTATTAAAAGTACAACAAATAGAAGGCATGACGACTTCATTAAGCCAACACTAGGAAATCTTTGCCACTCTATAATTCGATGGTATAGTTGTGATGGTGACCAAATTGAAAATGAAATGGTGAAGAGGAATTTGTTATTTATTTTGTGTAGGTGAACAAAAAATAAATCTATCATGCACCTCCATAGAATTGCTCAACCGATTATTTTTTGGAATGTTTGGGCTACATTGCAAAAGTTCTGTTTTTTTTTTAAATAATTTTTAATATTTTTATATCATTTTTATATTATAATGTTAAAATTAATTTTCTTATAACAAATTATTGTTAATGTGTTTCTAAAACAAACATTTAAAAAATCAATCATTGTTATACCTAAAAAAATCAATTGAAGACCTATAAATTGCATGAAGAACTAGGTTTTGGGTGTTATTAGAAAAAAAATCAAATTTTGTGGACTAAATTGGAACCTTAAAAGGTGAAAATTAGAGACATAATTTCATAAAATTCAAATTTTGAGAAGAAATTACGAATTTAATTAAACAAATATAAGACCAAAGACCAATATGATCAAATCATGTGATTGCAAGGGCTGAAATAAAAAACTTTATGGAGAAAATTAAAGAAACAAAGTTTTACTAACCAATCAAAGAGCAAATTGATTAGATCCGAAACCAAGGACTAAAACAAAAAAGATGCTCGAATTAAAGTTCGAAATTTGGTTTAAGAAAGGGGTAAGATTACAAAATTAAAGGTGTAATTAAACTAATTGAAAGCATAAGGGTACAATCAAAATTCAGAAACAAAAATAAAAAAACCTTAATTTTAAAGGATAGTTGAAATGACATCATCTTAAGAGCACTATACATATTCTTCCCCAATATAGGTGGATTGGGAAAACATCTTCAAGCGATCAAATACAATATTTTTGACCACCTTCAAATCTAAAATTACAATGATTCTACTCACAAATACCTTCTCTACAACCTTATGATCTTAAATCAAACATTTGTATAATATATTAGCCATTTATTGCTTCAACATCTTGTCCTTAATTAATCTTCATACAATTAAATATGGAGTACATACATCCAAATTAAGCAAGAAAATGTCCAATAAAAAGGTATTCATCCCCTCTATCAAACCTAAGTGATCTTTGGTCACGATTATATTGGAGTTGCTCTGATGGAGCCACAAAAGTTCTCATGAATGATCCCTTGTAATATTAACCTCAAAGATATATGCAACTTCACTCATGTATTTCATCTCAAAATTAGATGATAACTATTTTTTAATTTCATTAACAGACTCATTATTTTTTGACTATAAAATGTTATCCATATATGATGATAACATCACAGAAATTTTTTTTAGACCTTTTAGTATAATGTGATTGTGTTATGAAATTATATATATCATTGTCTTTAAAATTTAATTATTTTATACACTTTGTGTTCCGTTTTTTCATTGATGTAACCTATAGTTCCTTACATCTATCTAATGTAACTAAAAACGCAAGTTAGCTACTATAACTGGAATCTATCTTATTGAGGTAAATCATATAACAAGTGAAAATATCTACTCATATCCAATTCCTTTATTTTATGAATATCCTTTTTTACATTGATTGAGCTTCATATTTTTCAATATTGTCACACCCTTTTCGCTTTATTTTAAGAACCTACTTATTTCCAATGGTTTTATATCTTTTTGGAAAAGAAACCAAATTTAAACTTTTGTTGATTTCATAGATTATAATTTTTCTTCTATAGCCTTAATCTATTTTTCCTTAGCAAGGTATGTAAGAGCTTCATTTATATTTCTTAGTTTCTCTTTATCTTGTGTAGTATAAATAAATATTTACCTTCCAATCTTAGAAAGATGATGAGGTATGTTATAATGACTACTAGTTCATTGTATAAGATTGATCCATTGATGAATCAATAAAAATGTTACTCCCATATAAAGTAGCAATTATATATGGTTTCATTATAGGTAGCAATCGATATTTAGTTGAAACTAATTCTTCTTTCTTCAAATTACTCTCACTTGGAAATGAGCCCATTTGTATTTGTATAGCATAAGCATTCTGGTTCTGATTTCATAAAGATATAACTCTTGGCCCATTTCACTCTATCTAGGAAAATCATTCTCTATGAATATGACTTCTCGTGATTCAAATTAAGTTATATTTCCACCTTCTTGTACATATATGAAAACACGTCCTTGTGAGTGGTCGTAATATCTTATAAAGACAAACTTTCACCTCCTTAACCTAGTATTCCATATTTATAAGAACAATTATGAGCATAAGCAACACAACCTAGTTAGGTTGTGGTTTTGCTCAAAGAAAACAATGGTGCACAGAATCTTTTGTTTAAGATTATGAGGAAAGAAAGAATCTCCATTCTAAAAGCAAAGTCGAGCACCCCCATTTCAATAAGAACTTGTCTGGCATGATATCTTGGGTACAAGTGAGCTGTATTTTACTTGAGAGACGATCATAAAAAAATGCCGCACTTACCATGTGAAATATGACCCAAAGCGCCATGAAAGTATTACAGTTTTCGATGTTCGAAAACAAGAACAGCATCAAGTTGCTATAATTTTGCTGGCAATACAAGTTAAACAGCAAGACAGCCGCAAATTTTAGAAAGCTATGATTTGCACTGGAATCCTATACTGTGGCCGTCGGATGACAGATTTATATTTATATATAGGATACTGTGCCGTACACCCTTTCTTTATAGCTCACAAGTTGTCGAAGGGAATCACAAGGAGATTTCAAACTTGCTGCGCTGCTTTTGCTTTTGGCCTTTCTAGCATTATTATTTTACAGTGGTTATTAGATACTAAAAACCGGAGGAGAAAAAGTTTCAGCTGTTTTGACTGGGAATTTACATCAGTAGCTGCGAATATATGTGTGGTTAGGTCTAGCTATATTAAAACCTAAAAATGAGATCTTCTTAATAGTGGAAGAAAGTAGGCCAAGAGAATCTCTCCACCTTCTTGGGTCTATGTTCTGTCCACAATTAATTTTGATACAATATTGCAAGTACGAAACAGTGCTTTAAGTGGTATAATTTTATTTTTAATTCTTTCATTCAAGTACTATATTACGCAGGGCCAGAAGGGAAAAAGAAGTAGGAGATACAACTTATATGTATATATATATTATAAGACGAGGAATGCAATTCATCCTTCAAAGGGTTTTTCCCCTTGCTTGTTTTCATTTGTATCATTTGGACAATGAGTTACTTCCACGACACCCATACTGGTGAGTTCTCGAATGAAATGAAAACGCACATCAATATATTTACTATGTCCATGTAGCACCGGATTTTTGCAAAGCTTAATGGCAGAACTGTTGTCACAATGAATTATTGTAGAGCCTTCTTGATTATGCCCCAACTGCTGCAAAATTCTCCGTAGCCATATTGTCTGGCAAGCACACGATGCTACTATTATGAACTCAAAATCAGTGGTGGAAAGTGTCACTATGGGTTGTTTTTTTGAAGACCATGATACAGCTCCTAAACTTAACATAAATACATAACCTGAAGTGCTTTTTCGATCTTCAACGTCACCAACATAGTCACTATCAGAATATACATTAAGACCTTCGAATCCTCCCTTCTTGTAGAACACTCCAAAACTGATTGTTCCCTTTAGATACCTGAAAACCCTTTTTGTAGCTTGTAGATGAAGTTCAGTGGGACATTCCATGTATATGCTGAGAATACTTACGACGAACATCATATCAGGTCTAGTGGCAGTTAAATACATTAAACTTCCCACAATTTGCTTGTACAGTGTGATGTCTATTTTTAATCCACCATGATCTTTACAAAGCTTTGTACAAGGAACAATGGGATTGTTAATAGAATTGCAGCCATCCATCTTAAATTTTTCCAATATTGCTTGTGCATATTTCTTTTGCCCAACAAATATTCCATTTGAATTTTGCATAACTTCAATGCCTAGAAAATATCTCATTCTCCCCAAATCAATCATATCAAATTCACTCATCATAGATTGTTTAAACTCATCAAACATACTCGCATTATTCCTAGTGAATATTAAATCATCAACATAAAGACATACAACCAAAATATTACCTCCACTTCTGGTTTTGATGAAGAATGTATGTTCATAAGGACATTTCTTGAAGCCTTGAGTTGCAAAGTATGATTCAATTCGGTTGTACCAAGCTCGAGGGGCTTGTTTGAGTCCATACAGTGCTTTCTTTAACTTGTACACCATCTGCTCTTTTCCCTTCTTCTCATAGCCAGGAGGTTACTCAACATAAACTTCTTCATTGAGTTCTCCATGTAAGAATGTCGACTTCATGTCCAATTGGTAGATAACCCATTCCTTTTTAGCTACAAGTGACATGACCAATTGAATGGTATCCAAACGAGCTACTGGTGCAAAGACTTCAACATAGACTTCAGCATAACATAATAATAATAATAATTTGAAGGGAAAGTACAGAACATAGATTTTCAAAAAATAAATGACCAGATTCCATTTAACGTTTTTAAGATAAATTAGTTATTTTCAAGTTTTTCTTCCCAAAAAATACCTCCATCCTTCATTATATATCCCTATAATAGCCTAACAATACATTTAAAAATTACACTACAATTATAATATATTGTATATCAACGGCTAGACGGTAAGATCCCGTGCACCTGAACTATAGCTTTGCAGTGACAAGCTTGATTGAATGTCTTCATACTTCATTTTACATCCACATAACATCCTAACAATTCATTTAAAAATTATACTACAATATGATAATTATTTTGTCCTGAGTTTTTTTGAGCAAACAAAACACATGAACTACCTAATTTTTTAATATATAAAGAATGTAGTATAGAACATTCAATAACAAATGGACTTTCGTGAAATGTGAACTTATTGATCCTTGGAACTTTTTGATCTTCATATTAGGGAGTATATTTTGTTGAAATAGAAGACGTATTTAGGAGGGGAACGAAACTGGCCCTTCAGTTTATTGTACAGTTAAGGTTACATAAAAAAGCAACATTTGCAAGTGTAACATGCATATTTGTCCAATGTGCTGCCAGGTCACATGAAAGCAAAGCTGTCACGCTCTTGTCCTAGGGTTTGAACGTGGGAAAAAGAAAGACCTGCAAAAAATAGTGGTTTCAGACAACTTACAGAGGTTCAGTTCCCCTTTTCTTCTGGTAAACTTTAAATTTAGGTTAGTAGACCTTAAGGAATCTTCCTTGATGTGAGGAATTGTTTTTATTTTTTATTATATTTATTTATTTTGGCTTTTAGATTGTTTAGGGCCTCACATGTTGCAGCTTTGTAAGTCTTTAAATACCGATGGAAGTGAAAGGTTATGAGTATCTTCTTCTTCCCTAACCGCTTTCTATTTTAATTACTCTTAGATTGATCAGTTCACTTCGATCACTTTCGTTCTTAGAATTGTAACCCTAGTTAAGTTTCTGATCAATTTCATCCCATCTGAACATGGCCAATGCAGCTTCCACTTGCTTGTTCTTCATACTAATGTTGTTGTCTTTCAATATCCTCTGCGTTGAAGGAAGGAGTTTAGAACTGAAAAAGGGATTGAAGCACGCCAAACCCTGCAATGCTGAAGGGAAGAGCATCGCGAGAAACTCTAAATTAAATATCGCAATCCCAGGTTATCACTTGCACCACACTACTAAAACTGGTGATGGATTCGTGGAGGCTTTTCGACCAACAACCCCTGGTCATAGTCCAGGTGTTGGCCATTCCATCCACAACTAATTAAGGCAATGAATAATTGTATGCTTTTAAATATTTTGGGTGGTAATATTATTATCTAGTAGCTGTTATGTCACTTTTATGGTTATGGGATGTGCTGTGATTTTTATCGTAGGCTGTATATATGTGTTTCCACTTTTTAATTAAAAGGTTGTATTTTTAATTGATCGTTGGTAACTCTCTATAGAATATGTTTTCTTCTCCTCCCCTCTATCTTCTTCTTCTTCTTTTAATCATTGAAATGCCCTTTCAACTCTGGTATGTACATCAAGTGATTTCATCACTTAAACTCACTTTCTTATTTCTGATTTTAAAAGTCGTGAGGCGTAGTTGTGAACTTTCTTAGTATGGTTAATAAATATGAACAGCCAAGTCATATTCGGTCCATAGATAGCCATGCATGTGACGATGAGCATGAACATCTTAGGTCAAACCTGCTAGACCTTAAGCTAATTACTTTTTGACAATAGTCTGTTGAAAGACTGATAAGTGTTGGAGTCGATCAAAATCAAGTTAGCTAATCACTGCGTTATTAGAATTTGAGTTGTATACCTTTAAGATCGTGTATTTTCAAATTCAACTTCAACAGGATAAGCCGAATAGCAGGATTATTAGAGTCTGCAGTTAAACCATCCTACAATTGGAGTCTGCAGTTAAACAAAATTATTGCAGTCAAACAAGCATCTCAAGATTTTTCTTATGATATTAGGATTCGTTCGTCGACATTTAGTAATTATATTGCAGTTTACAGATATATTCCGAGAGATTATGAAACAATCCACATTTCAGAAACAAAAAAAAATAATGCCCCAGTTCTTGAGACATGAATTAAAACATTTCATTTGCTAGCCAAAGGTAAAAAGCCCTAGAGATAATCGAATAATAATGTTGAAGTTTACCGCAAAAAAGAAAAAAGAAAGAGAAAAATTACAATACAATCTTTTCTAAAATACAAATGATAGATTTCCCATCATAAGAAAAAATAATTTTATGTTTTTCTTTTTAATGTATATATACATGCATCCCTCCCAAATGTAGGGAGACCTCTCCCTTTTCTTTCTTTCGGTGTAACTTCAAGGGAATCTTAATTTGTTCTTTTTGGCTGTTAACGATCATGTTATTTGATTATTTTCATCTTAAACTTTTTGAGCTTTGTTGAAGCACCATCAAATTAGGTTGTTGTTGGCATATATAAGGAAACTCAGCAATCCATGCAAGTATAGGAAATAAATCACGATCTTGTAATATGATTACTGTCTAATCTTATAAAGGCAGTAATCATAAGAATCTGCAGTAATTGGGAGAATCTGCTCCAATTACAGCAATTGTATCAAATTCCTGTACAAATTTATTGCACTTTCCTAGAATAGGATCTAAGACTCTATATATAATTTTTCCTCCAACAAGGAGAAGAATACATTGAAGAATTCAATCCCACAGACACCATTGTTTTCTACAGTTGTCGATCTCTCTTTTTTATCCGTGATAAGCAAACCTTCTATAGATTAAAAAAAAATGTGATCACAGCATGTGGGAGATGGCGGTTAGTGTCAATATGTTTGGCATTGCGTTTCAAAAATGATTTTATAAAAAAAAATTGAATTGTTTTTATTTTTATTTTAAATTAAAAAAATTTAATGTTTTTATATCATTTTCATGTGCTGCTGTCAAAAATAATTTAAAAAAAAATATCTTTTTGATACATTTCTAAACAAAAAACATTTTCCAAAGCAGTCTCAACCACTCTCAAACAGACAATTTTGAAATCTATAAAAACATATGTTGTTATCTATTTTGGGCCCTACATCAGAAAATAAAACAAATATTTGAAGAAAGTAAAAAAATATATTAGTGAGAAAATTATACCAGAATGCCTAGAAATTATCGAAGACTAGTTGAGGAGGATTAAAATATACAAATTTAGAAAATATAATGATGTATTTTTTATCGATAAAGGCTTTATTTACAAGAAAAATAAAATTTAGAAAGGAAAATTCAACATTAGATGTTAGAGGATCAAATCACAATTTTTCAAAGTTTCTTTGAATTTATTAGGGGATTAATTGCAAGGAAAAATCATTTTCTAAGTTAATTTAGGCTTTAATTGGAAGATACTAAAGTCTGGGATTAAATTGTAATTTTTAAAAGTTAGGTGGTCAAATTACGGGCTAAATTGTAAAAATATTAAGTTTTATGGTTATTTAGGGACTTGATTGAAAAAGTCCAAAATCAAGTGTTGTTACCCATTTTGGAGTCCCACATAAACAATTTTTACAACAAATACAAAAAAAATAAAAAAAATATATTGGAAAAAAAATAAAAAGAAATATATCAATGAGAAGAGTATATCAAAACACCTAGGAAATTATTGAAAATTGATCGAGGAAGATCAAAATATATAAGATTGAAATTATAACAGTGTATTTTTTACTAATAAAGGCCATATTGGCACGAAAATATCAATTTAATTAAGAAAAAATAAAATCTGATATTTTTTATTAAGGGCTTAATTATTAGAAAACTTTGTTTTTTTATGTCAAATTAGGCTTTAACTCTAAGAAATTAAAGTATATGATTGAATTACAAATTTTAAGAGTTAATTTGGTCAAATAAAGGGTTTGATTGCATAAATATTAGAGTGTGATGGCAATGAGGGACTTGATTGAAGAAATTCAAAATCAAGGACGAAACTACAAAAAAATACAGTATAATGCAGGGGTTAAAATTGACCAAATCAAGGGCTAAATTGAAGGGATTAAAAGTTTGTTGGCCAGTCAATGGTGAAATGGCTTGAATTCATAACCAAGAACTAAAATGGAAAAGGCATTCAACTTCAGGGTTGATAATTGAGTTTGTTAGGGGTGAATCTGTATAAAATTAATAGTGTAGGTGATTAAAGGTTTAATTAAAAGCAAATGGAAGGATAGGGACTTGATTGAATTTTTCAAATCCTAAAATGAAAACCATAAATGACAAGTCATTCATTCTCAGTAAAGAGAAAGTGAATGACACATCATCTGACACCTAAGCATTCCTATTTTAATAGTTTTCCTACTCGAGTTGGCAACTTCGAGTGAATGAATGTAGAGCTTCAAACCTCTAAACTGAGCAAGATTTGGTCTGAATGAAAGGTGTGCATCCCCTCTACCATATTTTAGTGGTTTCAAATGATGATGATAACATAATTTCTCTAATAAAACCTTAAAAGTGGCCAAGTGGTCCATCCCTGATAATAAAACAACTAGGTAAAAAAATATATTTGCTCACACTTAACATTCCTCAAGAGCTTCCTATCAAGGATCTACCACACATCCCTTGAGATAAAGAGGTTAGAAATGGATTGAAAACTTCTTAAAACCCAATAAAATCCTTATCTATACCACCTTAAATTCAAGAGAAAAGGCAACAAGAAAATAGTTGGAAAAGAAGAGGAAAAAAATGAAAGAAAAGATAAGAAAATGAGAGTAATAAAAGAAATTTAAGTTTAGGATCCAAGGAAAAAACCAAGTTTGCTTAAGCTTTTATAAGTTTGTGAGAGATAAACTTTCCAAAAACAAAAGGCCAAATGAGAGTAGATGTAAATAATCTTACATGAAAGCAACCTTTGTAAATGACCAATCTTTTCCTGCATATCCTCTTTCATAGAATACTTAAGGGGCATGACCAGACTAGGCGACAATCTAAAAATACAATTGAAGTTGGATCCATTGTTCCCTTTATAAGAAGATGAAGAATGTTGAACAAAACTAAATGTCCTTAAGTAGGAGGGTATATGAATGCATTCTAAAGATTTGTCAACCGTAGAGCACAGGATCACAAATTATGACTTGAAGTTATTCATAGCGATCCAAACTCTAAAAAGAAGAAAACAATGAAGAAGAAAAGGGACATATATTTCTCAGATAAGTATACATGTATCATTATGCATTGCATCCATATCGAGGATCTAAGGAAAATGTTTTTGAGGGATTGTAGTTTACAAACCTTCTCTCATTATTTTTGTAGGTGCCTTTGAGCCCTAACCTCTTTCATTTCTTTGAGTGTGTTTGTGCGCCCTCAATCAACATAAATAGTGTGTTTTCTAACCCTATCTGAACTTTCTCTTTTGAGTGTGTTTTTTAGTCCTCAATCAACTCAGATAATGCATTTTACAGCCTTATCTCTCTCTTTCTCATTTGAGTGCATTTCCCAACCTTCAACCATTAATTAAAATAGTGCGCTTTTAAGCTCTATTCTCCTCCTCTTTTAAGTGTGTTTTCTAACCCTCAACCATCAATTAAAATAGTGCATTTTCTAACCCTATTTTCCTCCTCTTTTGAGTGCGCTTTCTAGCCATCAACCATCGATTAAAATAGTGTGCTTTCAAGTCCTATTTTCCTCCTCTATTGTGTCGCAATGATGTTTTTTTCGTGCTTTGCACCCTGCCATCCCCTTTGAGTAGAACAGCACGCAGTGAAAAAGGGATGTTTTATAGTCATAAAAATTACAACTATAATTATCAGGAGTTGCCACCTAGTATTAAGGTCACTAGGAAATCTATTGGTCTACGAGAGTCTAGGTAAGGTGACTTGTTGTGCAAGGGAAAGACACATCACCCCCAGTGCACCCTACCTAAGGCAAGTTGCATTATTGTTTGATTGTTTTTCTAAAGTTTGATGTAGATCTCTTTTTATGAGAGAATCTCTATCTCATTGCGAGTTGAAAGACTAACCAAAAAGAATTTTACACTACATTTTGAAAACCCTGTTTTTAACTATCTGCGAGTGTACTTTACAATGGAATTTTACACCATGATAGCTAAAACAAAATAATTGTAAATTATTTTGATATTTTGGCCAAATTCCAATGGATAATCGTAAATTGGTTACGATATCCAATTTTTTTTTAAAATATGAGAAAGACGCAACATATATTTTTTACAAAAAATATGCTTGGAAAAAACTTGGAATTCAGCCGTATACACAAAAACAAATATAAATTAATTTTTTTCTTTTTAAAAATACATTTTTTTATGCAAATTTTGTATTTTATAAAAAAACTAATTTGTGGGCTGGCTGCCTAGCCTTGATGGGCCGAAATGCCCATCATTTAGGGCTGGACTGTCAGCCTCAGGTGGGCCAAATGGCCCTCCCATTTTAGCGGCCAGACTGGGCCTTATCCCCGACCCAGTCATCCCACTGTTTTGCACGCATGCAAAACAGTGGGATGGGGGAGTGAATTAATTCACTCCCCCTACTGTTCACCATTAACTAGGTGGTCTGGGAAGTAGGGTGAATGACGTACATGTTACTACCGCTGGGCTGAGGAGGCCGAGGTAGTTCTTCCAATGGTGGCTCTTCCAATGGTGGCCTGTGGTGGCTGGAGGGGGCGTCGGAAGCTGGTTGCCTTACATTGATGTCGTTGGTGCTGCTCCTGCTGCTTCGCCGGAGGACGTGGCAGGGTTGCTAGCGTGTAGGTTGAGATGTTGGTGTTAATGGGGTGGTGCTAGGTGGTCTGTTGTCTGGTGTTTGAGGAGAGATAGAGATGCTAACCAACTGATTTTAGAGAGAGAGATATGTCAACCAAGAGAGAGAGAGTTGCAGCCGGAGCTGGGGAAGATAAAGATGGTGGTGTAGTTTTTCGTGTGGTGCCTTCTTCTTCCTCACGTATTTATTTTGCTCTTGTGTCCTCCTTCGTCAACCTCTCCTCTTCGATATTTCTCCCCTATTCTGTAAGCCTCTCCCCTTCGTGTTCATCTGCATGCATGGCTTTTATAGGCAAGAGGCAACCCTTCGGCTACCCATTGCATGCAGCGATGGGTTGCCTCTTCACCTGAACCTGAACCTGCAGTGACGTGCATGCACTGTTCAGGTGACTGAACAATGCAGCCACGTCTACAGGTTTTGAGTCATTTGGGATAAGTGAAAATCTGATTTGGTCCCTCAATCTATAATTGCTCTAATTACACCCCTAATTGGCTTTAAACTTTTAAATTTATGCAATTGTATCCCCGTCTGAATTTTAACAGTAACCTTAGTTTTGCGCGTCTTTTTATTTTGGTCCTTGGCTTCCGATTTGTGCGCTTTAACCTTCAATTGACCATTACATTCTCAATTTATTCAATTTGACCACTGACTTCACATAATTGGATTGGGAAAATTCAATTTGACCTCATGATTGCTATGGTGTTGGTGTTATATAATCAATTTTCCTAGAATAGGTTTGCAAGGAAAAGAAACAAAATTTAGATGATAAATCAATGGGCTTAAAAGCTCATTTTCTCTTTAGTATTTCAAGTGTTCATGACTCGTAAATTGCAAGGAAAAGGAACAGATATTTAGAAATCTAAGGAAATTCAAAGCGCTTTAAAAGCCTATTTTTTCCTGTTTTGGTTTACCTTATGATTGCTATGGTGTCAGTGTTATATAATCAATTTTCCTAGAATAGATTCGCAAGGAAAAGGAACAAAAAAATTAGATGATAAATCAATGGGCTTAAAAGCTCATTTTCCTTTTAGTATTTCAAGTGTTCATGACTCGTAAATTGCAAGAAAAAAGAACAAATATTTAGAAATCTAAGGAAATTCAAAGCACTTTAAAAGCCTATTTTTTCCTTAGTATTTCATACTTTTACAGCTCGTAAACCGAGTTAAAAATTGGAATGTCCCCAATTATAATCAAGGCTTCGATTAACAAGCTTATTATTCCTGGAAAAATATTTTTGATATTTACTACTTAGGGTTTCTTTATCCAAATAATAACAGTGAATAATAGCAAATTATCTCCACTAATGTTTTGGATATTAACCACTTTAGGATTTCTTTATCTAAATATTAACAGTAAATAATATATGAATCCCCAAAAAATAAGATTTTTGTCTTTTTTTGGAATACTGGCCAACACTTTTTAGAATTTACAAACATGTTGTAAAATCCAAAAATGCAAGAGAACAACTTTTTTGTTTACAAAATTCATGCAAAAAACATTTTCTTTTAAACTCTGAATATTTGTTTTTTTAAAAAAATATTCAAGATATATTAGCGTATTGGTCGTATGCATGAAAACATTTGTTTTTGGTATATATGTATATTTAATGCATCACGCCAAAAAATGGGTATTCTAAATATGGATTGATTTTTTAAAATATAAAGCAAATACATACCTCAAACTTAATATGTCAGAAAATCATAATCTCTTCCTCTTATTTTATAATTTTTATATGAGAAAAAAAGTAGCAAATCACTTGGCCAAGCTAGTGATCCAGCGGCAAAAAAGAGGCATATGTGAGTTGTCTCACGCATGCCTCCTTAGTTAGTGTTCAAGTAAATTATAACTCACTTGAACAATAAACATAAATGCAGCACAATGACTTAATTAAAATGCAAAGTGAAGAAGAATACATGGGGGCTTACGAACCTGGAAACTAACGAGCAGAGGCGATACTACTGGAACTCCTACGCAACCGGTGGCCACTACTTTTAGGGACAATGGCAGACCCTTGCAAAGTTGGTAGTGGTCGACAGGAACAAGTATGATCGGGGTTGTAACTGGTAGTTGTTGGTTGAGGGAGAGGCTGGGGGGAAAGTTGTCCTTCTGCCGTGTTTTTCTTAGCTTCTATGGGCTACCTCTCTCATGGCTTCTACCCTTTTCTTTCTCTTCTCTCCTCTCTTCTTCTCTTTTTTCCTCTTTTCTCCTCTTGTTTACCTCCCCCCCCCCCCAATTTACCTCTCTTTTTCTCACCCTTTAGGTAAGCAGAGGAGGGGTGTATATAGCCTAGACATAGCTCTTATTTAGGGAAGATTAGTACATTTAAGTCAGATATTGTAAAATTGAGTTTTTTCTGTAATTAAATAACACAAAATAGGGAAAGCAATATTTTGGTTGATATTCTATGATTTTGAGGCAGAAAAAACATGATTTGCAGCTCAAAAACCAACTGAGAAAATCATGGAAACTAAACAAGAAGTTGCAGAGAAAAGGAAAGAATTTGCAAGCAGGGGCTGTTTCAAAGTGACGATGAATAATGCCTATCTCGGTAGGATTTTCTGCTTTTACACTAGACATTCAAACGAGAATGTCTTATAATTCTGATATCCAAATCAGATAATTCAAAACCCCAAATTCATCTACATGTGTAGGAATACAACTTTCATGAAGAACCAAAGTGAGAAAAAATCATTGTGATTGACAAAATCTACCGTGATCTGCTTAGTCAAAATTATTTTGAAGAAAAGGATTTTTTGCTTGTATACTAGACATTCAAACGGGAATATATTGAGATTTTGATATCCAAATCAAGCAATTCAAAACCCCAAATTCATTTGCACAGGCCGGAATACAACTTTCATGAAGGACCCAAAGTGAGAAAAAATTGTTTTGATGGACAAAATCTACCCGCAATTTGCTTGGTCAAAAACTATTTTTAAGAAATGAATTTGCGGTAACGGAAAAATCATTTTTTTTGTACAAATTCTGAGGGATTTTTCCAACCTTAAACTTTTGGTAAAACAAATAAAAAAAACACTACTATTTTTTCAAAAAGTAACAAAATATAACCCTGCGCGACAATTGAGCAACAAAAATTATTGTGACGTTTCCTCCACAGCCCCCACCTGTTTTTTTTTGTCAATAAGATTAATTAACTTTTCCCAGATTTAAAATTGATCTCTGATTATCCCAATAAATCATTGAAATATTAAATTGGGTCTCTCAAATAAAACTTGCAAATCTCGATCAGAATCATTCTCGCAACAGGATTTTCTTCTTTTACGCTAGACACTCAAACGGGAATATCTTGAGCTTCCGATATTGAAATCAAGCGATTCAAAAATCCAAAGTCATCTATATGTACATGAATCAACTTTCATGAAGGATCCAACGTAAGAAAAATCATTTTGAAGAACAGAATATGCCCGCAATTTGCTTGCTCAAAAAACCATGCAGGATTGGACATTTAAACAGGAATATCTCAAGCTTCTAATATCAAAATCAAGCGAATAAAAAATCATAGTCATCTATACATACATTACTACAACTTTCATGAAGTATCCAAAGTGAGAAAAAATCATTTTGTAGAACAAAATCTGCATGCAATTTGCTTCGTCAAAAACCAAGTAGGACTGGACATTCAAATGGGAATATCTCGAGCTTCCGATATCAAAATTAAGTGATTAAAAAATCACAATCATCTATATGTACAAGAATACAACTTTAATGAAAGATCCAAAGTGAGAAAAAATCATTTTGAAGAACAGAATTTGCCCGCAATTTGCTTGGTCAAAAACCAAATAAGACTGGACATTCAAACAAGAATATCCTGAGCTTCCAATATCAAAATCAAGTAATTAAAAATCCACAATAATTTATACATACAGAACTACAACGTTCATGAAGGATCTGAAGCGAGAAAAAATCATTTTGAAGGACAGAATCTACTCGTAATTTGCTTGGTTAAAAAGATCTCGCGATCTGATTCGGAAACTAACAATGTCGATCATCCCCATTTGACTAAGAATTTGACATAAGAAAGTGGGCTCAATGATAGAATAAAAGTTCAGATCAATTCTTGAACATGTCATGGATCATAAAATATAGTTGGGATGATGAGATATTGCACGAAACTAAATCAGATTCAAAGTTTCAGTCGGAAGAACAATTTGGTATAAGAAAAGAATTACGACAATAGCAAAATCAATGCAAATTCTAAGGGATTCATCCAACCCTAAAGACTAGATAAATAAAGAATGACTTTAGCTTTATGAAAAATCCTAATTGGTCTAAGAATTCTAATAATTTCGGCAACAAAGGAGGAGGATAAGAAAAACATAAAGTAACGAAGACAAGGTTTGAAAAAACATTTTTATGCTCTACTTTTGTCCATCATCTAGTAACCATAAGCTAAACTCTTCCATTTGGTTTCAAAGGGGTGTACGCCATTTCTAGCATGTGCGGTCTAAAATGAGTAACAACATGATAAATAGGTTGGACATATGGATAGTGACCCATGAACTAGGATTCCAAATATGTTCCATTAGGGCCTGTATTTTGTTGATAAAGGGAGTTATAGTTATTGAATGTATCCTTACTGGTGGTTGATTATCTAGAACCTTTATAGATTTTACCTTTAAAATTTGCTCAAGTAGGTTGGTGAGCCTTGCTACATCCTCTTTAAGTGTTTCTATCTATTCTAATGTTTAGCCTCCTCACAGGCTCATTCCTTATTGTCTATTAGTTTCCTTTTAGATCAAGTATTATAGGTTTGCTTTAAATGGTATAATACTTGCATACATGACATTTAAAACTCAAGACATATTTGCATATGAATGTTTATGTATGCTTATAAGGATGCATATTTGTTATGGATTAGCGCTTTCAATCTTATTCATGACTTCTATATTTCATTATTTAGCATTCACTTATAATTAGGTGGTAATTATTCACTGAAACACGGGTAGGTTTTCTACTTGGTTTCAAAACGATCTCATATCTGCCCAATGATGATCCTAGTAAGGACAATATAGGGGTTTTATAAAAAATAGTTAAAGGTGTTTCACGAGCCAAGCAAGTATAAAAATATAAGTTGGGTGTTTCATCTAAACCTGAACCAACACTCATAGAGTATATCATTATCACCCCACCTAACATAAAAGCTTGTATGTACTCTCAAAAATTAAAGCAGGTGATACGTGAAGACATCAACCATATCCAAGATTCAACACATGAGCAATATGTATAAAATACATGTTGAAAATAAAAGTAATTAAATTTGGGTTATGACACATATAATGGAATTATTTGGATAAGAGTAGGCAATAACATGAGGCTTTGGTAAGGTGTGTTCAATGGCATCTCCAATGCTTTTCTTAGGCTTTCTCTTGTGAATTTTAGATATATTCATAGCATAGTAGTCATGCAGCAAATTATTTGACTTAGCAAAGAGTTTCGTAGAGAAGTTGAGTTAGTTCTGTGGCTATAATCTTCTTTCATTAGATTTATATTTTACATGACTTGTCTCTTTTTATCAACAGAACAGGGATGTTAGTTTAGTTTTCTAATTTTATCTCTTGATATTCTTCTTCTCCTTTTTAACCATACTCTTCATAACTAAACCCAGTTTATTAATAAAATTCTCTTTCTTTCATTGAAAAAAAATGCCGAGAGAGCTCGGAGCTCATTGACGAAGTGAGTAAAAATCATGTAAGAAAGACAATAGAATCTTTACAAAACCACCAAAGTCAAAAAAAAAAACATGTCTGAAACATAAATATATAAAGTTGCGATAAGTTATTGGCCACAAGTGACTAAAATGGGCTCCACTAATTTTGGTCTGGGAATTTGTGTTCTTGTTTTTTATGGACAAAATATTAAAACATCCCCAAACCCAGTTAGACATCCTTTTGATTCTTTTTGTTCAATTTTGCCATTAACTGCAAGGGAATCTTTTGATTTCTTTTGGTGGCTCATGATCAATGCCGCAAACTTTTTTAAGGTTATTCTTTTTACTTCACTGAAAAACAAAAAAAGTGAAAGTTTCTCTGGTTGTAAAGTTAGGTTCGCTTACAATATTATTAATCAAAGAGGTCCTAGACTCGAAGTAACCGCCATATTAATAAACAGTGCCGTCATGATCCACGAGATAATGAGAAGGTTAGTGGGTGCACTTGCATGGGAGTGGTGGGAGATGGGAAGTACACGCCTTTTTGGTTATTTTTTGTTTTAAACCCTTGTGCAACCTTTGAGTTTTTGAAAGGTAAGAGATATTGGAGAAGATTTGAATAATTAAACATTGCAGTGGGAGGATCTTATTGTATATTGTGTGCTTTGGGCAAAGGTAAGGTCAACAATTTCAAATTACAAGCAGAAATTTCAAGAGTCCTATGTCCAAATCCTGAAAAATGAATTGGTGATGATTTAGAAACAAAAATACAAGTACAAATTGTCAAGTAACCATCTTACCTAAAAATTTAAATTGTTAGTTGAGATTTCTAGAATATGATTTATATTATTTCTAACACACTCTCTCAAGTGAAAGCTCTTTAGACTTGAAACTTACACAGGTTCACACTACTTTGTGCTTAATTTTTATTAAATAGAAAGGGGTGGTGAGATTCAAACTTGTGACCGCTGAATCGACAAAACTTTAATACCATGCCAAGAAATCATCTCATCTAAAAATTTAAATTGTTAAATAAGATCTCAAAATATGATTTATATTATTTTCTTACCCTACACTAATACAATTTAGCTTCATTGAAATTTCTAGTGAGCAGAGTAAGAAATTGCTGTTGTAAATGAACGATGTAAAAGCGATGACACAGGTCCTGCTTGGGCCAGGAGGCAGAAAGAATATAGACAACTAACCATAGCTTGGATGGTCCGAACCTTTTCAAATCACGAGAGGTAGGGCTTAAACAGTTAATTTAAACCGTCCAATGTTTCTTTTTTCTCATGCTCCTGTTTCGCTTGAACAAAAATTTGATGGAATCTTCCCACTTGTGAGGACCCCTCTCACATGCTTTTGTCCTGAAACCTTAATCAATATACAATTCAAAGTGTTTTGAGCCAGTCGAAACCCTAGCATATAAATAGTACCACTGTGTAAGAAGAGGTTAGGTCTACTTCTTAACACTTTCATATCATAGTAGAGGAAGAAGATCATAACATACAGTCTCCTCCCTGCCCTAAATTTCCTTCTTCGCCAAACTTTAAAACCTCTTTCATTATGGCCACCACTAGAGTAATCATGGTTGCTTGTGTTGTTCTTTTTTTCTTGATATTGTGTCGTGAAGCTGTTCGAGTGGAGGGAAGGCCTTTAAAGTCTGAGTTGTGCGAGAAATGCTCAACAAATAATGATAACTCGATGTACGTGCCAGAAAATGGGAATCATGGCTTGGCAGATGGTCAAGAGAAAACAAGTAAGGTCAACTATGTTGAAGATTTCCGGCCCACAGAACCAGGTCACAGTCCGGGAGTTGGGCACTCCGTCAACAATTGAACTTCCAGCTCTTGTTCTTATTCAACCATCGATGCCCCAATTGCTCGGGGTTGAAGTCTTGATGGTGGGCGGAAGGAGAAGTTATTGATCATTTCTGATTATTTATTTTCCCTAAATTGAATGTAAATGTATAAAGTTGTTCTTAAATTAACTAAGCTTTCAGTCTCTCTTAATCTGAATAATTTCTTAAAATTAATCTAGCTAATAATAACTAGTTATTCGTATCAGTTAAAGCTTCTCAAACAGCTGAAATACCCTACTTATCAGTATATATATTGGCACCTTTAGGATTATGTGCGAGGATTATGACAAGGCTGAATCACCAAGAGAATCGTAATAATTCAGGATCTAAAGCTTACGGCCCTACATGAATATACATGTTATTCCCATCGTGTGTACATTGGAAAT
Source organism: Salix viminalis (assembly GCA_029228465.1). NCBI lineage: Eukaryota > Viridiplantae > Streptophyta > Magnoliopsida > Malpighiales > Salicaceae > Salix > Salix viminalis. The sequence goes on from CM055432.1 coordinate 7,568,698, forward strand.
CTACGCTCCATCATTATACTGGTACTCTTACAAGCTAGCTGAGCGGGGAGCTAAGGTCCAAGCTAATTGATCGTAGAGATGTGCAATGGAGAGTCCGCCGTATGCCTTTTTGCAGGCGGTGCACCATTTTCAATTTCAGTCTGAAAACCAAGATTATAATAGCAACTTCAACGCCGTAGGTATCTGATGAGAAAGCAAAGTCATTTTTAGCATTTATGTGTACTTTTTAATTCTCCAACGTAATAGTTATATCAATAGTGTTAAAGTTAATCAACATCAGCCCGTGACTGAGTCAAGAGTGATATGCTGGTTTAGTCAATTTGTTTTCCAATAAAATAGGAATAATCCTAGTCACAAGGAATCTGTTGCAGTGTGATTAGGAAAGTCAGTTGTTTTATTCTTTCTATTCTATAGTCATTTCGTGTCTTATTTGTAGGAAGTCAGTTAAGTAAAATGCCTATATAAAGGCTTGTAGCTGCTGCATTATTTTCATCCATCATAAAGAGTGTTTTCCTTCTTTAATTTGTTTGTCTTTCTGAATATCTAAGTTCAACAATTGGTATCAGAGCCTGGTTCAAGAGAGAGAGTGTTTATTTGATATTTGAGAGTCAAACACGTGAGGAAAAGAAAAGAGTGAGATGGGTGATCTTCAGGTTATTGGGGGAATTAAGAAGCTCAACAATCAGAATTACAATACTTGGTCAACGTGCATGATGTCTTACATGCAGGGCCAGGATTTGTGGGAAGTTGTGAATGGCTGTGAAATTACACAACCAGAGGCTGAGGATGCAAATGGTGCATTACGAAAGTGGAAGATTAAAGCAGGCAAAGCAATGTTTGCTTTGAAAACAACAATTGAAGAAGATGTGTTGGAACACATTCGGGATGCCAAAAATCCTCATGAAGCCTGGAAAACGTTTGCAGATTTATTCTCAAAGAAGAATGATACAAAGCTTCAACTGTTAGAGAGTGAGCTGCTGTCAATAGCTCAACGTGAACTAACTGTTGCCCAGTTTTTCCACAAGGTAAAGACACTTTGTCGAGAAATTTCTGAATTGGATGCAGAAGCTCCAATTGGTGAAACCAGGATGAAAAGAATAATTATCCATGGTTTGAGGCCAGATTTCAGAAGCTTTGTTGCTGCAGTACAAGGATGGCAGACTCAACCATCACTTGTTGAGTTTGAGAATCTGCTGGCTGGTCAAGAAGCACTAGCCAAACAAATGGGAGAAGTGCCACTTAAGGGTGAAGTGGATGCACTTTATGTCCATAAAGGCAGATGGAAGCCAAAGCAACATGTCAATGACAGATTCAAAAGAAATGAAGACAAAGCTAAGATCAATCAAGGAGAAAGAAGTTCCAGTGAAGCAAGGGGCTACGGGATCAAAAGAAAATTTGAAGGGAAGTGTTATAACTGTGGGAAGAAGGGTCATATGGCAAAAGATTGTTGGCAGAAGAAGGAGCATGTTGAGGGTAATGCAACTACCTTCAAACTAGAAGATGAATGGGATGCTCATGCATTCTTCACTGCAGTAGAAGAAGCAGAGTGTTTGCAGAAGAAGGAGCATAATGCAGTCACCTTCCAAATCGAAGATGAATGGGATGCTCATGCATTCTTTACTGAAGTAAAAGAGGCAGCCTTCACAGTAACAACACCTGAACATATTGATTATGAAAAGGACTGGATCATTGATTCAGGCTGCTCAAATCATATGACAGGCGACAAAGAAAAATTGAAGAATCTGGTGGAATACAAGGGAAAACATGTAGTAGTCACAGCAAACAATTCAAAGCTGGCTATAGCTCATGTTGGGGATGCCGTAGTTTCTTCCCAACATAATCTCAAGGATGTGTCACTACAAAATGTTTATCATGTCCCTGGAATGAGGAAAAACCTCCTGTCAGTGGCACAATTAACATCTTCAGGACACTTTGTTCTCTTTGGTCCTCAAGATGTTAAAGTGTACCGTGACCTTGAAAGTCTAGATGAACCAGTGATAAAGGGGCAGAGGCTTGAATCAGTGTATGTGATGTCTGCACAAACAGCATATGTAGACAAGACAAGGAAGAGTGAGACAGTGGACCTATGGCATCAAAGACTGAGTCATGTGAGTTATTCTAAACTCAACATGATGATGAGAAGGTCTGCATTGAAGGGTTTGCCTCAGCTTGAAGTAAGGATCGATGCAATTTGTGCAGGCTGTCAATATGGCAAGGCACATCAACTGTCATATGAAGAATCGAAGTGGAGAGCAAAGGGACCATTAGAGCTCATTCATTCTGATGTGTTTGGACCTGTTAAGCAAGCTTCCATTAGTGGCTTGAAATACATGGTAACATTCATTGACGACTTTTCAAAGTTTGTGTGGGTTTATTTTATGAAGGAGAAATCTGAGACATTCTCAAGATTCAAGGAGTTCAAAGAGGTGGCAGAAGCTGAGATCAATAAAAGAATATGTTGTCTACGTTCTAACAATGGGGGAGAGTACACATCAGATGAATTCTCTTATTACCTAAGAGATTGCAGAATTAATCATTAGTTCACCTGTGCAAATACCCCGCAGCAAAATGGTATTGCCGAGAGGAAGAACAGGCATTTAGCAGAGACTTGTCGAAGTATGCTTCATGCAAAGAATGTTCCAGGTAGATGGTGGGCAGAAGCAATGAAGACTGCAGCTTTTGTAATCAACAAGCTTCCACAGCAGAGGCTTGATTTTCAGTCACCATTTGAAAAGCTATGGAACAAGAAACCCACAGTGAGTTATTTTCGAGTTTTTGGATGTGTATGTTATGTCTTTATACCTAATCATCTACGTAGCAAGATGGACAAGAAGGCTGTTAGGTGTATTTTTGTTGGTTATGATAATCAACGAAAAGGATGGAGATGTTGTGATCCAATTACTGGAAAATGCTACACATCCAGAAATGTTGTGTTTGATGAATCATCTTCATGGTGGTCCATAGAACATCAATCCCTGCCAGACTCAGAAGGGTTTAAAGAGGAGATGCAAATTGCTCGAATCCAGTTGAGCAAAGATGAAGATGACGCTGACAGCCAAGAAGAAGTAATTGATGATGATGCTGAAATTAAAGAGAATGAAGAATTCAATGCAGCAACAACATCAAATCCACCTAGAAGATCAACACGAATGAAGAAGCCAAATGCAAAATATGCCAATGCTGCAGTGGTAGAAGGTGTAAAAGAACCAGAAACTTTTATAGAAGCTTCTCAAAATTCAGACTGGAATAAGGCTATGGAAGAAGAGATTACAGCACTTCAACAAAATCAGACCTGGGATCTTGTACCAAGACCAGAGGATGTGGAACCCATTTCATGTAAATGGGTGTATAAGATAAAACGACGCACAGATGGAACAATTGAAAGACTCAAGGCTCGCCTGGTAGCACGAGGATTTTCTCAACAATATGGACTAGATTATGACGAAACGTTTAGTCTAGTTGCAAAACTTACATCCGTGCGAGTTGTACTAGCTGTTGCAGCCAACAAGGAGTGGATCTTGTGGCAGATGGACGTGAAGAACGCCTTCTTGCATGGAGAGCTAGATCAAGAAATCTATATGGATCAGCCAATGGGGTTTCAAAATCAAAGTCATCCCAACTACGTATGCAAGCTGAGGAAGGCACTCTACGGGTTGAAACAAGCACCAAGGGCTTGGTATGGTAAGATTGCCGAATTCTTAACTAAGAGTGGATTTTCAGTAAGCCATGCAGATTCCAGCTTATTTGTTAAAGCTAATGGTGAAAAATTAGCTATATTACTCGTGTATGTCGATGATATAATCATCACGGGAAATGATGTTGAAGTAATCTGTCAAACCAAGGAGAACTTGTCTGTTCGGTTTGAAATGAAGGAACTAGGACAGCTGAATCATTTCCTTGGTCTAGAGATAAGTATCACACGCAGAGGAGTAATTTTATGTCAGCAAAAATATGCCAAAGACCTTTTGGAAAAGTTTGGGATGCTAGAGTGTAAAGCAACTGCAACACCTATGGACCCAAATACCAGAATGTGTGCACATGAAGGCAAGGAGCTGCAAGATGCTACAATGTATCGACAAATGGTGGGAAGCTTGTTATATCTAATTGTGACCAGACCTGATATTTCATATGCAGTAGGTGTAATGAGCAGATACATGCAAAATCCAAAGAAGCCTCATTTGGAAGCAGCCCGAAGAATCCTGAGGTATGTGAAGGGCACATTTGACTATGGTTTACTGTACAAGAAAGGTGAAGACTGTAAAATGGTTGGCTACTGTGATGCTGACTATGCAGGGGATCATGACACTCGTCGATCAACTACTGGATATGTGTTCAGACTTGGGTCAGGATCGATTTCTTGGTGCAGCAAAAGGCAACCAACAGTGTCTCTGTCAACAACAGAGGCCGAATATCGTGCAGCAGCAATGGCAGCTCAAGAGAGTACATGGTTAATAAGGCTGATGAATGATTTACATCAAGTGACAGATTATGCAATTACATTGTATTGTGATAATCAATCAGCTGTTCGTCTAGCAGAGAACCCAGTTTTTCACGCAAGAACAAAACATGTGGAAGTGCATTATCATTTCATCCGAGAGAAGGTTTTAGAAGAAGAAGTTAAATTGAAGCAGATCAAATCAGAAGATCAAGTTGCAGACATATTTACAAAGGGTCTGAGTAGCAACAAATTTGAAGCTTTCTGTCAGCAGCTTGGTTTGATAAGAATTACAGAAGCAGATGTTGAGGGAGAGTGTTAAAGTTAATCAACATCAGCCCGTGACTGAGTCAAGAGTGATATGCTGGTTTAGTCAATTTGTTTTCCAATAAAATAGGAATAATCCTAGTCACAAGGAATCTGTTGCAGTGTGATTAGGAAAGTCAGTTGTTTTATTCTTTCTATTCTATAGTCATTTCGTGTCTTATTTGTAGGAAGTCAGTTAAGTAAAATGCCTATATAAAGGCTTGTAGCTGTTGCATTATTTTCATCCATCATAAAGAGTGTTTTCCTTCTTTAATTTGTTTGTCTTTCTGAATATCTAAGTTCAACAAATAGCTACAATAGCATTTTATTCTTTGAACAGCTATTTCTACATGTTCTTGTAGAAAAGCCAAAAGTTTAAAAAATTATATGATATTGTTGTTTAAATGAATGGTAGGCAGTAGCCCTTAGTTCTATTCCCCAGTAAACTCTAAAATTCTCTCCCTCCCTTTCCCTCCGTATTCCCTTCTCTAATATAATATTAAAATATATTTAGCTATTCTAAATAGCTTTTATCATTGAAATATATATAAACAAAAAAATTATATAAACACCATTTAACAAGCTATTTTATCAATTTGGCTTTCCAAAATAGCATTTTGCATTAGAATTGCTATAAGTGACCCTTCTTTTTTTTCATTATGAATCAATGTAGGACTGATCCACTCAACAATCTCTCTTCAAGCATACATCTTTAATGTGATAATCACAATCCAGGTATCCCCTGTTTCTCAGGAGCCTGCTCCTTAGGAGTCCATGTCTGCTTGCTACGTGCTCCTAAGCTAGAATTGACGCTTCATCAAAGAGTTCAATTGACGCTTCAACTTATTTATAAAATTCTCGTATTTCATGAACAAAAAAAAATCTGTCAATTATTATGTTGTGGATCCATTCTACATTTATGCTACTCTACTCGTTTTTTTATTAATTATTAAATTTGAAGGTTATTGCCGAAAGATGAACAAGATCGCTGAAACAATTATTTTCATGCTTTGAATATCGAGGACTATGCAGACCTATCATAGAGATGAACTGAACAAAATTCGTTTGAAGAATGAAATAGTATAAATTAATTCGGTTAGTTATCTAAAATCAAGAGATTATGTTTCAATTATTAAACAGAAACACCATAGCCAACAACTCTTTTGGAAAACTTACGAATCACCACTTCTTTCATATTCTTGCAATGCATGTTGTTATTCTGTGAAATTGGTGTCAAGAAATTTATCAAGCATCTCTTCAGATTCGATTTCTGCACTTTATGAGGGTCTTATCAGCTTTTGCACTAATTCAAGCCTCCAATATACAGTTGAAAATGAGTTTCTATTTTACTTTCTTGTCCAACTTCCAATAGGTTCTTATTGTTAGAGTGTATATTCTGGAATACTTAAAGTATATTCTAGAATGTAGTATAGGGTATTTGACACATTATATAAAGTTGTTAGTAGCACACGGTTTGTATGTAGAAACATTACAATAGAATATATTTCAAAATTTCCTTCTCTCTCTGAACTCTCTATCTCTCTTCTCCTCTGCACAATTTCTTCACTCTTTTACTAATCTCAACACTTATGGCCATCTTGAATCTGATTCTCCTAACATTTTACTTAAAGATAGAAAAATATGCTGTGAGATTATTGCAACTTATGATTTTACACCAAAAATTCATTTTTTCTCTTGCCATCCTTGCATGAACCATATTAATTTCTCAACCGAGTTATTGGGACCATTTTCTCATTAAATATTTAATTTATTTTCATCCTTACATGAACCATATCCATTTTTTATTTTCATCCTTCATTTCATTTATGAATTTAATACCATCTCTCGACAATGTTTTTAGTTTCATCCAGGTTTACGCTAAAACTTTTCATGTCTTTAATTTTTTTACGCATTTAAGTTCATTTAATAATTTCTCTTTGATTTACCATTCATTATAAATTTTTAATTTCTAGGGGTGTACTCCCCATGATCTCACTACAACAAGACATGATCAATTGAATATGACATGCACTACTAGATCCCAAACCAATTCATAAATTTACCATCTATTTTTCATGGCTCCAAACAATATAGGAACAAATGAATGGAGAATCTTGTTTCATAGTCATAAAATAGACAAGTCACTTGTTTATGGGACATTGTAGGGTAGGAACTCCCTGGAACATAAGCTGTCATGCATCAATTGCCAAGAGAAAGACTTCTAGGAGGTAAACCTTTCCATTGTAATGAAGCAGCCGGAGACACAATTGGGAATATTATCCTATCAATGGTGATACATTGATATGATCTATTGTGTCAAGAAATGACAGAAGGTATAGATATTCTAGTTTTATACCTCTAAGTTCTCTTTGCCATTGTAGTTTCAATATTGGGACCAGCACATCATAAAATGTCGCTTCCGGTTCTAAAGCTATAACACAGATTGGGTCGTTTTGAAATAATTTGAAAGATCATTTTCAAAAGTAATATGATGTAACAATCTCCTTCCAGTCTTCACAAGTCTAATCCCCTACCCTTCGTAGCCATTTAAAAATAAGTGCTTTACCTTTTCCATCCAAAGATCCCACCCTAGAACTCCTCTTTGTTTCTTCTACTACTTGAGACCACGACACCTGGCGAAATCTCCTCAAATCTGATGTAGCAACCCACATAAACTCTGTTTGTAGTGTGGATAGCATTTTTACCACCTCTCTGGCATAAGTAAAATGGACAAATAGGTAGAGCAATCAAGCAGATAAAATGGACAAATAGGTAGAGCAATCATGCAGATTTTAGAAAGCAAATTCTACCTACCATGCTTAACATGCTGCCTTTGGCTTTATTATGGAATGTTATTATATATTTATATATTTATCTTGTATTTACCTTATATAGATTTATGATCATGTGTAGTTTACCACATGGTTAGTATCATGTACAGTCCTACATCTATATATATATATATATAAATATATATATTACATAAAGGGAGTGCTGCACACAACACACTACAGCCTCCGGAATATATTCCAAAACTCTACATCTCCCTTAACTTATGAAAACTTAATTGCCAAAGTTATGTTAACAATTATGCCAGCAATATAGTAAAGCCTTTCTCTAGTGATCTACAGCTAGTGTTTGAATAGGACTTTGATTAGAATTCAAAGCCAAAGCAGGAGGGCAAGATGTTTGTAGGTAGTTCTTAGACATCGCTCTTCGAGTAGAATAAAAGAAGTCAACTAAGCACAGTCAAGAGATCCTTAAAGATCAAGACAGAATTTCACACATACGAGCGGGACTAAGAAAATCTTCCACTTCCGATGAACAATCTCTTCCCTCATTATGAAGATTCATTTATTAGTTCTTAAAATTCATCTTTTTTTAGTAGTAGTCGGAGTACTGCAGAATATCCTATCATCAGAGAAGTCAAATAGGATCTCCTAAGCTCGTCATTTCACACAATATTCAACTATTTTCGGACGTTGATTTCTGTGTTTACTCGCTTTAGAGTCGACGAAGGATAGAAGATTAACAATACTTTCTCGAGAACAGTTTATTAAACTCGGGGGGATATTAAATAAATGAGAAACCTTGAAAGAGAAAGGATTTTCAGGGAAAAGCTTACACTAGTTTTGAGAAGAAGAAAAAATGACTCTTCCACTAAAATCTTGAGGAAATTTCTATTTTACGAAATAAACTCTTTAAAAAAAATTAATATCTACACAGATTTTTCCCGCACTCCATAGCCTGCGTCCACCCTTTTTTAAAATATATGTAAAACATCGAGCACGATCATGAGCATTTTCGAATTACTTTTAAATATGTGCTGGTTTGGAGAGCTATTCTTGTATTTTTAAGCATGATTTCTCATAGAAAACAAGTAAGAAAAAAACCTGATTCACGCATTCCAAGTAACCATAGAGCACATTCTCGTGTTTCATACTGCGTTTGCCAAAAAATGATGATGAATTAAACCAACTAATTACGCATGCCAATAAAGATATATATTCGATATTGTGTTTCATTTCCACTCGAACATTTCTATGTACTACTATGTATTTGGACCATCAAACACTATAAGAACATAAGTAATGGAGTGCTAGAAAGAAAAAAGCTGTCACCGACTCGTGAGAAGAACCGAACCTTTAAATACTATAATCTAAAGTACTAGAAATACAATGGTCAACAGATTGACTGTATTAAACTTCTCAAAAGGCAAAAGTCATGCCAATATCACTCGTGGACCAATAGACATGGCAAAGATCTTCCGTCAAATTTCGGCTGCCATAAAAACCATCCATTAGCAAATCGTTCTCCCTTTCCATCAGTGGTAGTTGTTGCTGTCCCGACTTAGTTAGATATGCATCGTTTTCTCAAAGTTTACATTTTGCGCTCATATGGAATTTTACTGTTGCATATAAAATTTGTCAGATACTCCATTGCAAGAATGTACAGGCTAGAAAGAAAAGCAAATAACCCTTAAGGAAATCTAAAACTAGCATTCCTATATTTGACTATACAGCACATATCACTTTTCATTTTAGTGTAACAGTGTGAATCAACATGCGCTACAGCGATCCACTGAGAAATAGGAGGGTATTCTTTTCAAAACAGATATGAAATTTCAACCTTATTACTTCGATGATATGAAAATTTTAATTGCTATGCGGAGTTTGACCTGAACTAAGGTTATGTAATTCGAATGATCACCTAGCAAGGACAAATATAAATTAAATTGTTCTTCCTGATGGCAATAAGCATTTCTATTCTGTGGTCTATTATATGATCAGCCAATTAGAAATCTTTCAAATGCACTATATATGGTAGAAATGTTTGAGAGTCAATAAGAAGAAGAAGAATGATCAAGGAGAAGATTTTCTTTTTATGGTCACCACTCAAAAGGAATCACTAACTTTCAGCAGCCTGTAATCATTCAAAACCCCATTTGAAAGATAACATATACCATAAATAATGAAGTATAAATTAGCAAACTAAGGACAGAAGCGTTTCACTAGAACCTGTCGAGAAAAACGCTGTAAGCTTTGCATATAAACCATCAACATCAATAAGTGGAGAGTAAAGAGAGAATCCCTGTCATTTTGGAGTATCTTGGTGGTGGGGGACTGAACTTTGCTATCGACATATTTTCAGTCATTATTGTCAAAAGTATTGATTTTAAATACATTGCCGCCCATAGAAATGTATTCAAACAATAAACCATCTCAGCACAATGAAAGGTTGAGGATCAAGTTTCAAGCTAGAAGCTTCTGCATCATGTGTTATGCAAGTGATTTAACAGAGAAATTTCCAAGCAGTATAGCTTCGATTTACCATTTTGTGGTTTAACATTTATCAAGCTAATGGATTTGTAGTTTGTTCGCAACACAAAAAAAAGTAGTGTTTAAGTCTTGACTTTAAACTATACGAGATAGTCTTACTGCATAAATTCGTCAATTTATATATATGAGTAGGTTAAGCCTAACCCTTTCTATATATATGAGTAGGGCAATATACAATAGTAATGGTGGAAATTATCACATAAGAATATAACTACAATATTTTCTATTTAATTACATTCTATAGTAAAGAGCAACATATTTCGAAATATATCAATGTCTAATCCTGCATTTATTGAAACTCTGCAAAGTCTAATTTTACTTGCTTAAGTAATTACTATATATACATCAAAGTCTCGTACGTGAAAAGCAAAATGGCCTACATAATTATTAGCAGTAGTGAAAGTGCATGCGACATGCAAAGTATGGGGAAAATCTGTAAGATAGTCAAACTTGTGAGGACCATTTAGCATTCAAACCGTCCAAATTTATATTCATTTTCTGAGGTCCACAAACAGGGTGTTGAGGTGAGGATTGCCAAAGGGTCTGACTTATTATGGCTATAAATACCACCTTCAAATCAAGACTTGTTCTCAATGTGGTGGGCTTGCACCTTAATCATCTTCCATACCATCGTCCAATAAACCTACACCATATTTTCTTCTCTGGTCAATTATGGCCGAAACATTTAAATGTGCTTTCCTTGTTCTTGCATTTGTTACTTCCTTCCAAATCCTGTTTATTGAAGGAAGGCCAATTAAGCCAGCGAATAAGCAGCAACTTCTTACCTATGAAAAAGAGCCGATAAAAGAATTGGCCAGCAAGAGTATGAATACCAACAGCACTGCAGATAATCAAAAGGTTTCTCTAACTTCACCCCCAGTTCACATTCCTAGTGTTCACCATTCCAAGGCTGACAGAAAAGAGTCGCAACCTATGGTCCCTCGCTCCAGCGATTCTCCTAGTGTTAGGCATCCAGAGACACCGGGAGCTAACTCCAACAATGGGCAATCTGTCAATGCTTTCAAAGATGATTTCGAACCCACAACACCAGGTCACAGTCCTGGGGTTGGCCATATTCATGCAGATAAAGACCAAGATGACAGTGAAGATGTTGATCCAAAGGAACCTAGTTCTGGCACCAGTACTGGACGTGCTGGTGCAGCATTCAAACCCACAAAACCAGGTCACAGCCCAGGTGTTGGCCATATGTCATCTGTAGATCAAAGTGATAAGATCGATCCAAACCCATCCAACATTGAACATTCTATCACAACACCAGGTCACAGTCCTGGGTTTGGCCATATTCTTGCAGGTCAAGACCAAGATGACAGTGAAGATGTTGACCCAAAGGCACCTGGTTCTGGCTCCACTACTGGACGTGCTGGTGCAGCATTCAAACCCACGAAACCAGGTCACAGCCCAGGCGTTGGCCATATGTCATATGTAGATCAAAGTGATAAGATCTATCCAAACCCATCCAACATTGAACATTCTATCACAACACCAGGTCATAGTCCTGGGTTTGACCATATTCTTGCAGGTCAAGACCAAGATGACAGTGAAGATGATGCAAAGGAACCTGGTTCTGAATCCAGTATCGGACGTGATGGTGCAGCATTCAAACCCACAACACCAGGTCATAGCCCTGGCATTGGCCATATGTCATTTGTAGATCAAAGTGATAAGACCAATCCAATCCCATCCAAAATTGAACATTCTGTCACAACACCAGGTCACAGTCCTGGGGTTAGCCATATTCATGCAGATGAAGACCAAGACGACAATGAAGATGTTGATCCAAAGGCACCTGGTTCTGGCTCCAGTACTGGACGTGGTGGTGCAGCATTCAAACCCACGAAACCAGGTCACAGCCCTGGCGTTGGCCATATGTTATCGGTAGATCAAAGTGATAAGACCGATCGAAAGGCATCCACCTTTGAACATTCTGTCACAACACCAGGTCACAGTCCTGGGGTTAGCCCTATTCATGCAGATGAAGACCAAAATGACAATGAAGATGTTGATCCAAAGGCACCTGGTTCTGGCTCCAGTACTGGACGTGCTGGTGCAGCATTCAAACCCACAAAACCAGGTCACAGCCCTGGCGTTGGCCATATGTCATTGGTGGATCAAAATGATAAGACCGATCCAAACCCATCCAACATTGAACATTCTGTCTCTAGAGTCCCAAATGATTTCCAACCCACGTTACCAGGTCACAGCACTAGGGTTGGTCATGTTTTCGAAGCACAAACGAAGAATTCATGAAAGCATGAAACGTGGAATTTGGATGTTTCAAATAAAAGCTAGGGTGTATACTAGCATGGAGATATCGATTGCATATTAAGTATTATTATTTGGTAACTAAGGCATGTAAATGCCAAAGTTAAGTTATTTCATTTAAGTCTGTCAAAAAATATCAAGATTGTGTGAAGTGCATTAGAATCATTTCCTTCCTTTCTAGCTTAGCCCTTTAATTTAGTTGTCTCTACATAATATTATATAGCCTGGGTTGAATGCATAATTAAAGCAATGGTTGGATGTATAAAGCAATATAGTCTATAAATCTATATTTAGCCATGTAAAATATCCTATATCCATTTTGCTACAAATAAAAAATTTCATATTTGTTATATTATTTTTCGTTCTCTTTTATCATAACTTAATTACCAAAATTCTTTTTATGAAAAGTACAACAAATAGAAGGCATAACGACTTCATTAAGCCAACACTACGAAATCTTTGCTACTTTATAAATCGATAGTATAGTTGTGATGGTGACCCTGATTGAAAATGAAATGGTGAAGAGGAATTTGTTATTTATTTTGTGTAGGTGAACAAAAAACAAATCTATCATGCACCTCCATTGAATTGCTCAACCGGTTATTTTTTGAAATGTTTGGGCTACATTGCAAAAGTTCTAGTTTTTTTTAAAAAAATATTTTTTTATATTTTTATATCTTTTTTATATTATGATGTTAAAAATATTTTTTTAAAAAAATAATTATTGTTAATGTATTTCTAAAACAAAGATTTAAAAAATAAATCATTGTTATACCTAAAAAAATCAATTGAAGACCTATAAATTGCAAGAAGAACCAGGTTTTGGGTGTTATTAGAAAAAAATCAAATTTTGTGGACTAAATTGGAACCTTAAAAGGTGAAAATTAGAGACATAATTGCATAAAATTCAAATTTTGAGAAGCAATTACAAATTTAATTAAATAAATATAAGAACAAATACCAATATGATCAAATTACGTGATTGTAAGGGCTGAAATAAAAAAAACTTTATGGACAAAATTAAAGAAACAAAGTTTTACTAACCAATCAAAGACCAAATTTATTAAATACAAAACCAAGGGCTAAAGCAAAAAAGATGCTCGAATTCAAGTTCGAAATTTGGTTTAAGAAAGGGGTGAGATTGCAGAATTAAAGGTGTAATTAAACAAAAATTGAAAGTATAAGGGTACAATCATTATTCAGAAAAAAAAAAAAAAAAAAACTTAATTTTAAAGGATAGTTGAAATGACATCGTCTTAAGAGCACTATACATATTCTTCCCCAATTTAGGTGGATTGGGAAAACATCTGCAAGCGATCAAATACGATATTTTTGACCACCTTCAAATCTATAATTACAATGATTCTACTCACAAATACCTTCTCTACAACCTTATGATCTTAAATCAAATATTTGTATAATATATTAGCCATTTATTGCTTCAACATCTTGTCCTTAATTAATCTTCATACAATTAAATATGGAGTACATACATCCAAATTAAGCAAGAAAATGTCCAATAAAAAGGTATTCATCCCCTCTATCAAACCTAAGTGATCTTTGGTCACGATTATATTGGAGTTGCTCTGATGGAGCCACAAAAGTTCTCATGAATGATCCCTTGCAATATTAACTTCAAAGATATATACAGCTTCACTCATGTCTTTCATCTCAAAATTAGATGATAACTATTTTTTAATTTCATTAACACACTCATTATTTTTTAACTATAAAATGTTATCCATGTATGATGATAACATCACATAATTGTTTTAGACCTTTTAGTATAATGTGATTGTGTTATGAAATTATATATATCATTGTCTTTAAAATTTCATTATTTTACACACTTTGTGTTCCATTTTTTCATTTATGTAACCTATAGGTCCTTACATCTATCTAATGTAACTAAAAACGCAAGTTAGCTACTATAACAAGTGAAAATATCTACTCATATCCAATTCCTTTATTTTATGTATATCCTTTTTTCCATTGATCGAGCTTCATATTTTTTCAATATTGTCACACCCTTTTTCGCTTTATTTTAAGAACCTACTTATTTCCAATGGTTTTATATCTTTTTTGGAAAAGAAACCAAATTTAAATTTAGTTGATTTCATAGATTATAATTTTTCTTCTATAGCCTAAATCTATTTTTCCTTAGCAAGGTATGTAAGAGCTTTGTTTATATTTCTTAGTTTCTCTTTATCTTGTGTAGTATAAATAAATATTTAACTTCCAATCTTAGAAAGATGATGAGGAATGTTATAATGACTACTAGTTCATTGTATAAGATTGATCCATTGATGAATCAATAAAAAATGTTACTCCCATCTAAAGTAGCATTTATATATGGTTTCATTATAGGTAGCAATGACATTTAGTTGACACTAATTCTTCTTTCTTCAAATTACTCCCACTTGGAAATGAACCCATTTGTATAGCATAAGCATTCTGGTTCTGATTTCATAAGGATATAACTCTTGGCCCATTTCACTCTATCTAGGAAAATCATTCTCTATGAATATGACTTCTCGTGATTCAAATTAAGTTATATTTCCACCTTCTTGTACATATATGAAAACACGTCCTTGTGAGTGGTCATAATATCTTATAAAGACAAACTTTCACCTCTTAAACCTGGTATTCCATATTTATAAGAACAATTATGAGCATAAGCAACACAACCCCAAGATTTAAAAACTCTAACTAGGTTGTTGTTTTGCTCAAAGAAAACAATGGTGCACAGAATCTTTTGTTTAAGATTATGAGGAAATGAAAGAATCTCCATTCTAAAAAGCAAAGTCGAGCACTCCCAGTTGAATAAGAACTTGTCTGGCATGATATCTTGGGTACAAGTGAGCTGTATTTTACTTGAGAGACGATCATGTGAAATATGACCCAAAGCGCCATGAAAGTATTACAGTTTTCGATGTTCGAAAACAAGAACAGCACCAAGTTGCTATAATTTTGCTGGCAATACAAGTTAAACAGCAAGACAGCCGCAAATTTTAGAAAGCTATGATTTGCACTGGAATCCTATACTGTAGCCGTCTTAGCTAGATTCCCATAAGAGTGTGGGGTGACAGATTTATATTTATATATAGGATACTGTGTCGTACACGCTTTCTTTATAGCTCACAAGTTGTCGAAGGGAATCACAAGGAGATTTCAAACTTGATGCGCTGCTTTTGCTTTTGGCCTTTCTAGCATTATTATTTTACAGTGGTTATTAGATACTAAAACCCGGAGGGGAAAAAGTTTCAGCTGTTTTGACTGGGAATTTACATCAGTAGCTGCCAATATATGTGTGGTTAGGTCTAACTATATTAAAACCTAAAAATGAGATCTTCTTAGTAGTGGAAGAAAGTAGACCAAGAGAATCTCTCCACCTTCTTGGGTCTATGTTCTGTCCACAATTAATTTTGATACAATATTGCAGGTACGAAACAGTGCTTTAAGTGGTATAATTTTATTTTTAATTCTTTCATTCAAGTACTATTACGCAGGGCCAGAAGGGAAAAAACAGTAGGAGATGCAATTTATATATATATATATATATATATAAGACGAGGACTGCAATTCATCCTTCAAAGGGTTTTTCCCCTTGCTTGTTTTCATTTGTATCACTTTACGTATATACACTTTTGAGGTGTTAGCTCGAGTTTTCTTAAATAATCATCTTATAGTCGAATTCAAAGAATGTTAAGAGAGAAATGTTTTATATTTACACTAATGATCCGAATGCGAAGGCCTTCCTGTAACCTAACTGAGACAAATTTAGTCTATGTGCATGTGTGAAAATTTATCAAAAATTACTCGTAAGTGTTAAAACCAAAACTTTTCATTCCGATTCCGATTTAATCTACAGAATATGATTGTCATCTCTATGTGTATTCATATAAATCCTTTTTTTCTTATCAGAAAATATACATTTACATTTTAAAATATAAATTCCATTTGTTCAAACAAAGCAGAATCCAATTTAGAGTACTCCATAATTTCCATTAGGAATGCAATTGGTTCCTTATATATAATACGATGATGTAAAATGTTTTTTTTTTTTTTTTATGAAATAATGTAAAATTGTTATAGATAGTATATATGGAAGCAATATCAAAACTACTACAATGGAATCCTGCGTCGATGTTAGCATCTTTTCGCTCTTCTTTCCTCCAATTTAATTAGTTTTCAAATTGCTGTAATGGTCTACTTGTTTATAACAACAACAACAACAACAACAACAACAACAACAACATAGGTTTTCACAAAAAAAATGACCAGATTCCTGTGCACCTTAACTTTAGCTTTGAAGTGATAAGCTTGATCAAATGTCTTTATTGTTGAAATTTCTGGACTCCAAGACAGCTGAAGGTAGAAGAGTAAAGGCTGAAGTACACGACATCTAAAGGATGAAGATTGAGGAGATCACAACAAGGTGTTAGAGTTAGATTAGAATTTATCTACCATGTTTTTCTCTCCTAAATAAGATCAAATGTTTGATCAAGTGTTTTAGTCTAAAAACAATTTCAATTCTAGTTTAGAAGTAAGAAACATAAGAAGTTGTAAACACATTAGAACTCTTATGTAATCCTATAATTTTTTTCATTATAAATAAAGAAAAAGGAATGATAGTAACCTTACGTTGATTCTGCCCCTTATAGCTGAAAGTGTGTTCATCAATGTTCTTCAGTTTTGTGCAAAATTCCAGAATTTAATTTGCACAGTAGCTATTCTTGATTCAATAAAACAGTAATGTTGACTTTTTTGAGATTTTCAAATCCAACATTTATTCTTCGTTTTACATTCCTATAACATCCTAACAATACATTTAAAAATTATACTACTATATGATAATTATTTTTTGAGCAAACAAAACACTAAACTACCTAATTTTTTAATAGACAAAGAATGTAGTATAGAAAATACAATAACAAATGGACTTTCGTGAAATGTGAACTTATTGCTCCTTAGAACTTTTTGATCTTCATAGTAGGGAGTATATTTTGTTGAAATAGAAGATGTATTTAGGAGGGGAACCAAACTGGCCCTTCAGTTTATTGTACAGTTAAGGTTACATAAAAAAGCAACATTTGCAAGTGTAACATGCATATTTGTCCAATGTACTGCCAGGTCACATGAAAGCAAAGCTGTCACGCTCTTGTCCTAGCGTTTGAACGTGGGAAAAAGAAAGACTTGCAAAAAATAGTGGTTTCAGACAACTTACAGCGGTTCAGTTCCCCTTTTCTTCTGGTAAACTTTAAATTTAGGTTAGTAGACCTTAAGGAATCTTCCTTGATGTGAGGATTTGTTTTTATTTTTTATTATATTTATTTATTTTCGCTTTTAGATTGTTTAGGGCCTCACATGTTGCAGCTTTGTAAGTTTTTAAATACCGATGGAAGTGAAAGGTTATGAGTATCTTCTTCTTCCCTAACCGCTTTCTATTTTAATTACACTTAGATTGATCAGTTCACTTCGATCACTTTCGTTCTTAGAATTGTAACCCTAGTTAAGTTTCTGATTAATTTCATCCCATCTGAACATGGCCAATGCAGCTTCCACTTGCTTGTTCTTCATACTAATGTTGTTGTCTTACAATATCCTCTGTGTTGAAGGAAGGAGTTTAGAACTGAAAAAGGGATTGAAGCACGCCAAACCCTGCAATGCTGAAGGGAAGAGCATCGCGAGAAACCCTAAATTAAATATTGCAAGCCCAGATTATCAATTGCACCACACTACTAAAACTGGTGATGGATTCGTGGAGGCTTTTCGACCAACAACCCCTGGTCATAGTCCAGGTGTTGGCCATTCCATCCACAACTAATTAAGGCAATGATTGATTGTATGCTTTTAAATATTTTGGGTGGTAATATTAGTATCTAGTAGCTGTTATGTCACTTTTATGGTTATGGGTTTATGTTGTGATTTTTATCGTAGACTGTATATATGTATTTCTACTTTTTAATTAAAAGGTTGTATTTTTAATTGATCGTTGGTAACTCTCTATAGAATGTTTTCTTCTCCTCCCCTCTATCTTCTTCCTCTTCTTTTAATCATTGAAATGCCCTTGCAACTATCCGAGGGTCTAATTTACAATGTAATTTTACACCTGATAGCTAAAACAAATAATAATTATTTGTTTTTGATATTTTGGCCAAATTCCAACGGATAATCATAAACTGGTTACGATATCCAATTTTCGTTCAAAACATGTAAAAGATGCAACATATATTTTTTAATGAAAAATATGTTTGGTAAAACTTTGGAATTCGGTCGTATGCACGAAAACAAAACATTTATTTTTCAATGTGATATTTTTTATATTATATTTTATCAAACTGGGTCTGACCTAATAAGTGGGTCAGTACAGCCAAGTTAGGGCCAAAGGGGCAAATCTACTGGACTTGGGTTGGGCTGAGAGCAGGTCCAACCCAAAAGTTAATACAAAAATAGGAAAATTGTGATGGTGCACTGTTCACGTAGCATGAACAGTGAATTAATTCACTCCCACACTGTTCACGTGTTACGTGAACAGTAACAGGCCGGTCAGTCGATGATGAGGAGATGCTTACTTGCTACTATCGCTAGGTAGAGGAGGATGAGGTGATTATTCTTGTGGTAGTGGCGTCGAAAATGGTGGTTTGTGGTGGCCAAGAGGAGCGTTGGAAGGACCATTGGGTTGTGTTGCCCCTGCTGCTACTGCTACTACTACCTATGTGTTACCGACACTGGAGAAGAAGAACTGAGCTTTCCAGGGGAGCTGCAGGCTCAGGGAGAAGCCACCGGTGTCAAGGGAAAAGTCATTGGTGCTCGCTCGGAGCTGCTGCTAGAGGGGAGAGAGATGCCGATGATTGTAGGGGGGAGAGGGAGAGAGGGATGTTGGCCTACTATGACTTGCTATTGCTGGTGGTGCTGGTATCCTGTCGGTGTCGAAAAAGATGGTGGTGGTTGCCGTTGTGTCTTCATCTTCCTCTCCATTTTTTTTTCTGCTAATTTTCCTTGTGTTTGTGCGTGCTATTTTTGTGTTGTCTACCCCAATTTTATCAGTATTATTTCATGTTCTCCTCCCTATTTTTTTTCATGCATGGCGTTATCTGTGTATTTATAGGCAAAGTAGACAACCCTTCAACTGCCCATTGCGTGCAACGATGGGTTGCCTCTGCCCACCTGCACAATTCAGGTGACCGAACAATGTAATCAGGTCGCACGATTGGAACGATTTGAGAAAATGCGATTTGGTCCCTGAATTTGCAATTGTTATAATTGCACCCCAATTGGATTTAATTTTTATTTTTTACAATTGTATCCCCGTTAGAATTTCAACAACAACCTTAGCTTTGCGCGCCTCTTTTATTTTGGTTCTTGGTTTATGATTTATCCGATTTGATCCTCAATTGACCATTAAACTCTCAATTGTATTCAATTTTTCCCCTGACTTCGCACAATTGGCTTGGAAAAAATCAATTTAGTCTTTGAAAATTCTAATATTCTCACTTGAACCGGAATTAAGCTCAAGAACCTGATTTTTCATCGATTAAGTGCTTAATAAAATTAAGTTGACCAATTTTAAGCATAATTAAGTCTTGCACTTAATTAAATCCTTCAATTGGACCCTAAATTAATTTATAAACATAATTATACTTTGAATTGCTCCATGATTAAACCAAATTGACCTATAAAAAATATAATTATGCTTTTCTGCTTAATTTTTATGTATATTTGTCCAGTAATAACTTATTTAGCCTTGAATATGCATTCTTTTTTTAATTTTGGGCCTCAAATGAGGTTTTATCAGGCTCACGTAAACGTCTAAATTTTCCATCTTGATTTTTCTAACGATGTCAACCTCTTTTATTTTATTTTTGTTATTTTTATTTGATTATGGATAAAATTTAGGAAATAATCCAAAAATAGGTTATGATAGTAATCATGCAACAAATTATTTGACTAAGCAAAGAGTTTCGTAGAGAAGTTGAGTAACTTGTGTGGCTATAATCTTCTTTCATAGATTTATATTTTACATGACTTGTCTCTTTTTATCAACAGAACAGGGATGTTAGTTTATTTTTCTGATCCTTATTATATTTTATATGTTTTCTAGCTTATCTCTTGATATTCTTCTTCTCCTTTTTATCCATGCTCTTCATAACTAAACCAGTTTATTAATAAAATTCTCTCTTTCATTGAAAAAAAATGCCGAGAGAGCTCGAAGTGAGTAAAAATCATGTAAGAAAGACAATAGAATCGTTACAAAACCACCGAAGTAAAAAAAAAACATGTCTGAAACATAAATATATAAAGTTGGGATAAGTTATTGGCCACAAGTGACTAAAATGGGCTCCACTAATTTTGGTCTGGGAATTTGTGTTCTTGTTTTTTAAGGACAAAATATTAAAACATCCCCAAACCCAGTTAGACATCCTTTTGATTCTTTTTGTTCAATTTTGCCATTAACTGCAAGGGAATCTTTTGATTTCTTTTGGTGGCTCATGATCAATGCCGCAAACTTTTTGAAGGTTATTCTTTTTACTTCACTGAAAAACAAAAAAAGTGAAAGTTTCTCTGGTTGTAAAGTTAGGTTAGCTTACAATATTATTAATCAAAGAGGTCCTAGACTCGAAGTAACCGCCATATTAATAAATAGTGCCGTCATGATCCACGAGATAATGAGAAGGTTAGTGGGTGCACTTGCATGGGAGTGGTGGGAGATGGGAAGTACACGCCTTTTTGGTTATTTTTTGTTTTAAACCCTTGTGCACCCTTTGAGTTTTTGAAAGGTAAGAGATATTGGAGAAGATTTGAATAATTAAACATTGCAGTGGGAGGATCTTATTGTATATTGTGTGCTTTGGGCAACGGTAAGGTCAACAATTTCAAATTACAAGCAGAAATTTCAAGTCCAAATCTTAAAAAATGAATTGGTGATGATTTAAAAACGAAATACAAGTACAAATTATCAAC
Source organism: Salix viminalis (assembly GCA_029228465.1). NCBI lineage: Eukaryota > Viridiplantae > Streptophyta > Magnoliopsida > Malpighiales > Salicaceae > Salix > Salix viminalis. The sequence goes on from CM055432.1 coordinate 7,590,025, forward strand.
AAATTATCAAATTTCAAGCAAACATCCTGAAGTGAAAATTCTTTAGGTTTGAAACTTATTCTTTAGGCTTGAAACTTGCACAGCCTCACCTAAAACCTTAAATTATTCTCTAGCAAACATCCTGAAGTGAAAATCACGTGCTTGATTTTTATTAAATAAAATAGGGATGGTGAAATTCAAACTCGTTGCCGCTAAGTCAACAAATTTTGATATCATGTTAAAGAATCATCTCACCTAAAACCTTAAATTATTAAGTAAAATCTTAAAATATAATTTATATTATTCTCTTACACATACAGATACAATTTAGCTTTAGTGAAATTTCTAGTGAATAGAGTAAGAAATTGTTGTTGTGAATGAACAAAGTAAAAGCGATGACACAAGTACTGCTTGGGCCAGGAGGCAAAAAGAATATAAACAACTAACCATAGCTTGGATGGTGCGAACCTTTTCAAATCACGAGAGGTAGGGCTTAAACAGTTAATTTAAACCGTCCAATGTTTCTCTTTTCTCATGCTCCTGTTTCGCGTGAACAAATGATGCATAACAGATTGCCTTAGAATTTGAAGAAGCACTGGACATGAAATTGAAGAAGAAGGAACAGTCCAAAGCCAAAAAACAGCAGTGAATGCAAAAGATTGGAGAATTAATTGCTGGAATTATGACAGTTTATGAATCTTTCATATTCCAGCCGTTATGTTTACCATTATTGTCTTTAATTTTGTCTTACCATTATTGTCTTTAATTTCGTCTTTAATGTCTTTATTTCTTTCCTTTATTTCAGCCTAATTGTAATCTGCAACCATAATGGTTGCCTTAAGGATGCTTGTAAGCCTATTTAAAGGCAGTGAACGAATTGCAAAGGCACAATAAGAATTATTTTGAGTTTCTTTTCCATTTAACTTGTCACTTTTACTTACAATTTACGTTGGTAAATTGTTGTTACTTTCGTTCTACATCAAGTGGTATCAGAGCAAGGATTTGCCTTGTTTCAATGGCCAACAACAACGAAGGAGGAAGAATGAACCCTCGTGATGCTGGTCGGAAGGATGGAGATGCTGATCTGTGGGCTGCCATTGATGAACAAAGGCAGGCGATGGCAAGGCTGGAGGCTATGGTTCAACGCCTGGTGGATCGTCCCACCAAATCTCGTGGGACGAGGCGTCATCAACCAAGCAGCTGCAAGACAACAACCCAGAATTGCTAGAAACAGAGCATACGATGATTCCAGTGATGAAGATTCAGAAGGAGTGATCGCTGGTGCTCCAGAAAATCAGCAGCAGAGGCGTAACAAACCTGAATACCGAATTCGTGCTGATATACCATTGTTTCATGGTAAATTACATATTGAAGAGTTTTTGGATTGGCTGTCAGAAGTGGAACGGTTGTTTGATTTCACAGAAGTTGTAGAGGAACGGCAAGTCAAGCTGGTGTCCTATAAATTAAGGAGTGGGGCTGCTGTTTGGTGGGAAAGGTTACAGATGGATAGACGACGCCAAGGAAAGACCCCTATTCGATCTTGGAGAAGGATGAAACAACTCCTTATGAACAGATTCTTGCCACCCGATTATGAACAATTCATTTTCCAAATGCTCCAAAATTGCGTGCAAAGAGGCAGGTCAGTGGCTGATTATACAGAAGAATGGTCCAGGCTCTCCGTGCGAAATAATTTGAATGAATCGGAGGCACAACAAGTCTCTAGATACTTGGGAGGATTGAAACCATCCATTAGAGAAAGGATCGGTTTGCAGGTGGTTTGGACGGTTGAAGAAGCACATAATATGGCATTGAAGGCTGAATTAATGGAGAAAGCATCTTCCCGTTCTCTTCACTATCGGAGCATGGGGGAGACGAATTTCAGGGGAAAACTTCCAGCACTGGAAGGGAAAATTCCACCCAAACCGACTGCAAATCACACCCAAGCCCTACAAGGAGCATTGTCTTCTCACAACCCAACGGGAAATCGTGCAGCAGCAGCTGGAAAAGAAATCAACCGAGCGCCCAATGTTTATGTCAAATCAGCAGGCTTTAAATGTTACCGTTGTGGGCAACCGGGGCATCGCTCCAATGAATACCAGCCAGAAGACCCGTGAATTTGATAGAGGCGGGAGAAGATGGAGAGGAAGAGCAGTCCGTGGAAGATGAGACGGAAATTAATGGATTATTAGACGGAGCTGAAATTGTGGAAGAGCAAGGGGAATTTATAAATTGCGTAATTCAACGCGTCTTATGCTCAACAAAAGTGGAGGATTATTCACAAAGAAATAATATTTTTAAATCCTGCTGCAGTGTGCAAGGGAAGGTTTGCGACTTGATCGTCGATACTGGAAGTTGTGAGAATTTTGTGTCCAAGAGACTGGTAGAGCATCTGAAATTACGGGTCGAAAAAAACCCAAAACCTTATATGATTGGGTGGATCAAAAAGGGGCCTAAAGTTAATGTGACCGAAGTGTGCAAGGTCCCTATTTCAATTGGGCAACATTATCGCGATGAGGTGACTTGCGACGTAGTTGACATGGATGCTAGTCACGTATTATTGGGACGTCCCTGGCAATTTGACGTGGATGTGACTTATCGCGTGCGAGAGAATGTATACGTCTTTAATTGGGAAGGGAGAAAAATTGCCATGGTTCCTAAACGAAGCCAAGGTGGAGTCTTGGACAAGGCTACAAAGGGGGATCGCTCCCTACTCTCACTGGTCACTTCACTAACGGAGTTAGAGATGGAAGTAAAAGAAGCCCAAGAGGTTCATGTTGTGGTGGTGCGAGCCCTTGTAGTAGTGGAAAAGGAAGCATCCGTAGAGAAGCTGCCTCAAAAGGTGCAGTCTCTTTTGTCCAAATTCAGTGAGTTAATATCAGAAGACTTATCAAATGACCTTCCGCCGTTGAGAGACATACAACACCAAATTGATTTGGTCCCGGGAGCAAGCTTACCGAATCTACCGCATTACCGAATGAGTCCGAAAGAAAATCAGATTTTGCAGGAGAAGGTGGAAGAATTACTAAGGAAGGAATTTATCCGTGAAAGCATGAGTCCATGCGCTGTACCTGCTCTTTTGGTCCCAAAGAAAGATGGCAGTTGGAGGATGTGCGTTGACAGTCGCGCCATAAATCGAGTAACAGTCAGATACAGTTTTCCGATTCCACGGTTTGATGATATGCTGGATATGTTAGATGGGTCAAAACTGTTCTCCAAAATTGATCTGCGCAGTGGATACCATCAGATTCGGGTAAAACCAGGTGATGAGTGGAGGATAGCTTTTAAGACGAAGGATGGACTCTATGAGTGGCTGGTGATGCCGTTCGGATTATCAAACGCACCAAGCACATTTATGCGGCTTATGAATCATGTATTACGACCTTTCATTGGTAAATATGTAGTCGTGTATTTTGACGATATATTGATATATAGCCGAAATGAAAATGAGCATATGGATCATCTAAAGGTTGTGCTAGAAGTGTTGTCCGAGAATAAACTGTTCATAAACTTCAAAAAATGCAGTTGGCTGACAAAACGATTATTATTCTTGGGGTATATAGTCAATTCGAAGGGGATATTAATGGATGCAGAAAAAGTAAGGGCCATTCGTGAGTGGCCAACACCAAAAACGGTAGGGGATGTGAGGAGCTTCCATGGGTTAGCAACCTTCTACCGTCGATTTATTCAGGATTTTAGCAGTATTGTAGCACCCATAACTGAATGTTTGAAGAAAGGAAAATTCAGTTGGGATGCAGCAGCTGATACGGCGTTTGCAGTGATCAAAGAGAAATTATGCACTGCCCCGGTCCTTGCCTTACCGAGTTTTGAGAAATTATTTAATGTGGAATGTGACGCTAGTGGGGTTGGAATAGGAGCAGTCCTCTCCCAAGAAAAGAAACCAGTAGCATTTTTCAGCGAAAAACTCAGCGAGGCGCGAAGGAAATGGAGTACATATGACCAGGAGTTTTATGCCATTGTGCGTGCTCTCAAGCATTGGGAGCATTATCTAATCCAGCGTGATTTCATATTATACACTGATCATCAAGCCCTAAAATACCTGAATAGTCAGAGGAGTTTGAGTAATATGCATGCTAGATGGTCAACCTTCTTGCAAAAGTTTCCTTTTTCTCTGAAACACAAATCCGGAGCTTTGAATAAGGTAGCTGATGCATTGAGCCGACGCACTAGCTTACTAGTGACTATGCAACAAGAGGTTATTGGTTTCGAATTTCTGAAAAAGTTGTATGGTAGTGATGAAGATTTCACCGAAGTGTGGGGAAAATGCTTATTACAGCATACAGCGGGAGAATTCCATATTACTGATGATTACCTTTTCCGTGGGAATCAATTATGTGTTCCTAGGAGTTCCTTGAGGGAGAAGCTGATACGCGAGCTACATGGAGGGGGCTTGAGCGGACATCTGGGGCGTGACAAAACCATTAGCAGTGTAGCCGAGAGGTATTATTGGCCTCAACTGAAACGTGACGTGGGAAACCTAGTCCGTAAATGCTATGGTTGCCAGACTTCAAAAGGGCAAACTCAGAACACAGGTTTATACATGCCACTGCCGGTGCCGAATGCAATATGGGAAGACTTGTCGATGGATTTTGTTTTGGGACTACCACGAACCCAGCATGGAGTTGACTCGGTATTCGTCGTAGTTGACAGGTTTTCCAAAATGGGACATTTTATCCCATGCCGGAAGACAGCGGATGCTTCTCACTTAAGCGCATTTATTCTTCAGAAGTAGATGCGTTTGCATGGGGGTTCCGCAATCCATTACTCAAAGCGAGAGACTCAAAGTTCCTTAGCCATTTTTTTGATCACACTATGGCGAAGAATGGACACGACTACTCGAAATTCAAGCAGACCGCACACCCGCTGAACCGATGGACGGACCGAAAATCTTAACGGGACACTTGGCAATTTAATACGCAGACATCTGCGGTGATAAATCAAACAATGGGGACGTGGCATTAGCTTTCGGGCGAATTTGCATATAATAATGCCATTCATACGACCCGCAGGTATGTCCCCCTTTCTCGTTGGTTTATCTAAAAAGCGCCTAAACATGCATTGGATCTAGCGTACGCCAAAAATTATCGGTTCCGGTCAGTATCTGCTGAAAATATGGTGAGCATGCACGAAGTGTTCAAAGCGAAGTGAAGGCTCGGTTGGAAGGAAAGAATGCAAAATATAAAGCGGCAGCGAGATGTCAAGAGGCGGGAGAAATTGTTTCTTTGAAGGAGATCGGGTGATGGTATTCTTACGCAAGGAGAGGTTTCCGTTGGGGAACTTATAACAAGTTAAAAGCCGCGAAAGTATGGATCGTACAAGATTATCAAGAAGATTAATGATAATGCCTCATGTCAGTCGATCTACCCTCTTGATTTACATCTCCCCGCACTTTTCAATGTGGCCGACCTGCATGAATTTTATGAAGATATTCCAATCTACGCGAATATAACTTCGAGGGTCGAGTTCTTCGCAAGTAGAGGAGGCGATGCGAAAGCAGTTGCCTTAGAATTTGAAGAAGCACGGACATGAAATTGAAGAAGAAGGAGCGGTCCAAAGCCAAAGAACGGCGATGAATCGCGGAAGATTGGAGAATTAATTGCTTTGGAATTATGACGGTTTATGAATCTTTCATATTCCAGCACGTTATGTTTACCATTATTGTCTTTAATTTTGTCTTACCATTATTGTCTTTAATTTCGTCTTTAATGTCTTTATTTCTTTCCTTTATTTCAGCCTAATTGTAATCTGCAACCATAATGGTTGCCTTAAGGATGCTTGTAAGCCTATTTAAAGGCAGTGAACGAATTGCAAAGGCACAATAAGAATTATTTTGAGTTTCTTTTCCATTTAACTTGTCACTTTTACTTACAATTTACGTTGGTAAATTGTTGTTACTTCCGTTCTGCGTCAACAAAAAATTGATGGAATCTTCCCACTTGTGAGGACCCCTCTCACATGATTTTGTCCTGAAACCTTAATCAATATACAATTCAAAGTGTTTTGAGCCAGTCGAAACCCTAGCATATAAATAGTACCACTGTGTAAGAAGAGGTTAGGTCTACTTCTTAGCACTTTCATATCACAGTAGAGGAAGAAGATCATAACATACAGTCTCCTCCCTGCCCTAAATTTCCTACTTCGCCAAACTTTAAAACCTCTTTCATTATGGCCACCACTAGAGTAATCATGGTTGCTTGTGTTGTTCTTTTTTTCCTGATATTGTGTCGTGAAGCTGTTCGAGTGGAGGGAAGGCCTTTAAAGTCTGAGTTGTGCGAGAAATGCTCAACAAATAATGATAACTCGGTGAATGTGCCAGAAAATGGGAATCATGGCTTGGCAGATGGTCAAGAGAAAACAAGTAAGTTCAACTATGTTGAAGATTTCCGACCCACAGAACCAGGTCACAGTCCGGGAGTTGGTCACTCCGTCAACAATTGAACTTCCAGCTCTTGTTCTTATTCAACCATCGATGCCCCAATTGCTCGGGGTTGAAGTCTTGATGGTGGGCAGAAGGAGAAGTTATTGATCATTTCTGATTGTTTATTTTCCCTAAATTGAATGTAAATGTATAAAGTTGTTCTCAAATTAACTAAGCATTCAGTCTCTCTTAATCTGAATAATTTCTTAAAAAAGGATTAGTTATTTATATCAGTTAAGCTTCTCAAACAGCTGAAATACCCTACTTATCAGTATATATATTGGCACCTTTAGGATTATGTGCGAGGATTATGACAAGGCTGAATCACCAAGAGAATCGTAATAATTCAGGATCTAAAGCTTACGGCCCTACATGAATATACATGTTATTCCCATCGTGTGTACATTGGAAATCTACGCTCCATCATTATACTGGTACTCTTACAAGCTAGCTGAGCGGGGAGCTAAGGTCCAAGCTAATTGATCGTAGAGATGTGCAATGGAGAGTCCGCCGTATGCCTTTTTGCAGGCGGTGCACCATTTTCAATTTCAGTCTGAAAACCAAGATTATAATAGCAACTTCAACGCCGTAGGTATCTGATGAGAAAGCAAAGTCATTTTTAGCATTTATGTGTACTTTTTAATTCTCCAACGTAATAGTTATATCAATAGCTACAATAGCATTTTATTCTTTGAACAGCTATTTCTACATGTTCTTGTAGAAAAGCCAAAAGTTTAAAAAATTATATGATATTGTTGTTTAAATGAATGGTAGGCAGTAGCCCTTAGTTCTATTCCCCAGTAAACTCTAAAATTCTCTCCCTCCCTTTCCCTCCGTATTCCCATCTCTAATATAATATTAAAATATATTTAGCTATTCTAAATAGCTTTTATCATTGAAATATATATAAACAAAAAAATTATATAAACACCATTTAACAAGCTATTTTATCAATTTGGCTTTCCAAAATAGCATTTTGCATTAGAATTGCTATAAGTGACCCTTCTTTTTTTTCATTATGAATCAATGTAGGACTGATCCACTCAACAATCTCTCTTCAAGCATACATCTTTAATGTGATAATCACAATCCAGGTATCCCCTGTTTCTCAGGAGCCTGCTCCTTAGGAGTCCATGTCTGCATGCTACGTGCTCCTAAGCTAGAATTGACGCTTCATCAAAGAGTTCAATTGACGCTTCAACTTATTTATAAAATTCTCGTATTTCATGAACAAAAAAAAATCTGTCAATTATTATGTTGTGGATCCATTCTACATTTATGCTACTCTACTCGTTTTTTTATTAATTATTAAATCTGAAGGTTATTGCCAAAAGATGAACAAGATCGCTGAAACAATTATTTTCATGCTTTGAATATCGAGGACTATGCAGACCTAGCATAGAGATGAACTGAACAAAATTCGTTTGAAGAATGAAATAGTATAAATTAATTCGGTTAGTTATCTAAAATCAAGAGATTATGTTTCAATTATTAAACAGAAACACCATAGTCAGCAACTCTTTTGGAAAACTTACGAATCACCACTTTTTTCATATTCTTGCAATGCATGTTGTTATTCTGTGAAATTGGTGTCAAGAAATTTATCAAGCATCTCTTCAGATTCGATTTCTGCACTTTATGAGGATCTTATCAGCTTTTGCACTAATTCAAGCCTCCAATATACCGATGAAAATGAGTTTCTATTTTACTTTCTTGTCCAACTTCCAATAGGTTCTTATTGTTAGAGTGTATATTCTTGAATACTGAAAATATATTCTAGAATGTAGTATAGGGTATTTGACACATTATATAAAGCTGTTAGTAGCAGATGGTTTGTATGTAGAAACATTACAACAGAATATATTTCAAAATTTCCTTCTCTCTCTGAACTCTCTATCTCTCTTCTCCTCTACACAATTTCTTCACTCTTTTACTAATCTCAACATGATATCAGAGCTATTATTATGCTAGCGCATGAATTGATCCAAGCTTCTGCAATCTGATCCTTCAATAGATCATTAAAAAAAATTGAAAAAAAAAAAAGAAAGAAAGAAATCAATATGATTGAGAATTAGAAAATGAATTCTTACACATATTAAGAAATTCATCAACAAAAAAAAATTCAGAAAAAATTGAAGTAGACGAATGAAAAACTTCAGAAAAAAACTAAAGTAGACAAATGAAATTCAAACTCATTCTATCACCTCTCTTACCTCCCATTTCTTTCTTCTCATCCCTCTCTTCTCAAAGATGTAAAACTTCAGAAAAACTGAAGTAGACAAATGAAATGTCAATCAAGAAATAGACATATGAAATGTCTCTCTCTCTCTTCTATCTTCTTTGCCATTTGAGCATTTTTCTTTTTTCTTCTCAATCGCATTCAAACTCATCTTTCTTTTACATAGTGATTTCTATCAAAATGTGTTTTTGTTTTCATTGTTACAATCTCATGCTTGGTTTGTCAAAGCACGAATTGAGGGGGGATGTTAGAGTGTATATTCTGGAATACTTAAAGTATATTCTAGAATATAGTATAGGGTATTTGAGACATTATATAAATTTGTTAGTAGCACACGGTTTGTATATAGAAACATTACAACATAATATATTTCAAAATTTCCTTCTCTCTCTGAACTCTCTATCTCTCTTCTCCTCTGCACAATTTCTTCACTCTTTTACTAATCTCAACACTTATGGCCATCTTGAATCTGATTCTCCTAACATTTTACTTAAAGATAGAAAAATATGCTGTGAGATTATTGCAACTTATGATTTTACACCAAAAATTCATTTTTTCTCATGCCATCCTTGCATGAACCATATTAATTTCTCAACCGAGTTATTGGGACCATTTTCTCATTAAATATTTAATTTATTTTCATCCTTACATGAACCATATCCATTTTTTATTTTCATCCTTCATTTCATTTATGAATTTAATACCATCTCTCGACAATGCTTTTAGTTTCATCCAGGTTTAAACTAACTTTTCATGTCTTTTATTTTTTTATATGCATTTAAGTTCATTTAATAATTTCTCTTTGATTAACCATTCATTATAAATTTTTAATTTCTAGGGGTGTACTCCCCATGATCTCACTACAACAAGACATGATCAATTGAATATGACATGCACTACTAGATTCCAAACCAATTCATAAATTTACCATCTATTTTTCATGGCTCCAAACAATATAGGAACAAATGAATGGAGAATCTAGTTTCATAGTCATAAAATAGACAAGTCACTTGTTTATGGGACATTGTAGGCTAGGAACTCGCTGGAACATAAGCTGTCATGCATCAATTGCCAGAGAAAGACTTCTAGGAGGTAAACCTTTCCATTGTAATGAAGCAGCCGGAGACACAATTGGGAATATTATCCTATCAATGGTGATACATTGATATTCTAGTTTTATACCTCTAAGCTCTCTTTGCCATTGTAATTTCAATATTGGGACCAGCACATCATAAAATGTCGCTTCCGGTTCTAAAGCTATAACACAGCTTGGGTCGTTTTGAAATAATTTGAAAGATCATTTTCAAAAGTAATATGATGTAACAATCTCCTTCCAGTCTTCCTTAGTCTAATCCCCACCCTTCGTAGCCATTTTTTTTTTTAAAAAGTGCTCTACCTTTTCCTTCCAAATATCCCCACCCTAGAACTCCTCTTTGTTTCTTCTACTACTTGAGACCACGACACCTGGCAAAATCTCCTCAAATCTGATGTAGCAACCCACATAAACTCTGTTTGTAGTGTGGATAGCATTTTTACCACGTCTCTGGCATAAGTAAAATGGACAAATAGGTAGAGCAAACAAGCACATAAAATGGACAAATAGGTAGAGCAATCAAGCAGATTTTAGAAAGCAAATTCTACCTACCATGCTTAACATGCTGACTTTGGCTTTATTATGGAATGTTATCATATATATATCTTGTATTTACCTTATATAGATTTATGATCAAGTGTAGTTTACCACATGGTTAGTATCATGTACAGCCCTACATCTATATATATATATATATATATATATTACATAAAGGGAGTGCTGCACACAACACACTACAGCCTCCGGAATATATTCCAAAACTTTACATCTCCCTTAACTTATGAAAACTCAATTGCCAAAGTTATGTTAACAATTATGCCAGCAATAAAGTAAAGCCTTTCTCTAGTGATCTACAACTAGTGTTTGAATAGGACTTTGATTAGAATTCAAAGCCAAAGCAGGAGGGCAAGATGTTTGTAGGTAGTTCTTAGACGTCGCTCTTCGAGTAGAATTAAAGAAGTCAACTAAGCACAGTCAAGAGATCCCTAAAGATCAAGACAGAATCTCACACATACGAGCGGGACTAAGAAAATCTTCCACTTCCGATGAACAATCTCTTCCCTTATTATGAAGATTCATTTATGAGTTCTTAAAATTCATCTTTTTTTAGTAGTAGTCGGAGTACTGCAGAATATCCTATCATCAGAGAAGTCAAAATAAGACCTCCTAAGTGATAGCATATATAGTGGAATGCATACAGTGTAATACATGCATACACTCATAGCATAGAAATGGCTATAAATACTGTAACAGAGCATGCATTGCGTGCATAGAAACAGAATAACAGAATCTGTTCATCTCTCTCTCTCTCTCAAACATAAATTCTTTCTTCTCTTTCTTTAATCTCTGGATTACCACATGGTATCAGAGCTTGAATTGCTCACGCATAAACACTAAATTAGAGAAATTTCTCTTCTTGCTTCCGCAAATTTGACAGATTATTGCAGAGTTCATACAATTTGACTGCAATGCTTCCGCAAATTTGACAAATTTTGCAGATTTCATACAATTTGACTTCAAAATTCGTAGCTTGATGAAAAGAAAGGTACTGGGAAAACACTGAATCGTGATCAGTGTGTGATAAATTTGGTGAAAAGAAAGCTACTGGATCGTGATCAATTTTGCAGATTTCATACAATTTGACTTTCGTATCTTGGTGAAAAGAAAGCTACTGGAAAAACACTGAATCGTGATCAGTGTGTGATAAATTTGGTGAAAACAAAGCTACTGGATCGTGATCAGTGTGTGACATTTTGCCACTGTCAATTTCCTTTCTTTTTCTGATCATCCAACAGCCATGGTGACTGCTTCACAACTTCAGATTCTTCAATCTCCAATCGCAAGTCTGATTTCCACAATTTCCACCTCTGTGAATGTTAAATTGGATGAGTCAAATTTCTTGAATTGGAACTTTCAAATGCAATTGTTGTTAGAAAGAAATGGAATCAATGGATTTACCGATGGTTCCAATCCATGTCCTATTACTCAGTCAATTGCTGAGAGTAATACCGAGAATTCCACTTCACTGTCTGCTACGGAGAGTGAGAATGTGTTGATTTGGAAAATACACGATCGTGCAGTGATGCAGCTCATTACAGCTACACTGTCACCCATGGCCATGTCTTGTGCCATAGGGAGCAGCAGCTCTTGTGACTTATGGAATAGGTTAAAGGATCAGTTTTCCACTGTATCCAAAACCAGTATTTTCCAACTGAAATCTGACTTGCAGAACATCAAGAAAGGGGTTGATTCTGTCAGTCAGTATTTGTTGAAGATAAAGGAGGCACGGGATTATTTGAGTGCAGCTGGGGTGTATTTTGCAGATGAGGACATAGTCATCTTGGCATTGAATGGACTTCCACCTGAATTTAACACATTTAGATGTGTGATAAGAGGCAGAGAGAGTGTCATTCCTTTGCAAGAATTCTGGTCACAGTTATTGGCAGAAGAAAGAATTATTGAGACCGTGACCCACACACCTGCCTATCTCACTGCTATGCACACGGCTTCAAAGGCTCACATACCTGCATCACAAGCCAATTTTCCACAGGAACGTGGAATGCACAGCTACAATTCGTATGGAAATGGGAGAAATTTCCAAAGGAACCGTGGCAGAGGCAGATTCAGCAAAGACACTTTCAGCAAAGGGGCAATTTTCATGGCAAGATGAATGATATGCCAGGATTGAATTCAGGAGTGTTTGAATCATACCAGTCTGCACCGTCACTTTCAGCAAAGGGGCAATTTTCATGGCAAGATGAATGATATGCCAGGATTGAATTCAGGAGTGTTTGAATCATACCAGTCTGCACCGTCACTGTCACGCAATCCAGTTTGCCAATTGTGCAATCTTGAAGGCCATACAGCTCCTGCGTGTGGTTTAAACCGCAGTGAGAGGCTGAGGTGTCACATATGTGGCAAGACCAATCATAATACTTTGTATTGTTTTTACAATACTAATGGTCCAAATTTTAGTGGTAATGACAGTGCACCAGCTGCAGACTACCATGGCAATTATCCCTTAGCGCAAGATTACCATGCACATAAGAGTGTAGCACTAAACACGGTAATGCAAGCATCACACTCTGGTTTGCAGCAGCCACCGAATGCCTCTCCAGTTTGGTTAGCCGATTCTGGAGCAACAAATCATATGACAGCAGATTTGAATAATCTTGCATCATCCACCACTTATCTTGCGAATGATACAGTGCAAACGGCAAATGGTGAAGGTTTGCTTGTATCGCATATTGGGAATACCATTATTCCCACACATACTGCCCCTATTCAGCTTAATTCGGTTCTACATGTTCCTAAATTGAGTGAAAATTTAGTTTCTATACAGCGATTGTGTTTGGATAATAACTGCAGACTAATCTTTGATGCTTTCAATTTTTGGATTCAGGACAAGTTCACAGGGAGGATCATATACAAAGGGCAATGCTGTAATGGACTTTATCCCTTTTCCTTTGGTCATCGTCACTCTCATTTCGCTCATCGACCTCGGTCTTTTCTTGGTCAGTTAGTTCTTTCATCTACTTGGCATCATCGTTTAGGTCATCCCACTAATAAAATTGTTGCGATGATGTTAGAAAAAGCCCAAATTAAATGTTCCATTGATTCAAATTCTTCTATGTGTTATAGTTGTCTACAGGGTAAGTTTTCCAAACTTCCCTTTCAATTGCATGCTCATAAATCTGTAATTCCATTTCATACTATTCACAGTGATATTTGGGGACCTTCTCCTTGTTTGTCTATAGATGGTTACCGATATTATGTGACCTTTATAGATGAATTTTCCCGTTATTGCTGGCTATTTCCACTGGTTCATAAAAGTGATTTTTATTCTGTATACGTGAGATTCTATCCCTATGTTCAAACTCAGTTTTCGCGTTCTATTAAAATTTTGCAAAGAGATGGGGGTGGTGAGTATGTTAGTAAACAACTCCAGTCATTTCTCATTTCTAAAGGCACTGTCCATCAAAATCCTGCCCTCATACGCCTGAACAAAATGGTCTTGTAGAACGCAAACATAGGCATTTAATTGAAACCACGATCACTATACTACAAAATGCCAAATTACCTGCGTCGTTTTGGACTCATGCTGTTCAAACATCAGTATATCTTATAAATAGAATGCCTTCCGTTATTCTACAGAATAAATCTCCTTATGAGATTTTATTTCAAACTATTCCTTCTGTGTCTCACTTGCGAATTTTTGGTTGTGCTTGCTTTCCCTTATTACGTCCATATCGACTTAATAAGTTACAACCTAAAACCACCATATGTGTCTTTTTAGGATATGCCTCACAATATAAAGGCTATCTTTGTTATGAACTAGTTGGCAAACGAACCTATATCTCTAGACATGTCATTTTTAATGAACATGTTTTTCCATATATTGATTTAACTACTGTTTCTAAGGGCCCTACTTTGTCTTCTTCCCAGCCTTCACATGTGCCCTTTCCAGTTGTTAATCATGAAAATGTCGTTGTTTTTCCCTCTGCCATTCATTCTCCTGTTCATGCATCATCATCATCTTCCAAATCCATTCCTGTTTCACCTGCGTCAGATTCCATTTCTGCTGTGCCTTTGCCAATATCATCCACCCCTGCTGGTCTTGTTTCCAATTCTGGAAATGCATCTGAGGATGATAGTCCAGCAATTGATTCATTTAATCCTGAGTGCATTTTAGTGATTCTTCATATTCCAAATATGAATCTGCATCCAATGCAGACACGGAGTAAGAGTGGGATTATTAAGAAGAAGACTGTGTGTCTTGCCACGTCTGCTGTCTCTCCGGTTGTTGATTTGAATGTGGTTGAGTCGTCCAGCTACAAAACAGCATTAACTAGTCCTGTCTGGTTGAAGGCCATGAAGGATGAAATTGATGCTCTTCAGTCACAGCAGACATGGAAGCTTATGCCTCTGCCATTTGATAAAAATCTTATAGGCTGCAAATGGATTTTTAAAATTAAAAGGCATGCTGATGGGACTATTGCGAGGTATAAGGCACGGTTGGTTGCACAGGGATTTAGTCAAGAGCCTGGACTGGATTATGGTGAGACTTTTAGTCCTGTAGTGAAGCCAACTACGGTGAGACTGGTATTGGCACTGGCTGCTAAGTTTGGTTGGAGTTTGAGGCAACTGGATGTTAAAAATGCCTTTTTACATGGCATTGTTCATGAGGATGTGTTTATGTCACAGCCCCCTGGCTTTGTTGATCAATTGCAACCGCAACTTGTGTGCAAATTACATAAGTCACTTTATGGTTTGAAGCAGGCGCCACGGGCATAGAATGAGAGGTTCACTTCGTTTTTGCCATCACTAGGGTTTCATCACACTTATTCAGACTTGTCCCTGTTTGTCAAATATCTGGATGCTGGGGTTATTATTTTGCTGGTTTATGTTGACGACATTGTAATCACGGGGAGTGATTCTAATGTCATTAATCAGGTGATTACTGCTCTTACTGCTGAGTTTCAGATCACAGACATGGGGGATCTTCATTTCTTCTTGGGTGTTCAGATTGTTCATACCACTGCTGGGTTGTTCCTCTCACAGTCGAACTATATACATGAGCTGCTTATTAAAACTGATATGCATTCTGCCAAACCGTGTGCCACTCCCTGTCTTCCATATCAACGGCTACTCAAGGATGATGGAGAACCGTTTGATAATCCCACATTGTATCGCAGCATTGTAGGTGCTCTACAATACCTGACATTTACACGGCCTGACATTGCATTTGCTGTCCACCAGGTGTGTCAATTTATGCAGCGTCCTATGGTGGATCACTTTGTGGCAGTTAAACGCATATTGAGGTATCTTAAAGGTACTATTTCTGTTGGGATTACTTATCAGAAAGGGACTTTAGACCTCACAGCATTCAGTGATGCTGATTGGGCTGGCGATCCTAATGATCGTCGATCGATGACTGGTCTGGTTGTTTTCATTGGATCAAACCCAATTGCTTGGAGTTGTAAGAAGCAGCACACCGTGTCTAGATCATCCACGGAAGCTGAGTATAGGGCCTTGTCTACTGCCTCTGCAGAACTGGACTGGATAAAACAGTTGCTGCAATTCTTACGAGTTAATCTGCCTCAAACTCCTGTGCTATTTTGTGACAATTTATCTGCTATTGCCTTGTCCTTTAATCCAGTGCAGCATCAACGCACGAAGCACATTGAAATTGATGTGCATTTCGTGCGTGAGAAGGTGTCCACCAATCAGCTGGAGGTCCAATTCGTTTCT
Source organism: Salix viminalis (assembly GCA_029228465.1). NCBI lineage: Eukaryota > Viridiplantae > Streptophyta > Magnoliopsida > Malpighiales > Salicaceae > Salix > Salix viminalis. The sequence continues at coordinate 7,606,024 of CM055432.1, forward strand.
TCACAGGAGCAGTTTGCTGACATCCTTACAAAAGGCCTTAGCTCTCCTCTATTTCTAAGTTATGTTCGCAATCTCAGGCTTGGTTTATGTAAGCCTGGGATTGAGGGGGGATGATAGCATATATAGTGGAATGCATACAGTGTTATACATGCATACACTCATAGCATAGAAATGGCTATAAATACTATAAACAGAGCATGCATTGCGTGCATAGAAACAGAATAACAGAATCTGTTCATCTCTCTCTCTCTCTCAAACAAAAATTCTCTCTTCTCTTTCTTTAATCTCTGGATTTCCACACTAAGCTCGTCATTTCACACAATATTCAACTATTTTCGGACATAGATTTCTGTGCTTACTCGCTTTAGACGAAGAAAAGAAGATTAACAATACTTTCTCGAGAACAGTTTATTAAACTCGCGGGGATATTAAATAAATGAGAAACCTTGAAAGAGAAAGAATTTTCAGGGAAAAGCTTACACTAGTTTTGAGAAGAAAAAAAAAATGACTCTTACACTACAATCTTGAGGAAATTTCTATTTTACGAAAAACTCTTTAAAAAAATTAATTTCTACACAGATTTTTCCCACCCTCCATAGCCTGCGTCCACCCTTATTTAAAATATATGTAAAACATCGAGCACGATCATGAGCATTTTCGAATTACTTTTAAATATGTGCTGGTTTGGAGAGCTATTCTTGTATTTTTAAGCATGATTTCTCACCGAAAACAAGTAAGAAAAAAACCTGATTCACGCATTCCAAGTAACCATAGAGCACATTCTCGTGTTTCATACTGCATATGCCAAAAAATGATGATGAATTAAACCAACTAATTACGCATGCCAATAAAGATATATATTCGATATTGTGTTTCATTTCCACTCGAACATTTCTATGTACTACTATGTATTTGGACCATCAAACACTACAAGAACAGAAGTAATGGAGTGCTAGAAAGAAAAAAGTTGTCACCGACTCGTGAGAAGAACCAAACCCTTAAATACTATAATCTAAAGTACTAGAGATACAATGGTCAACAAATTGACTGTATTAAACTTCTCAAAAGGCAAAAGTCGTGCCAATATTACTCGTAGACCAATAGACATGGCAAAGATCTTCCGTCAAATTTCGGCTGACATGTAAACCATCGATTAGCAAATCGTTCTCCCTTTCCATCAGTGGTAGTTGTTGCTGTCCCGACTTAGTTAGATATGCATCGTTTTCTCAAAGTTTACATTTTGCGCTCATGTGGAATTTTACTGTTGCATATAAAATTTGTCAGATACTCCATTGCAAGAATGTACAGGCTAGAAAGAAAAGCAAATAACCCTTAAGGAGGACGAAATCTAAAACTAGCATTCCTATATTTGACTATACAGCGCATATCACTTTTCATTTTAGTGTAACAGTGTGAATCAACATGCGCTACATCGATCCACTGAGAATTAGGAGGGTATTCTTTTCAAAACTGCTATGACATTTCAACCTTATTACTTCGATGATATGAAAATTTAAAATGGTATGCGGAGTTTGACCTGAACTAAGGTTATGTAATTCGAATGATCACCTAGCAAGGACAAATATAAATTAAATTGTTCTTCCTGATGGCAATAAGCATTTCTATTCTGTGGTCTATTATATGATCAGCCAATTAGAAATCTTTCAAATGCACTATGTATGTTAGAAATGTTTGAGAGTCAAGAAGAAGAAGAAGAATGATCAAGGAGAAGATTTTCTTTTTATGGTCACCACTCAAAAGGAATCACTAACTTTCAGCAGCCTGTAATCATTCAAAACCCCATTTGAAAGATAACATATACCATAAATAATGAAGTATAAATTAGCAAACTAAGGACAGAAGCGTTTCACTAGAACCTGTCGAGCTGTAAGCTTTGCATATAAACCATCAACATCAATAAGTGGAGAGTAAAGAGAGAATCCCTGTCATTTTGGAGTATCTTGGTGGTGGGGGACTGAACTTTGCTATCGACATATTTTCAGTCATTATTGTCAAAAGTATTGATTTTAAATACATTGCCGCCCATAGAAATGTATTCAAACAATAAACCATCTCAGCACAATGAAAGGTTGAGGATCAAGTTTCAAGCTAGAAGCTTCTGCATCATGTGTTATGCAAGTGATTTAACAGAGAAATTTCCAAGCAGTATAGCTTCGATTTACCATTTTGTGGTTTAACATTTATCAAGCTAATGGATTTGTAGTTTGTTCGCAACACAAAAAAAGTAGTGTTTAAGTCTTGACTTTAAACTATACGAGATAGTCTTACTGCATAAATTCGTCAATTTATATATATGAGTAGGTTAAGCCTAACCCTTTCTATATATATGAGTAGGGCAATATACAATAGTAATGGTGGAAATTATCACATAAGAATATAACTACAATATTTTCTATTTAATTACATTCTATAGTAAAGAGCAACATATTTCGAAATATATCAATGTCTAATCCTGCATTTATTGAAACTCTGCAAAGTCTAATTTTACTTGCTTAAGTAATTACTATATATACATCAAAGTCTCGTACGTGAAAAGCAAAATGGCCTACATAATTATTAGCAGTAGTGAAAGTGCATGCGACATGCAAAGTATGGGGAAAATCTGTAAGATAGTCAAACTTGTGAGGACCATTTAGCATTCAAACCGTCCAAATTTATATTCATTTTCTGAGGTCCACAAACAGGGTGTTGAGGTGAGGATTGCCAAAGGGTCTGACTTATTATGGCTATAAATACCACCTTCAAATCAAGACTTGTTCTCAATGTGGTGGCTTGCACCTTAATCATCTTCCATACCATCGTCCAATAAACCTACACCATATTTTCTTCTCTGGTCAATTATGGCCGAAACATTTAAATGTGCTTTCCTTGTTCTTGCATTTGTTACTTCCTTCCAAATCCTGTTTATTGAAGGAAGGCCAATTAAGCCAGCGAATAAGCAGCAACTTCTTACCTATGAAAAAGAGCCGATAAAAGAATTGGCCAGCAAGAGTATGAATACTTCACCCCCAGTTCACATTCCTAGTGTTCACCATTCCAAGGCTGACAGAAAAGAGTCGCAACCTATGGTCCCTCGCTCCAGCGATTCTCCTAGTGTTAGGCATCCAGAGACACCGGGAGCTAACTCCAACAATGGGCAATCTGTCAATGCTTTCAAAGATGATTTCGAACCCACAACACCAGGTCACAGTCCTGGGGTTGGCCATATTCATGCAGATAAAGACCAAGATGACAGTGAAGATGTTGATCCAAAGGAACCTAGTTCTGGCACCAGTACTGGACGTGCTGGTGCAGCATTCAAACCCACAAAAACCAGGTCACAGCCCAGGTGTTGGCCATATGTCATCTGTAGATCAAAGTGATAAGATCGATCCAAACCCATCCAACATTGAACATTCTATCACAACACCAGGTCACAGTCCTGGGTTTGGCCATATTCTTGCAGGTCAAGACCAAGATGACAGTGAAGATGTTGACCCAAAGGCACCTGGTTCTGGCTCCACTACTGGACGTGCTGGTGCAGCATTCAAACCCACGAAACCAGGTCACAGCCCAGGCGTTGGCCATATGTCATATGTAGATCAAAGTGATAAGATCTATCCAAACCCATCCAACATTGAACATTCTATCACAACACCAGGTCATAGTCCTGGGTTTGACCATATTCTTGCAGGTCAAGACCAAGATGACAGTGAAGATGATGCAACGGAACCTGGTTCTGAATCCAGTATCGGACGTGATGGTGCAGCATTCAAACCCACAACACCAGGTCATAGCCCTGGCATTGGCCATATGTCATTTGTAGATCAAAGTGATAAGACCAATCCAATCCCATCCAAAATTGAACATTCTGTCACAACACCAGGTCACAGTCCTGGGGTTAGCCATATTCATGCAGATGAAGACCAAGACGACAATGAAGATGTTGATCCAAAGGCACCTGGTTCTGGCTCCAGTACTGGACGTGGTGGTGCAGCATTCAAACCCACGAAACCAGGTCACAGCCCTGGCATTGGCCATATGTCATCGGTGGATCAAAGTGATAAGACCGATCCAAAGGCATCCAACTTTGAACATTCTGTCACAACACCAGGTCACAGTCCTGGGTTTGGCCATATTCATGCAGATGAAGACCAAGACGACAGTGAAGATGTTGATCCAAAGGCACCTGGTTCTGGCTCCAGTACTGGACATGTTGGTGCAGCATTCAAACCCACAAAACCAGGTCACAGCCCTGGCGTTGGCCATATGTCATCGGTGGATCATGTTGAAAACTGGAAATGTGATTCCAGGTCTGCGAAGAATGCACATGAAGATCTGAAGAATTGAAGCTCAAGTTTTTAAGTGTTTTTAGTTTTGATTTTGATATTATAATCTGGATTATTAATATCCTTAAATGTTCTTATTCAATTAGTCAATTGTTAGTTAAATTCAGTTAATAGTCAACATTATGGAAAAGTCAACTGTAACGAAATTTTGAAAGAAACTAGCCGTTGTAATCGTTTGATTCTTATAAATAAAATTTATGGGATGACAGTAACCATACGAAACTATTCTGCCCATGTGTGTTTGTTCTCTTTGCTCAAAACAATCAAATTCTCAAAGTTCTTATTTCTGGAAAATTCACTTCCCAGTTCTTGATCTCTACAGTAACGGTTCTTCAGGTTTTTTTGGGCATTTGTCCGTACAAATCTCTACAGTGTTTGTTTTTAAGATTTTCCCAGAATTCTTCATCAAAATCCAACATGGTATCAGAGTAGAATTAGGTCTTTGAAGGGATTGAAAGAAATATTCGAGTGAAAAAAAAGAATTCAAGGATTGATTAAACCTTGAAAGAAAAAGATTGCATTTTTTCCAGAAATTCCAGAATTCGTCAATCAAGAAATCAGTCTTGATTTGTTCTTTAAAGGAATAATAATTGAAGAATTACTCAATTATAGTTCGTGTTCTTTGTTCTGTGGAATCTTTGGAAGGAAAAGAGTGCAAGAAGCTGATTTTTGGCAGACATGGATTCTGCATTTTCCTCAAAATCTCCAATCTTCACAGGTGTGAATTATGGAGTATGGGCAGTGAAGATGAAGATATACCTGAAAGCTTTCGACTTGTGGGATGATGTTGAGGGTGAAAGGGAACTAATTCCCTTGAACAACGATCCAACAATGAACCAACTAAGATACTTCAATGAACAAAGAGCAAAGAAATTCAAAGCCCTTACTTGCATTCATAATGCAGTAAGTGAGGAAATCTTCTCAAGAATCATGGCATTCGAAACAGCTAAGGAAGCTTGGGACAAATTGAAGGCTGAGTTCCAAGGTGATGAGAAATCCAAGAGGATGCAGATTTTGAACTTGAAAGACAATTCGAAGGCTTAAAGATGAAAGAATCAGAAACTGTCAAAGAGTTTTCTTCAAATGTGTCAAAGATTGTAAATCAAATGACCCTTCTTGGAGAAGAAATTCAAGAATCAAGAGTTGTGGAGAAGGTTCTGGTCAGCTTACCAGAAAAATTTGAAAACAAGATTTGCTCATTAGAAGAGTCTAAGGATTTCACTACAATGAGTCTTCAAGAACTCATAAATGCCCTGCAAACTGTGGAGCAAAGGCAGGCATTTAGATAAGAAAATACAAGTGAGGAAGCCTTCACTGCTGGATTCAAAGGAAGAACAAGGGTTCAAAATTCCCAGGTGTTCTTCGGGAAATCCGTAAAACCGAGCCAAAATCTGGAAAACCATGGCAAGGAAAAAGTTGGCAGAATAACCAAAACTAGTCCAACAGATTCAACACAAAAGGAAAAGAGAAAAGAGATCAATTCCCTACCTGCAGATACTGTCAAAAGACAAATCACCTAGAGTCATGGTGTTGGCTCAAAAATGCACAATACAGAAAGTGTAAGCAGTTTGGTCACATTGAGAAATTCTGCAAAAATGGCAATGCAAATCAAACTCATGTTGCTGAAGTGGAGGAGACTAAATATGAAGTATTATTTACAACCACTACAACTCAAAGTTGCAGCAAAACAGAGGTAAGTAATCAAACTTGGTTAATTGACAGTGGTTGTTCAAACCACATGTCTGCTGAATTGTGCTTATTCGAAAATCTAGACTTAAGCTATAAATTTAGAGTTAAAGTTGCAAATGGACAGTATGTGGGTGTTGAGGGTAAAGGGAAAGTTAAAATTGATACTCTAAGTGGTACAAAGAAGTTTGACAACATCTTGTATGTACCTGAAATTGACCAAAATCTCATTAGTGTTGGTCAATTACTTGAGAATAGATACTCATTGCTGTTTATAGATGGCATATGCACGATCAAAAATGATCAAGGTGCTCCCTTATTCACTGCAAAAATGTCAAATAGATGTTTTAGTATTGATAGACAACTAGAACACCAAAGCATGAATACACACATAACTGGAAATTCAACCTTATGGCATAAACGTTTGGGACATTTAAACTATGCATCCCTAAAGAAAATGTCAGAATTGAAAGTAGTTGAGGGCTTACCTAACATATGTGAATTAAAAGATGTATGTGAAGCATGTCAATTGGGAAAACAATCTAGAACTAAATTTAACAATTCTGCATCTAGATCAGTTTACAAGCTTCAAATTGTGCATTCGGATGTATGTGGACCTATGCACAATGAATCCTTGAATGGTGCTAGGTATTTTGTTATTTTTATTGATGACTTTAGTAGATTTTGTTGGGTCTATTTCCTCAAGACAAAAGGTGAGGTGTTTGAAACATTTCTAAGGTTTAAGGCTGCAGTTGAGAAGGAATCAAACTGCTGCCTAAGAACCTTGAGGACTGATAATGGGGGTGAATTCACCTCCCATAAGTTTGAGGAATACCTTACTAAAGAAGGTATTAAACACCAACTCACAGTCCCATACACCCCACAACAAAATGGGGTGAGTGAGAGGAGAAATAGGACCCTAATGGAGATGGCTAGATGCCTTCTCTATGAGAAGAAACTGCCCCTGAAGTTTTGGGCAGAAGCTGTGAGTACAGCTGCATATATCTTGAATAGATTAAGCACAAGTTCATTAGGTGATACAACTCCTTTTGAAGAATGGTATGGAGATAAACCTAAACTAGATCACTTAAAAGTGTTTGGAAGTCCATGCTATGTACTGCAAGCTGAAATGAAAAGAAGAAAATTAGACCAGAAAGCCGAGATTGGAATATTGATAGGTTATAGCTCAAAATCAAGTGGCTATAAGGTGTATGATTTGAAATCAAACTTAGCAGTAATAGCAAGTTATGTAAAGGTAGCTGAAGATCAAATTTGGAATTGGGAAACTGGAAAGCTAAGTGAAAACAGATTGGACTTACAGTTGAAGTTGAAGCTTCACCTGAAATTGATGAAGAACATCATTCAGCTGAAGATGAAGAAGAAATACTAGAAGATGAAGATGAACAATCTGTAAGAGGAACTAGGTTGTTAAGTGACATTTATAACACCTGTAACTTAGTCGCTACTGAACCTACCAATATTGAAGAAGCAATGGAATTAAAACCATGGGTTGCAGCAATGAAGGAAGAGCTCAATATGATTGAGAAAAATGAAACTTGGGAATTGGTGGACAGACCTAGGCATAGAAAAGTAATAGGAGTTAGATGGATATACAAAACTAAACTCAATGCTGATGGAAGTATAAATAGAAACAAGGCAAGATTGGTAGTTAAGGGCTATGCACAAGAACAAGGCATTGACTATCAAGACACTTTTACACCAGTTTCTAGGATGGATACAATTAAATTGCTGCTTGTGTTGGCTTCTCAAAAGGGATGGTTAGTTTGGCAAATGGATGTCAAGTCTGCCTTTCTAAATGGTACTTTAGATGAAGAAATATATGTGGAACAACCACAAGGTTTTGAGGATGAATCAAACTTAAACAAAGTCTACTTATTGAAGAAGGCTTTGTATGGACTAAAACAAGCTCCTAAAGCTTGGTATAGCAAGTTAGATGAATACTTGACAAGTCTAGAATTTGAGAAGAGCTTGAATGAAGCTACTCTATATGTCAAGAAAGTTGGAGATCAAATCATGATAATATCAGTTTATGTTGATGACTTGTTGATCACGGGTAACAATGAGCAGTTTATTGATGAATTTAAGAGAAACATGAAGAACAAATTTGAAATGAATGATCTTGGTTTGTTAGCACACTTCTTAGGAATGGAAATTTCACAAACTAAGAAAGGGTGTTTTGTATGTCAAAAGCAATTCATAACTAAATTGCTCAACAGATTTGCAATGGAGAATTGCAAACCTGTCAGCACACCAATGGTGCTTGGAATGAAACTGTCAAAACAAGATGGATCCCCTAGTGCAGATGGAAGAGTATATAGGAGCCTAATTGGAAGTTTATTATACTTATCTTCCACTAGACCAGACATAGTGTTTACAGTCAACTACTTATCTAGATTCATGCAATATCTAAGTCAAATACACTACACAGCTGCAAAGAGAGTGTTGAGATACTTGAAAGGAACCGTGGACTTTGGAGTTTATTTCAGCAGAATGAACACAATTAAATTGAAAGGGTTCTGTGATAGTGATTGGGGTGGTAGTGATGAGGAAATGGTAAGCACATCTGGATATTGTTTTGCAATAGGAGAAGGAATTTTTTGCTGGAATTCGAAAAATCAACCTGTTGTTGCTCATTTAACAGCAGAGGCAGAGTATATCTCTGCTTATGTGGCTGCTAATCAGTTGGTTTGGCTGAGAAAGGTGTTGAAAGATTTGAATTGTGAACAAGAAGAACCTACTGATCTATTCTGTGATAACCAGTCAGCAATAGCCATCTCAAAGAACTCAGTGTTCCATGATAGAACAAAACATATGAAGATAAAGTTTCATGCACTTAGACAATTTCAACAAGAAGGAGAACTAGTGATGAAGTATTGCAGCACTAATGAACAACTGGCCGACATATTCACAAAGTCTCTTGCAAAGGAGAGGTTCGAGGAACTGAGGAGCATGGTGGGAATGCGCAGCTCAGGAATCAAGGGGGAGTGTTGAAAACTAGAAATGTGATTCCAGGTCTGCGAAGAATGCACATGAAGATCTGAAGAATTGAAGCTCAAGTTTTTAAGTGTTTTTAGTTTTGATTTCATATTGTAATCTGGATTATTAATATCCTTAAATGTTCTTATTCAATTAGTCAATTGTTAGTTAAATTCAGTTAATAGTCAACATTATGGAAAAGTCAATTGTAACGAAATTTTGAAAGAAACTAGCCGTTGTAATCGTTTGATTCTTATAAATAAAATTTATGGGATGGCAGTAACCATACGAAACTATTCTGCCCATGTGTGTTTGTTCTCTCTGCTCAAAACAATCAAATTCTCAAAGTTCTTATTTCTGGAAAATTCACTTCCCAGTTCTTGATCTCTACAGTAACGGTTCTTCAGGTTTTTTTGGGCATTTGTCCGTACAAATCTCTACAGTGTTTGTTTTTAAGATTTTCCCAGAATTCTTCATCAAAATCCAACAGATCAAAGTGATAAGACCAATCCAAAGGCATCCAACTTTGAACATTCTGTCACAACACCAGGTCACAGTCCTGGGTTTGGCCATATTCATGCAGATGAAGACCAAGACGACAGTGAAGATGTTGATCCAAAGGCACCTGGTTCTGGCTCCAGTACTGGACATGTTGATGCAGCATTCAAACCCACAAAACCAGGTCACAGCCCTGGCGTTGGCCATATGTCATCGGTGGATCAAAGTGATAAGACCGATCCAAACCCATCCAACATTGATTATTCTGTCTCTAGAGTCCCAAATGATTTCCAACCCACGTTACCAGGTCACAGCACTGGGGTTGGTCATGTTTTCGAAGCACAAACGAAGAATTCATGAAAGCATGAAACGTGGAATTTGGATGTTTCAAATAAAAGCTAGGGTGTATACTAGCATGGACATATCGATTACATATTAAGTATTATTATTTGGTAACTAAGGCATGTAAATGCCAAAGTTAAGTTATTTCATTTAAGTCTGCCAAAAAATATCAAGATTGTGTGAAGTGCATTAAAATCATTTCCTTCCTATGTAGCTTAGCCCTTTAACTTAGTTGTCTCTACATAATAATATATAGCCTGGGTTGAATGCATAATTAAAGCAATGGTTGGATGTATAAAGCATATAGTCTATAAATCTATATTTAGCCATGTAAAATATCCTATATCCATTTTGCTACAAATAAAAAATTTCATATTTGTTATATTATTTTTTGTTCTCTTTTATCATAACTTAATTACCAAAATTCTTTTTTATGAAAAGTACAACAAATAGAAGGCATGACGACTTCATTAAGCCAACACTATGAAATCTTTGCTACTTTATAAATCGATAGTATAGTTGTGATGGTGACCCGATTGAAAATGAAATGGTGAAGAGGAATTTGTTATTTATTTTGTGTAGGTGAACAAAAAACAAATCTATCATGCACCTCCATTGAATTGCTCAACCGGTTATTTTTTGAAATGTTTGGGCTACATTGCAAAAGTTCTAGTTTTTTTAAAAAATATTTTTTAATATTTTTATATCTTTTTTATATTATGATGTTAAAAATATTTTTTTTTTTTTAAATAATTATTGTTAATGTATTTCTAAAACAAACATTTAAAAAATAAATCATTGTTATACCTAAAAAAATCAATTGAAGACCTATAAATTGCAAGAAGAACCAGGTTTTGGTTGTTATTAGAAAAAAATCAAATTTTGTGGACTAAATTGGAACCTTAAAAGGTGAAAATTAGAGACATAATTGCATAAAATTCAAATTTTGAGAAGCAATTACAAATTTAATTAAATAAATATAAGAACAAATACCAATATGATCAAATTACGTGATTGTAAGGGCTAAAATAAAAAAAACTTTATGGACAAAATTAAAGAAACAAAGTTTTACTAACCAAACAAAGACCAAATTTATTAAATACAAAACCAAGGACTAAAGCAAAAAAGATGCTCGAATTCAAGTTCAAAATTTGGTTTAAGAAAGGGGTGAGATTGCAGAATTAAAGGTGTAATTAAACAAAAATTGAAAGTATAAGGGTACAATCATTATTCAGAAACAAAAAAAAAAAAAAAACTTAATTTTAAAGGATAGTTGAAATGACATCGTCTTAAGAGCACTATACATATTCTTCCCCAATTTAGGTGGATTGGGAAAACATCTTCAAGCGATCAAATACGATATTTTTGACCACCTTCAAATCTATAATTACAATGATTCTACTCACAAATACCTTCTCTACAACCTTATGATCTTAAATCAAATATTTGTATAATATATTAGCCATTTATTGCTTCAACATCTTGTCCTTAATTAATCTTCATACAATTAAATATGGAGTACATACATCCAAATTAAGCAAGAAAATGTCCAATAAAAAGGTATTCATCCCCTCTATCAAACCTAAGTGATCTTTGGTCACGATTATATTGGAGTTGCTCTGATGGAGCCACAAAAGTTCTCATGAATGATCCCTTGCAATATTAACTTCAAAGATATATGCAGCTTCACTCATGACTTTCATCTCAAAATTAGATGATAACTATTTTTTAATTTCATTAACACACTCATTATTTTTTAACTATAAAATGTTATCCATGTATGATGATAACATCACATAATTGTTTTAGACCTTTTAGTATAATGTGATTGTGTTATGAAATTATATATATCATTGTCTTTAAAACTTCATTATTTTACACACTTTGTGTTCCATTTTTTCATTTATGTAACCTATAGGTCCTTACATCTATCTAATGTAACTAAAAACGCAAGTTAGCTACTATAACAAGTGAAAATATCTACTCATATCCAATTCCTTTATTTTATGTATATCCTTTTTTCCATTGATCGAGCTTCATATTTTTCAATATTGTCACACCCTTTTCGCTTTATTTTAAGAACCTACTTATTTCCAATGGTTTTATATCTTTTTGGAAAAGAAACCAAATTTAAATTTAGTTGATTTCATAGATTATAATTTTTCTTCTATAGCCTAAATCTATTTTTCCTTAGCAAGGTATGTAAGAGCTTTGTTTATATTTCTTAGTTTCTCTTTATCTTGTGTAGTATAAATAAATATTTAACTTCCAATCTTAGAAAGATGATGAGGAATGTTATAATGACTACTAGTTCATTGTATAAGATTGATCCATTGATGAATCAATAAAAATGTTACTCCCATCTAAAGTAGCATTTATATATGGTTTCATTATAGGTAGCAATGACATTTAGTTGACACTAATTCTTCTTTCTTCAAATTACTCCCACTTGGAAATGAGCCCATTTGTATAGCATAAGCATTCTGGTTCTGATTTCATAAGGATATAACTCTTGGCCCATTTCACTCTATCTAGGAAAATCATTCTCTATGAATATGACTTCTCGTGATTCAAATTAAGTTATATTTCCACCTTCTTGTACATATATGAAAACACGTCCTTGTGAGTGGTCATAATATCTTATAAAGACAAACTTTCACCTCTTTAACCTGGTATTCCATATTTATAAGAACAATTATGAGCATAAGCAACACAACCCCAAGATTTAAAAACTCTAACTAGGTTGTTGTTTTGCTCAAAGAAAACAATGGTGCACAGAATCTTTTGTTTAAGATTATGAGGAATGAAAGAATCTCCATTCTAAAAGCAAAGTCGAGCACTCCCAGTTGAATAAGAACTTGTCTGGCATGATATCTTGGGTACAAGTGAGCTGTATTTTACTTGAGAGACGATCATGTGAAATATGACCCAAAGCGCCATGAAAGTATTACAGTTTTCGATGTTCGAAAACAAGAACAGCACCAAGTTGCTATAATTTTGCTGGCAATACAAGTTAAACAGCAAGACAGCCGCAAATTTTAGAAAGCTATGATTTGCACTGGAATCCTATACTGTAGCCGTCTTAGCTAGATTCCCATAAGAGTGTGGGGTGACAGATTTATATTTATATATAGGATACTGTGTCGTACACGCTTTCTTTATAGCTCACAAGTTGTCGAAGGGAATCACAAGGAGATTTCAAACTTGATGCGCTGCTTTTGCTTTTGGCCTTTCTAGCATTATTATTTTACAGTGGTTATTAGATACTAAAAACCGGAGGAGAAAAAGTTTCAGCTGTTTTGACTGGGAATTTACATCAGTAGCTGCCAATATATGTGTGGTTAGGTCTAACTATATTAAAACCTAAAAATGAGATCTTCTTAATAGTGGAAGAAAGTAGGCCAAGAGAATCTCTCCACCTTCTTGGGTCTATGTTCTGTCCACAATTAATTTTGATACAATATTGCAGGTACGAAACAGTGCTTTAAGTGGTATAATTTTATTTTTAATTCTTTCATTCAAGTACTATATTACGCGGGGCCCGAAGGGAAAAAAAGTAGGAGATACAACTTATATGTATATATATATTATAAGACGAGGAATGTAATTCATCCTTCAAAGGGTTTTTCCCCTTGCTTGTTTTCATTTGTATCATTTGGACAATGAGTTACTTCCACGACACCCATACTGGTGAGTTCTCGAATGAAATGAAAATGAACATCAATATGTTCTCTACGTCCATGTAGCACCTGATTTTTGCAAAGTTTAATGGCAGAACTGTTGTCACAATGAATTATTGTAGAGCCTTCTTGATTATGCCCCAACTGCTGCAAAATTCTCCGTAGCCATATTGTCTGGCAAGCACACGATGCTAGTACTATGAACTCAGCTTCAGTGGTGGAAAGTGTCACTATGGGTTGTTTTTTTAAAGACCATGATACAACTCCTAAACTTATCATAAATACATAACCTGAAGTGTTTTTTCGATCTTCAACGTCACCAGCATAGTCACTATCAGAATATACATTAAGACCTTCGAATCCTCCCTTCTTGTAGAACACTCCAAAAATGATTGTTCCCTTTAGATACCTAAAAACTCTTTTTGTAGCTTGTAGATGAAGTTCAGTGGGACATTCCATGTATTTGCTGAGAAGACTTACGACGAACATTATATCAGGTCTAGTAGCAATTAAATACATTAAACTTCCCACAATTTGCTTGTATAGTGTGATGTCTATTTTTAATCCACCATGATCTTTACAAAGCTTTGTACAAGGAACAATGGGATTGTTAATAGAATTGCAGCCATCCATCTTAAAATTTTCCAATATTGCTTGTGCATATTTCTTTTGCCCAACAAATATTCCATTTGAATTTTGCATAACTTCAATGCCCAGAAAATATCTCATCCTCCCCAAATCAATCATATCAAATTCACTCATCATAGATTGTTTAAACTCATCAAACATACTCACATTATTCCTAGTGAATATTAAATCATTAACATAAAGACATACAACCAAAATATTACCTCCACCTCCGGTTTTGATGAAGAATGTATGTTCATAAGAACATTTCTTGAAGCCTTGAGTTGCAAAGTATGATTCAATTCGGTTGTACCAAGTTTGAGGGGCTTGTTTGAGTCCATACAATGCTTTCTTTAACTTGTACACCATCTGCTCTTTTCCCTTCTTCTCATAGCCAGGAGGTTGCTCAACAAAAACTTCTTCATTGAGTTCTCCATGTAAGAATGTCGACTTCATGTCCAAGTGGTAGATAACCCATTCCTTTTTAGCTACAAGTGAGATGACCAATTGAATCGGTATCAAAACGAGCTACTGGTGCAAAGATTTCAGCATAGACTTTAGCATAGCATAATAATAATAATAATAATAATAATAATAATAATAATAATAATAATAATAATAATAATAATAAATAATTTGAAGGGAAAGTACAGAACATAGATTTTCAAAAAATAAATGACCAGATTCCATTTAACGTTTTTAAGATAAATTAGTTATTTTCAAGTTTTTCTTCCCAAAAAAAAAACCTCCATCCTTCATTATATATCCCTATAATAGCCTAACAATACATTTAAAAATTACACTACAATTATAATATATTGTATATCAACGGCTAGACGGTAAGATCCCGTGCAACTGAACTATAGCTTTGCAGTGACAAGCTTGATCGAATGTCTTCATACTGCATTTTACATTCATATAACATCCTAACAATACATTTAAAAATTATACTACAATATGATAATTATTTTGTCCTGAGTTTTTTTGAGCAAACAAAACACATGAACTACCTATTTTTTTAATATATAAAGAATGTAGTATAGAACATTCAATAACAAATGGACTTTCGTGAAATGTGAACTTATTGATCCTTGGAACTTTTTGATCTTCATATTAGGGAGTATATTTTGTTGAAATAGAAGACGTATTTAGGAGGGGAACGAAACTGGCCCTTCAGTTTATTGTACAGTTAAGGTTACATAAAAAAGCAACATTTGCAAGTGTAACATGCATATTTGTCCAATGTACTGCCAGGTCACATGAAAGCAAAGCTGTCACGCTCTTGTCCTAGGGTTTGAACGTGGGAAAAAAGAAAGACTTGCAAAAAAATAGTGGTTTCAGACAACTTACAGCGGTTCAGTTCCCCTTTTCGTCTGGTAAACTTTAAATTTAGGTTAGTAGACCTTAAGGAATCTTCCTTGATGTGAGGAATTGTTTTTTATTTTCTATTATATTTATTTATTTTCTCTTTTAGATTGTTTAGGGCCTCACATGTTGCAGCTTTGTAAGTCCTTAAATACCAATGGAAGTGAAAGGTTATGAGTATCTTCTTCTTCCCTAACCGCTTTCTATTTTAATTACTCTTAGATTGATCAGTTCACTTCGATCACTTTCGTTCTTAGAATTGTAACCCTAGTTAAGTTTCTGATTAATTTCATCCCATCTGAACATGGCCAATGCAGCTTCCACTTGCTTGTTCTTCATACTAATGTTGTTGTCTTACAATATCCTCTGCGTTGAAGGAAGGAGTTTAGAACTGAAAAAGGGATTGAAGCACGCCAAACCCTGCAATCCTGAAGGGAAGAGCATCTCGAGAAACTCTAAATTAAATATCGCAAGCCCAGGTTATCACTTGCACCACACTACTAAAACTGGTGATGGATTCGTGGAGGCTTTTCGACCAACAACCCCTGGTCATAGTCCAGGTGTTGGCCATTCCATCCACAACTAATTAAGGAAATGAATAATTGTATGCTTTTAAATATTTTGGGTGGTAATATTATTATCTAGTAGCTGTTATGTCACTTTTATGGTTATGGGTTTGTGTTGTGATTTTTATCGTAGGCTGTATATATGTATTTCCACTTTATAATAAAAAGGTTGTATTTTAATTGATCATTGGTAACTCTCTATAGAATCTGTTTTCTTCTTCTTCTTTAAATCATTGAAATGCCCTTTCAGCTCTGGGCTACATCTATAATGGAGAGTGTCTTGCCCTATCTGAGTCCATCGGATAACAGTTGCATGCAAGAGATGATTAGTTGAGATGGTATATACATAGTTTCATGTAATAATTTCTCATCTCAAAAAAAAAATCATTGCAGACCAAACTAATTATATTAGAGAGACTTATTGAGTAATCAAAAAATTGTAAGAATATTGAGGTTCATTGCGCAACTAATCAGACAACGTTAATCCAGTCTATGTAAAACTGCATTACTTGTGATAACAATGTTAATTAACGCCATTACTAATCATACTGTTATGAGGTTATACATGTTGTATAGCAAGAGAAAGAGAGCGTGTTGTCCTACAATATTAATCTCATAGCCTACGAGACTTAAAAAAATTAAAATGAATCAATCCCTGGCCAAAAAAGTCGTGAGGCGTAGTTGTGAACTTTCTTAGTATGGTTAATAAATATGAACAGCCAAGTCATATTCGGTCCAAAGATAGCCATGCATGTGACGATGAGCATGAACAT